>CM039503.1:21491067-21648060 GCA_022432975.1 Begonia masoniana | reverse complement strand
ATTGGGAGATACGCATGATACGGCCCCGTCCAAGAGGATCGAGAAGATCAGAGAGGACACGAAAGATTCAAATCATTAAGGATGAGAGGAGAAAGAAAAAAGGTGAAAAGAAATTAGTTGAAAAAGAGGCCAAAATAGAAAAAGAATGGGAAGAAAATAGTTTGAAAAGAGCCCAAAAGCGGGATGAAAACCAAGGTAGCAAGAGCGAAAAAATATGAGAAAAAAGAGATTCAAACTCGAGGGAGAGAGGAAAGAAAAGTCAGTGAGAAACATTGTATTGATGAACAAAAGTGCGGATAAGCGTAAATTAGTCCTGCTTATTATAGAAAGATGTTTATTTATCATCTAACGACTACCTAGTTTTCTTCCCAGTGTTGTTTTTCTTTTCTTTTGCATAAAATAAATATCTTTTGGGGAGTTTTCGAAGGAGAAATTTCCTATTTTTCTCATTTAGGGAGGATGAAAAGCACAAGGATCTCGTACTAAGTACGTCAGTTCCTAGTCAACCGAAACATCAACCGTTTTAGGTGGTTGTAAGCCATATGATTTTTTATATTGCCCCTATTTAATTATATGGTTGATAGATAATAGGCAAATTATTTTATTTGAAAAATTGTCATTGATCACTTTGCACACAACTGTTTTCTTACAACCATTGTAGATAGATAGTTTGCGGAGTTTCCGATCTGATTTTTTGCGTTTTAAAGATTTTATTTTCGATTCGATTATTCACTATTTGATATATTATATTTAATCTATTAAATCCGTTAATTTTATTAACGTTCCGTTTACTAATAGTTTGTCTTGTGCTGACAGAAAAGATGATTTTGCTACGAATTTCATTCAATGGTAAAGACTTATTTTTGAACCCGGAGATTTGGTTTGGCTACGTCTACAAAAGAACTTTTTCCAACCCGGAATAACAATTACAACCTCGAGAGATAAACCGTTTCCAATTCCTAGGCGCATCATGACACTGCTTACAATCGACAACCGGTGACTACGTTCATGTAAGCCCATTTTTAATTTTACTCAATTTGTTTTTTATTTGCATGAGATTCGAGGACTCGTTTCGAGGGGGGAGGGAATGATGTGATCCAAGTTCAGACCCAGTCAAAGCTCAAGAATAAGGATCCAATTGAAGATACGGCTGAACCAATAACGAGAGCAAAGGCGAAGCGGATAAAGGAGCAAATGAGCAATTTGGTCCATCAGATCCTACCTCAAGAAGGAACTTGCGTTTCGAACCAAGAACCAGAGCTTGTTCCCATAATCCAAGCTGTTTTGGGATGATGTTATGTCATTGTCGTTTTATTTATTTAGTTAATTCGATTGTCGTTTTAGGGTTTAAAAAGTACTTGTCGTATTTGTCATTATTGTAGGACTGGAATTGTCTAAGAGGGGGGTGAATTAGACTTTTAAAACTAAATTTATTGATCAATTTAATCACTCTCTCAATTTACTCTATCAGCAATTAAGTTAATAACAATAATGACAGAGAGGGTAAGAGAGATTGAACACCAACGCTTTTTACGTGGTTCGGCCAAGCTGCCTACGTCCACGCTCCAAGGCTCACCCCTTGAAGATCCTTAACCTTCTCCTCACGAGAAAACAGATCGGGATTCTGGGCTCCGATCAACTGCCTTTACAATTCTGGATTGAACTTTCACGGGCGTCAATCCACTGCCTTATAGAGATTTGAGTTTGTAAAAATAACGCACAGACTACACTCTTACAACAATTGAATCTCGAGTTCGAGTTTAGAGATGTAGTGAAAAATACAGAGTGAAGAATGACTTTCGCAGCTAGGGCTCAGAATTCAAATTGGCAAAAGTTAGTCTTCGAGCCTTTTCTTCTGCTTATATACTCTGTATATCCTTGCTTCATAGAATTGAATGCTTCTTACTCCAAATAGAAAATGTTACCGTTGGGAAGCATCCGTACTGAAGCAGCTATCCGTTGCATCTGAAAATGTTGTTCGTCGTCGCCATTAAAGGTCTGGAGTTAATGCTTGAAAACGACATCACTGTAGCTTCGCGGCTAACTTTAAATTCTGGCGGAAGATCATAACCAGATGCAGCTTGTAAAATAATGCCACGTCATCGGTAAATGCAACTTGTAGAGCCATCGGCATATGAGGCTTCAAATGTAATCGGCAGCTGACTTAATATGTCATCAGCAGGAATACCATCGGCAAAAGAGTCTTCATATGTCATCGGTATAAGAATCTTTGGATGCCATCGGTATTTGGAGTGTAAAACTTCATCGGTATTTGAAGTGTAAGACCCCATCGGTATTTGCATCTTGTAGGGCCATCGGCAGATGAGTCTTTGAATGCCATCGGCATTTGAATCTTCGTAAGCTATTGGCAGATGAGTCCTTGGAGTTTTGTCGTCTAGTGATCGGCATGAGAAACCTTGAACGACATCGGCAGATGCAGCTACAAAGCAATCGGCATGAACATCTTTAAACACCATCGGCTTTTGTCGTTTAGTGTTCGGCATGGCATCACTTTATTGAAAAAAACTCCATCGGCAGGAATAGCTTCAGATGCTATGGGTAGATTCATCCTGACACGTCATCGGCACAAGCATGCTCTAAACGACTTCTTCTTCTGTCTTTTAGCAATCGGCAGAAGCCTTCATTTCTTTGTCGTCTTGTGATCGGCACAAGGAACAACTAATTTTAGCCCTGTTTAACTATTCAGCCCTGTATACTCAATACAATTATTAGATAACTAAAATACCCTTTTCAAGGGTATTTCCAAATAACCTCATATTCATTATTCTCATTAAATACACATAATCAAATTACATTATTTATCCTTTAAATACATCATCAAAAACATATTATGACTTAAACACTCTATAAGTCAACAATCTCCCCCTTTTTGATGATGACAATATGAATTTGATTAATTTAAATACTCCCCATAATTCTAGCTGCTCCCCCATAATCTATGCATTTATATTCAGTTAGACCATTCAGAGCAATTCCAGAAATACAGAGCAAGCATATATCCAAAAAAAATATATATCCAGAATGCTAACTAATCAGACTCAAAGCACATATATATATGCAGAATGCTAACCAAGTCATACTCAATCATCAAATACACTATTCTCCCCCATTGACATTATCAAAAACAGATTAGAGAAGGAGCAGAAGCAATGCATCAATGAAAGAAACAGAGAAATTGTATTGGAATACCAATTAATGTGTTTACAAAACAAAAAGTAAAAACTTAAGAATAACTACTTGAAGAAACCTACAAAACGTGTCCAAAAGGCTTGATGAAGCCATGATGGCACGGCACGATTTGAAGAAATATAAGCATCTACAAGCTCTGGAAGGGAGCGATTATTCAGAGGGATAGGTGGCTGATATACCACAATGGCCAGACAAGGAGGAGGCTCAACAATAGGGTCAGCAGGAAGAACAGCAGCAACTTCAGCAACTGCATCAACTGCAGCAACTTCAGCAACTGCAGTAACTTCAGTCTCTTGAAGATCCAAAGGCATTAGGCGCACATCGTCAGCTACCTCAGGCCTGGAAAATGGAAGAAACAGATCTTCAAAACAAGGACCAGAACTTGAGTGCAGGTCGGGTTCAGGTTTAGGTTCAGGTGTCAAGGCAGCAATGGAGGATTGGAGTTTCTCAATTTCCCTGACAATCATGCGCCGATCAGCATCCACTTTTTGAGTCACCAAACCAAGACCAGTATCTAAGTCAGTGGACAAGTCTTTGTGATTCTTTACAAGTTTGGCATCCAGAGACTGTTCAATCCGACTTTCCATGGTACTGAGAGCAGACTCAATGCGGTCAATAGAGGCTTTCAGCTCAGAATACCGAGTCTCATTCAGTGAGAATCTCCTCTGATAGGTTAGAGGAGTGGTTGGTATGGATGGCAGAGCAGTAAGGAGTGGAGGGGATGGAGGAGCTGGTGAAGGCAATCTGATTGGAGATTGAGGTGGAGGTGGAGGAGTAGAAGGAGGAGTACTGAGGGGAGTAGTCGGGATTGGAGATGAAGGTGGTGAAGGTATAGCCGGTGGAGAAACAAGTTGGACTGGTGATGAAGGAGCCGTAGCCGGTTTGGTGGGAGACTGGGGAACAGGTGAGGGCAGTCGAATTGGAGATGATGGTGCTGATGGTATAGCTGGTGGGATCGAAGATGTAGAAGGTGAAGGTATAGCCAGTTGAACTGTAGATGTAGTTTGTGAGGAAGAGAGTTGGACTGGAGATGGAGTTTGTGAAGAAAGGAGTTGGACTGGAGATGGAGGGACTGATGAAGCTGGTGGGGGGCCATGTTGGAAAATTGAAGTAATGGCTTGCATCAGTGGAGAGATGGAAGGAAAGGCAGGCTGAGAAGGCAAGATAAGAGAAGGTGGAGGTGATTGAGGTTCTGAATGTGATTGAGGAGGTGCTGAAATAGGAGGAGGCACATAGGAAGGGGAAGAAACTGTCTCAGAGATCACTATTCCTGAAGAAGGGACAGTTCTGCGCCTTCGCACCAGAGGAGGAGGTTCTGGAGTGCCAGAAACTTGAGATTGAGAGGGGGAAAGAGTTAAAACTGGAAGGCCTGACTCATCCCCTCCTTCTGTAGCAGACGCCTCAAGAAGAGCAAGCTTTCTCTTCCCACGCCTGACAGGTGCAGCCAAAGGAGCCTTTTTCTTGGCCTTGTCCAAAACAGGTTTACCTTTTTCGACTCTTTTGATTCCCAACCTGTTTAGAGTAATATCTGAATAAAAGTTGGAGGGCTGGAGAATCACAGGCTCAATCTCTTCAGGAAAAACAACTTCAAGCTTGACAAATAACCGCATGAGAAGCAGGTTATACGGTAGAGATGTAGCCTTGGATGATACTGCCAAAATCATCCGTCTAACGACAATGTATCCAATATTGAAAGGGGTCTTAAAATACAGAGCAAACAGAACAAATAGTTCCATTGAGCTCACTTCATCATAATGTCCCCCCTTGGGAACAATATTGAAATCAATCATATGACGGAATACACGGGCTCTAGGTGTCAAATGTTTACCCTTTAACTGATCATAGGATGCATTTGGGTCCAAAGCAATTTCCCTTAGAAACTGAAGTCCATCTGACGTTCCAAAGAAAGGCAGCTCAGGCCCAGTCACATAAATGTAGGGGCGATTATCCAAATGAGGAGCCCCCAGAAGAGTATTTATGGTCTGAGGGGTAATATCTATACGCTTGTTGTACACATAACTCCTAATGGAGGAGAAGTCAGGGGTAAAACTCATGTTAGCATAGAACATCCTAATTGCTTCTGGATAGAAGAAGGATTCGATTTCAAAAAGACCTATAAGCCCTAGGTCTGTCAAAGGTTCGATAAAGCCCATTCCAGCTAGCTTTTCAAAATGAATGCCCTTACTAAGAATCAAAGATTTGTGCTGATAGGTATTGCGGTATTTACCTCAGCAGCTTGAGTAAGGAAGAAGAACGATGGCCATTCCGTTCCAAGAGGAATCTCTCGGACGGATGAGCAGAGACTTTGGCCTTCTTCTGGGCCGGTTTGGAAACTGCACGAGATGATTGACCTTGAAATTCCATTGCAGGAAGAAGATTCGACAGAGAGGATTTGGTAGGGCAGGGGTTTACAGAAAGAGCGCGAAAAGTGAAGTGTATCGGCGAAGAAGAATGAATTTAAAAGAAATAACTCATCGCCTTACGAAGAAGACATACGTGTCGGCAGATTAAGAAAAAAATAATTTTCCGATGGATTACACGTGTCGGCAGAAATAAGAAAAACATCTTCCGATGCCTTCCTATAGATATGCATCTTCCGATGCCTATTGAAAAACATAGCATCTGCCGATGCCAACACAGAAGAGAAAAACACTCCAATACTTAGAAATTTTTTGACAAAGAAATAATCTTAGTTTTTCTCAACCCGAATGAGACCTAGCCTTATCCTAATATTATTGAAAGTCTTTTCATCTAAAGGCTTGGTGAAGATGTCTGCAAGTTGATCTACGGAATTAACAAACTCTAAAATGATTTCTCCTTTTTGAACATGATCTCTAATGAAATGATATCTGACATCTATGTGCTTGGTTCTAGAGTGCTGAATAGGATTTTTAGAAATGTTAATGGCACTGGTGTTATCACACCTAATAGGAATCCTTTCATAAAACAGATTGAAATCTTCCAAAGTCTGTTTCATCCAAAGCATTTGTGCACAACAACTGCCAGCAGCAATATATTCACTCTCAGCAGTTGACAATGCAACAGAATTCTGTTTCTTAGAATACCAAGAAACAAGAGACTCTCCTAAGAACTGACATGTGCCACTAGTGCTTTTTCTATCAATAAGACTACCCGCATAGTCAGAATCAGAATATCCTATTAGATCAAATGAGGTACCTTTCGGATACCAGAGTCCTAAGTCAACTGTCCCACTTAGATATTTAAAAATCCGTTTAACAGCAGATAAGTGAGACTCCTTAGGGGCAGCTTGAAACCTAGCACAAAGACATACGCTAAACAGAATGTCTGGTCTACTAGCAGTCAGGTATAGCAAAGATCCAATCATACCACGGTATTTCTTAATATCCACATTTACTCCATTTTCATCTTTATCCAATTTGGTTGTGGTACTCATGTTAGTCCTAGACGATTTGACAGTTTCTAAACCAAATTTCTTAAGGAGTTCCTTAATATACTTTTCTTGACAGAAGAAGATTCCATCAGAAGATTGACTAATCTGGAATCCTAAGAAAAACTTTAACTCCCCCATCATACTCATTTCAAATTCACTTTGTATGAGGGAGGAAAACTCACTGCACATATTGACATTAGTCGATCCAAAAATGATGTCGTCAACATAAATTTGAACCAACAGAATATCATTGTCCTTTTGCCTGGTAAACAGAGTTGAATCGGAGTTACCCTTTTTGAACTTTCTTTCCTCAAAAAAATTCTTCAATCTGTCATACCATGCTCTAGGAGCCTGCTTTAGACCATAAAGAGCTTTCCTTATCTTATAGACATGCTCGGGTTTATCGAAAGCTTCAAAACCTAAGGGTTGCTCAACAAAAACTTCCTCAGTGATGTAACCATTTAAGAAAGCACTCTTTACATCCATTTGAAAGAGTGTGAAGTTCTTGAAACAAGCAAAAGCTAGAAGCATTCTTATTGACTCTAATCTAGCAACAGGGGCAAAAGATTCCTCAAAATCAATACCCTCTTCTTGAGAGTATCCCTTAGCTACAAGCCTGGCCTTATTTCTAATGACAATCCCATTCTCATCTAGTTTATTCTTGTAAACCCATTTAGTTCCAATAATGGGATGATCCTTAGGCCGTGGAACAAGTTCCCATACCTTGCTCCTTTCGAATTGATTTAACTCTTCTTGCATGGCCATAATCCAATTTTCATCACTCTCGGCCTCCTCAAATTTCTTAGGCTCTATTTGAGAAATGAATGCCACATTGGCACAGAGATTCCTAAGAGAGGATCTAGTCTTAACTCCTAAAGAAGGATCACCTAAGACTTCATCTAATGGATGGTTTCTAACATACTTCCAATCTCTAGGAAGATCTGCAGATTCATCTTTAACAGAAATGATTTCCAGAGAAGTAGAAGATGGTTCTAAAGGTTTTTCTAATTGAGTGGGAACAGCAGACTTTTCTAAAGAGAGGGAATCCAGTTGTTTGTCCAAAGAATCATCCTCATCCACATTAATTATTGGTTGAGGAGTCTCATCAAAGTTTACATGAACTGATTCCTCTACAACTAGAGTTCTCTTATTGAAAACTCTATATGCTTTACTGGACAAGGAATAACCAAGAAAAATTCCAAGATCGGATTTGGAATCGAATTTCCCTAAGTTATCCTTAGTGTTAAGGATGAAGCATTTACTGCCAAAGGCTCTAAAATACTTAACAGAAGGAGTTTTTCCACTCCAGAGTTCATATGGAGTTTTCTCTAAAATTGGCCTTATGGAGACTCTATTAAGAACATAGCAAGCTGTAGCAACAGCTTCAGCCCAGAAGTATTTGGGAATGGAATTCTCATTTAACATAGTTCGGGCAAGTTCTTGGAGAGACCTATTTTTCCTCTCAACAACACCATTTTGCTGAGGGGTTCTAGGAGAGGAGAAATTGTGCTCAATTCCATACTTGAGGCACAGAAGTTCAAATCTGTCATTTTCAAACTGACCACCATGATCACTACGAATAGCAGCAATGGTGAGTTCCTTCTCGTTTTGAACTCTTTTCCTAAAGCTAGAGAAGGTATCAAAAGTCTCATCCTTAGACTTTAGAAAGAACACCCAAGAAAACCTAGAGAAGTCATCTACAATGACAAAGGCATAGAATTTGCCTCCTAAGCTTGCTACATTGGAAGGACCGAAAAGGTCCATGTGAAGGAGTTGAAGAGGCTTAGAAGTAGAAATTGAATTCTTAGAAGCAAAAGAACTTTTGATCTGCTTGCCCATTTGACAAGCTTCACAGACTTTATCCTTTTCAAAGGATATCTTAGGAATCCCTCTAACTAAATTATCCTTAGTAATCTTAGCTAAGGTATCCATTCCTACG
This sequence comes from Begonia masoniana, assembly GCA_022432975.1. Classification (NCBI taxonomy): domain Eukaryota; kingdom Viridiplantae; phylum Streptophyta; class Magnoliopsida; order Cucurbitales; family Begoniaceae; genus Begonia; species Begonia masoniana. Next base: position 21,639,499 of record CM039503.1, on the reverse strand, counting down.
TGTCCTAATCTTCTATGCCAAATCCAAGCATCATGAGAAGAATTAACAGCAAAGCATTTCTCATTAACATGCTCAACAACATCCATATCAATAACATAGATATTTTCTTTTCTATAACCAGTGAACAGAGTTTTATCATTAGATGCATCTTTAATTATGCAGGAGTTAGATTTAAAAATCACTTCATATCCTTTATCGCATAATTGACTAATACTAAGCAGATTATACTTTAATCCTTCAACTAACAGCACATTTTCAATAATAGGATTAACACTGTTACCTATATTGCCGATGCCAACAATTTTGCCCTTTTGGTTTCCACCAAAAGTAACATTTCCTTTCTTTTTGTTGACAACAGCAAACATGGTTGAGTCTCCTGTCATATGCCTCGAACATCTACTGTCGAGGTACCACTGTTTGACTACCTTACATCATTGGATTGTTCCTTTGCATCCTTATACTATTCTGATTATTTTGAGCTAGTTCTTTCATCACTAATTGTAGTGTCTGTTATTTTGGTTTGTCTTGTTTAGTTCGCCACTTGTGAACTTCCATTACTATTCGGTTAGTTTCGAAAGAAATCAAAGAGAATTCAAGTGGAAAAAGGCACGAGTTAGTGAGCATATTAGAGGGTAACAGCCAATATTATTGAGTGTAAACACGAGTGCAATTGAGTGAGTTTTCTTCATTTCGAGTGAAACACGTGAGGGAGTGCTGTGAGGTCCAATATTTCTTCACCTTCTACTTTCTTATTTGTTTCGCAATTGTAGTACTTATTTTTTGCTTTTTTATTTTGGTTTGTCAATTTTTGTTATTGCAGGAAGACTCATTTATTACTATTTGCTTAGTTAAAAAAAAAAAAATCGAGTGGAAAAAAGGCACGAGTGGGTGAGCATATCTAAAGGTAAAAGCCAGTATTATTGAGTGCAAACACGAGTGAAATTGAGTGATTTTCCACATTTTCGAGTGAAACACGTGAGGGAGTGTTGTGAGGTCCTATTTTACTTCACCATCTACATTCTTGCAGAGAATACCTAGCCATGTCCGACGCAGAAGATAATCAACGACCAGCTAACATTCCAAATTTACAAATGGAAGCGATCATGGGGGAGATGAGGCGGCTGATGAGACAAGGGATTAATGAGTTCCACGAGCGAATTGATCAAGTGGAACAGATTGTGACACGAGTACAACCCCAGGCTCAACAGAATGCACAGAGGAGAAATCAGCGGAGGCAAGTCCTTGCGAAAGTGATCAATGAAAATAATGAGAGGGACGTGGAGGATGATCTTGATAGGGTATCTATGGGTAGTCGTGGAAGACATGGGAATGACCGTGCGAGACACGACCAAGGCCGACTCGATTATAATTTGGGAAACATCAAGATGAAGATTCCTGTGTTTCGAGGAAAAAGTGATCCAGAGGAGTACCTGGATTGGGAGCGGAAAATAGAGCTAATTTTTTATTGCCACAATTACTCCGAGAGAAAGAAAGTGAAGCTTGCTGCCATAGAATTTACACAGTATGCGATAGTGTGGTGGGACAAGTTGTGTCTCGATCGAAAGCAAGATGGAGACCTTCCTATTGAGAGTTGGGCAGAGATGAAGAGAGTGATGCGACGTCGATTTGTACCGAGTCATTACCGGCGTGATCTACACAACAAATTGCAAACTCTTCGGCAAGGGAGTCGAAGTGTAGATGAGTATTACAAGCATGGGGAGATGACGATGATACGGGCCAACGTCAAAGAGGATCGAGAAGATCAAGAGAGGATCACGAAAGAATTTCAAATCATTAAGGATGAAAGGGAGAAAGAAAAAGGTGAAAAGAAATTAGTTGAAAAAGAGGCCAAAATAGAAAAAGAAAGTGGAGAAAGAAAAATAGTTGAAAAGAGCACAAAGAGGGATGAAAAACCAAGGGAGCAAGAGAGAAAAATTGAGAGAAAAGAGATAAGACCCGAGGGAGAGAGGAAAGAAAAGTCAAGTGAGAAACAAATTGTATTGATGAACAAAAGTGAGGATAAGCGTAAGATGATTCTGCTTTTATATAAAGATGTTTATTTATCATCTAACGACTTACCTAGTTTTCTTTCCAGTGTTGTTTCTTTTCTTTTGCAGAAAAATAAATATGAAATTTTTGGGGAGTTTCGAAGAGAAATTTCTCCATTGAGGGAGATGAAGAAGCAAAAAGATCTCGTACTAAGTACGTCAGTTCCAAGTCAACCGAAAACATCAAACAGGTTTAAGTGGTTGGTAAGGCCATATGATTTTTATATTGCACCTATTATATGTACAAGGTTGATAGATAATATGTAAAATCATTTTATTGGAAAATTTGTCATTGATTACTTTGCACACAACTTGTTTTATGACAAAATTGTAGATATATATTTTGCGAGTTTCCAATCTGATTTTTGCGTTTTAAAGGATTTTATTTCTATTCGATATTATTCACTATTTGATACTATTGATGATTTTAATCTATTAAATCCGTTAAACTTATTAACTCCGTTTACTAATAAGTTTGTTCTTGTGCATGAAAGTAAAAAAGATGAATTTGCTAAGAAATTTCATTCAATGGTAAGACTTATTTTTGAACCCGGAGATTTGGTTTGGCTACGTCTACAAAAAGAAAGGTTTCCAAACAAACGGAATAACAAGTTACAACCTCGAGGAGATAAACCTTTGCAATTCCTAGAGCGCATCAATGACACCGCTTACAAGATCGACCAACCGAGTGAATACGGTAATGTAAGCACATGTTTTAATTTTACTAATTTGTTTTTATATGATGCAGGAGATTCGATGATGCAAACCTCAACAAACTTGTTGTGAGACCCAACGTCAATAGATGGAGTCAACTTCAGGATCGCCCAGTAGTAGTTTCAAAGTTTAGGACTAATGACCCCGTGGTTATATGACAACCAGAAACCAATAGTATCAAGAAAGGAATATTGACCCCGTTGCTATGGAAGAGCAAGAAACCAATATTATAAGGGTTGGAAATCAAGTGGTTGCACTTGAAATTTCCGCAAGTTCTACAGAAGAACAGTTTGGAGGAAATTCTCACAAGATAATTCTCATTCTAGTGTGTCTTACAATGAAGAACTCCCAAGTATTTATAGGCTTACAAGAATAGTCTAGAATAGGCATTAAATAGCCTTGAAAACATGAGAAAGAACTTTGCTTCTAATATGGTCTAGGTTCAGCCTTCTTGGAAACCATCAAAACACCTTTTGGCCTTCTCTATGCCAATATTAAATGCCTAGTGGATGTCACTTCGAAATTACTCATTCTAGAGCCTTCTTTGCTTAATTTGGGCCTAATCAAACTCCATTTGTATTTGTAACACATTAATAACTTTAAGGCCCATTTCTTCAAGTGGTCTTGGTTCTTGAAATAAGTTATTTTGGACTTCTTCTTGAAGCTTCTTGGCCCGAGCTCTAGTGATAGGTCCATTTGGTATTTTCAACTCCATTAAGTATTCTTCTTGGCCCAACTCTTCTTCTATGCCATCCTTGCCCACATCATTCTCCCTCTCTTGAAAAGGATTCGTCCTCGAATCTGGACCTACATAGAAAGGAGAGAGGTCAGTTACATTAAAAGTAGCACTCACTTGATAATCAGCTGGTAGATCAATGATATAAGCATTATCATTAATCTTTTCCAAAACTTGGAATGGTCCATCTCCACGAGGATTGAGTTTACACTTTCTTTGTTGGGGAAAACGTTCTTTACGAAAATGAACCCAAACCAAATCTCCTTGTTGAAAAGTGATGTGCTTTCTTCCTTTGTTTGCATGGGCAGCAGCTTGCTCATTCCGTTTGATGATATGCTGACGTGCGTCCTCATGAAGTTTCTTTACCAATTCTGCCTTCTTCTTCCCATCTAGGCTAATGGTCTCATTAATAGGCAATGGAAGTAAATCCAATGGAGTTAATGGATTAAAACCATAAACAATTTCAAAAGGAGAATAAGAAGTAGAAGAATGCATTGTTCTATTGTAAGCAAACTCAATAAAAGGAATACAATCTTCCCATGATTTTAAATGATTCTTTATTACTGCTCGTAAAAGAGTTCCTAGGGTCCTGTTTACAACCTCGGTTTGTCCATCGGTTTGTGGGTGACAAGTAGTAGAAAATAGCAAAGTTGTCCCTAACTTACCCCACAGAACTCGCCAAAAATGGCTAAGAAACTTAGCGTCTCGATCACTAACTATTGTTTTTGGAACACCATGAAGACGAACTACTTCCTTAAAGAATAACTGAGCTATATGAGTGGCATCATCTGTTTTATTACATGGGATAAAATGTGCCATCTTTGAAAATCTATCCACCACAACAAAAATTGAATCTTTCCCATTTTTAGTTCTTGGTAACCCTAACACAAAATCCATAGAAACATCAATCCAAGGATGACAAGGAACAGGTAAAGCCTGGTACAATCCATGAGGTTTTACTCTAGATTTTGCTTTTCTACAAGTTATGCATCTATTGCAAATTCTCTCTACATCCCTCTTCATATGTGGCCAAAAGAAATGTTCTTTCAAAATTTCTAAGGTTTTAAGAATTCCAAAATGTCCCATAAGACCCCCCCCCCCCCCCCATGTGACTCTCGAACAAGCAATTCACGCAAAGAACATTGTGGAATGCAAAGTCTATTTTCTCGAAACAAATATCCTTCTTGTTTGTAAAACTTTTCAAAAGGTTTTGTTTCTGTGGCTTCAAACCAAGTTGAAAAATCAGGATCTTTTGGATATAATTCTTTGATGTGCTCAAAACCCAAAAATTTAGTGGAAAGAGTAGAAAGAAGAACATACCTTCGAGATAAAGCATCAGCTACAATATTGTCTTTACCTTGTTTGTATTGGATGGTATATGGAAACATTTCAATAAATTCAATCCAGCGAGCATGTCGTCGATTCGACTTACCTTGACCTTTTAAGTGCTTCAATGATTCATGGTCGGTATGAATGACAAATTCCTTAGACCACAAGTAATGTTGCCAAGTTTCCAGAGCTCTCACCAATGCATAAAGTTCTTTGTCATAGGTGGAGTAATTCAAAGCAGCTCCATTAAGTTTCTCACTGAAATAGGCAATGGGTCTCTTGTCTTGCATGAGTACGGCACCTATACCAATACCAGAAGCATCACATTCGATTTCAAAGGTTTTGGAAAAATCTGGTAAGAGAAGTAAAGGAGAAGTACTTAAATTTTCTTTTAAAGTGTTGAAAGCCTTCTCTTGTGAATCACCCCATTTGAACCCAACACTTTTCTTGATAATTTCCATCAATGGAGCAGCAATGGTGCTAAAGTTTGGAACAAACCTTCGATAGAATCCAGCCAAACCATGGAAACTTCTAACTTCAGTGATGTTAGTGGGCGTAGGCCAATCTTTGATAGCCTTAACTTTCTCTTCATCTACTTCCACACCTTTGGAACTTACAACAAAACCAAGAAACTCAACCTTGTCTTTGCAAAAGCTGCACTTTTTAAAGTTAGCAAACAATTTTTCATGTTTCAAAACATTAAGTACAAATCTCAGGTGTTCAATATGTTCATTCAAGTGTTTGCTGTAAACTAGAATATCATCAAAATAAATAATAACAAACTTTCCAATGTAAGCACGTAAAACATGATTCATTAAACGCATAAATGTACTTGGTGCGTTAGTCAACCCGAAAGGCATTACTAGCCACTCATACAAACCATGTTTTGTTTTGAAAGCAGTTTTCCATTCATCACCTTCTTGCATACGAATTTGATGATAACCACTTTTTAAATCAATCTTTGAAAAGATAGTGGAACCATGCAATTCATCTAACATGTCATCTAATCGAGGTATGGGATGTCGATACTTTACCGTGATTTTATTGATTGCTCGGCAATCGACGCACATTCTCCAAGTTCCATCTTTCTTAGGGACCAACAAGACAGGAACCGCACATGGACTCATGCTTTCTCGAACATGTCCTTTGGCTAGCAGCTCTTCAACTTGCCTTCCAAGTTCCTTTGTTTCTTCTGGATTACTTCGATAGGCGGGCCGATTAGGAATGGTAGCTCCTGGAATGAAATCAATTCGATGCTCAATGCCTCTTATTGGTGGCAATCCTGGTGCCGTTTCCTCAGGAAAGACATTTTCAAATTCCTGCAAAAGAGCAACTGCTACAGTAGGCAAAGGATTATCAGTGTTAGTTGTTAAGAAATAAGCCTCTTTGTACAAGATCAACATCATTGTTTTTTCTGATTTGAAGGCACTCTTAATCTCTCTCTCTTTTGCAAGGAAATTCACTGCCTTTTTTTCTTTTTCAAGAGGGACCTGACTCTTTTCTCTCTTCTTCTCACATTTTCTTTCTTCTCTCTCACTTTCTTTTGAACTCTCATGCTCACTCTCACATTGTTTTGTATTAGCTGTGACAGATTTTTTAATTTGACATTGCTCTTCGAAAACTTGATGGGGTGGTAACGGAGCTAGAGTAATACTTCGTCCATCCTTGGTAAAGCTGTACCGATTCTTGTATCCATCATGGGTGGTGCGTCTATCAAATTGCCATGGTCTTCCAAGCAATATATGGCTTGCTTGCATAGGAACAACATCACAAAGAACTTCATCTGAATATTTGCCAATTGAAAATGAGACAAGAACCTGTTTTGTTACCTTCATTTCTCCACTTTCATTGAGCCATTGGAGACGATATGGTCGAGGGTGTTTCAGAGTCTTTAATCCAAGCTTGTCCACCATCATCTTACTTGCAACATTCACACAACTTCCTCCATCTATGATTAAACCACAAACCTTTTCTTTAACATGGCAGCGCGTATAGAAAATGTTTTCATGTTGTTGACGGTCATCATCTTCTATAGTTTGAACATGGAGGGTTCGAAGAACTACTAAGGCTTGGCCAACAACTGCATGTTCGGTATCACTAGCTTCTTCAAGTGGTGGCATAACTTCATTGTCACTTTCTTCTTCAGAAACAATATCCTCATTATTTAACAAAATCATAGTTCTTTTATTTGGGCATTGTGAAGAAATATGACCAATTCCATGACATTTAAAACACTTTATATCTCGATTTCTCTGGGTTGGGGTATAACTCGTACCTTTTTCAACCTGCTTGGCCATCACTTTTTCATCTTTTGCCTTGGAAGTCGACTGCTCTTCTTGCCTTAGAGTAGAGTTCTATTTTGACTTTCCACTCAAAGAAGTAAAAGTTTCTTGCTTGGAGGTTGATCTTCCTCCTCTTTTGAGCTGCCTTTCAATCTTCATGGCCATGTGGACAACCTCTTCAAGTTCCACGTAGTGCTGCAATTCTACAATATTTGCAATTTCACGATTGAGACCACAAATGAACCGAGCCATGGTTGCTTCTCGATCTTCCTCAACATTGGCACGAATCATGGATATTTCCATCTCTTTATGGTACTCCTCAACAGATTTTGAACCCTGTTTAAGGCTTTGCAATTTTAAGTGTAAATCTCTATAATAATGTGAAGGAACAAACCTTCGTCTCATGGCAGCTTTCATGTCTTCCCAATTGTCGATTGGAATTTCTTTATTTCTTCGTTTGGTTAGGAGCACTTGGTCCCACCAAGCAATTGCGTAATCAGTGAAAGAAACAGCTGCAAGTTTAACTTTTTTTTCCTCCGAATAGTTATGGCAATCAAAAACAAGTTCAACCTTTCGTTCCCATTCAATGTAAACGTCCGGGTCATTTTTACCTTGAAATGATGGGATAGAGAGTTTAATCGCACCTGTGTTGTTGTCGGTAAAATTTCTTTCTCGGTATTGACGTCTTTGTCTTGGCCTATGATCTCTTTCTCTTCTTATGGAGGCTACTTCGTCAAAATCCTCATACTCTTCAGCATAATCGCCCATGGGATTAACTGCAGTAACGAAGGGTCGTCTAGTTGGCTGTCTTTCTTGGGGCATGGCACCTTGTTGAATTTGATTAATGCGTTCATCACTACGATCCAATCGATCTCGAATCTCTTCAAATTGGACGTTCATCCTCTGGAATTGTTGCTGCATGGCTTGGATGACCAAATTGCTATCCATTGGTGTTGCTTCACCTTCTCTTTCAGACATGTTGTAGAATCTGTGTAAAAGTGTAAAGAAAAGGACCTCACCTCTCCCTCACGTGTATACACTCAAATATGGTTCTCGAGCACTCGTGTTTACTCACAGAGATTTTGGCTTTTACCCTCTAATAAGCTCTCCAACTCTTGCCTTTTACCACTCACTTTCCTCCTCAAAGTTCTTGAGAAAACTAAGCAAGGCAAATATCAAAGCAAAACAAATGAAAACCAACACACTTAAAATATAGATTTCTTAGTAAAGATGAAAACAATGAGGCGCAAAATAAAGGAAGGAAAGGAAGAAATATGGTCACAATATGATTGATACCACGGATTTTGAAACAAAAATATATGATAAAGAAATTTCTTTTTCCTCTTTTCTTTTCTTCTTTTTTTTTTCTCTTTTTTTTTCTTTTTGATAAACTATCAATGGGAGCAAGAGCAAAGATATGAAATTATGGATCAACAACAAAGAGGAAATTGAAATAAAAAGAAATTAAGCACTAGACAATAAACAAAACCTCAATTGGATGTCTAGGCTTTGATACCAAATGATGCAAACCTCAACAAACTTGTTGTGAGACCCAACGTCAATAGATGGAATCAACTTCAGGATCGCCCAGTAGTAGTTTCAAAGTTTATGACTAATGACCCCGTGGTTATATAACAACCAGAAACCAATAGTATCAAGAAAGGAATATTGACCCCGTTGCTATGGAAGAGCAAGAAACCAATATTATAAGGGTTGGAAATCAAGTGGTTGCACTTGAAATTTCCGCAAGTTCTACAGAAGAACAGTTTGGAGGAAATTCTCACAAGATAATTCTCATTCTAGTGTGTCTTACAATGAAGAACTCCCAAGTATTTATAGGCTTACAAGAATAGTCTAGAATAGGCATTAAATAGCCTTGAAAACATGAGAAAAAACTTTGCTTCTAATATGGTCTAGGTTCAACCTTCTTGGAAACCATCAAAACACCTTTTGGCCTTCTCTATGCTAATATTAAATGCCTAGTGGATGTCACTTCGAAATTACTCATTCTAGAGCCTTCTTTGCTTAATTTGGGCCTAATCAAACTCCATTTGTATTTGTAACACATTAATAACTTTAAGGCCCATTTCTTCAAGTGGTCTTGGTTCTTGAAATAAGTTATTTTGGACTTCTTCTTGAAGCTTCTTGGCCCGAGCTCTAGTGATAGGTCCATTTGGTATTTTCAACTCCATTAAGTATTCTTCTTGGCCCAACTCTTCTTCTATGCCATCCTTGCCCACATCATTCGAGAACGAATCTTTTCGAAGGGGGAGGGAATGATGTGATCCAAGTTCAGACCCAGTAAAAGCTCAAGAATAAGGATCCAATTGAAGATACGGCTGAACCAATAACGAGAGCAAAGGCGAAGCGGATAAAGGAGCAAATGAGCAATTTGGTCCATCAGATCCTACCTCAAGAAGGAACTTGCGTTTCGAACCAAGAACCAGAGCTTGTTCCCGTAATCCAAGCTGTTTTGGGATGATGTTTATGTCATTGTCGTTTTATTTATTTAGTTAATTCGATTGTCGTTTTTAGGGTTTAAAAATTACTTGTCGTATTTGTCATTATTTTAGCAATTGTCATTATTTTTAATTAATAGTTACAAGGACAGGATAGTAATTTTGTTCTTAAAACCCTAGCCTGAAGGGGTGTTTCATGCCTATAAATTCATTCTTAGTTGAATAAAAAAGGAGATTCAGGTTTTATCTAATTGTGAGAGAATTTCTCTTAGTTTCTTGAAGAAACTCCGAACTTATCAAGGTTCTCCTTGTGGCGTTCAAAATCTGACTTATCAAACGAATAGGCATATTCGTTTGTGGCGTCCTCCTTATTCCAAGGTTCGGATCTGTATAGATTTCAGGTCAAGGATTTCCTCTTCGAACTTGTAGATTCTGGGTTAGTGACGACGCCAATATTTTGATCGTGGGTCACCGTCACATCGTTGGCGTGGTTCGCATCAGAAGTGAAGTTTCTTATACTTCATCAAACGCATTACTAAGTCTTAATTACGCATCCATGAAGCTTATTGCGTCCTCCATACACGTCGTTCTCAATACGTCAAGTTAAAACCTTGAAGGTTAGATGTATAACTTAGGTTGTAACCGCAAGTCATGTAACAGTGAACCTCATTTGCTTGATACGTTCAGTTCTTTTTGGAACAAATCGATTGAAGTGAAGTTTCATATACTTCATCAAACGCATTACTAAGTCTTCATTACGCATCCATGAAGCTTATTGGGTCAACCATACACGTCGTTCTCAATACGTCAAGTTAAAACCTTGAAGGTTAGAAGGATAACTTAGGTTCTAACCGCAAGTCATGTAACAGTGAACCTCATTTGCTTGATACATTCAGTTCTTTTGGAACAAATCGATAGAAGTGAAGTTTCTTATACTTCATCAAACGCATTACTAAGTCTTAATTACGCGGCCATGAAGCTTATTGGGACTACAAGACACGTTGTTCTCATCAATTCAAGTTAAAAACTTGAAGGTAAGATGGATAACTTAGGTTCTAACCACAAATCATGTAACAGTGAACCTCATTTGCTTGATACGTTCAGTTCTTTTGGAACAAATCGATTGAAGTGAAGTTTCTTATACTTTATCAAAAGCATTACTAAGTCTTAATTACGCGTCCATGAAGCTTATTGGGTCCTCTATACACGTCGTTCTCGTCACGTCAAGTTAAACCTTAATGGTTAGATGGATAACTTAGGTTCTAACCATAAGTCATGTAATAGTGAACCTCATTTGCTTCATACGTTCAGTTCTTTAGAAACAAATCGATTGAACTGAACTTTCTTATACTTCATCAAACGCATTACTAAGTCTTAACTACGCATCCATGAAGCTTATTGCGTCCTCCATACACGTCGTTCTCAAAAAATCAAGTTAAAACCTTGAAGGTTAGATGTATAACTTAGGTTGTAACCGCAAGTCATGTAACAATGAACCTCATTTGCTTGATACGTTCAGTTCTTTTGGAACAAATCGATTGAAGTGAAGTTTCATATACTTCATCAAACGCATTACTAAGTCTTCATTACGCATCCATGAAGCTTATTGGGTCAACCATACACGTCGTTCTCAATACGTCAAGTTAAAACCTTGAAGGTTAGAAGGATAACTTAGGTTCTAAACCGCATGTCTTGTAACAGTGAACCTCATTTGCTTGATACGTTCAGTTCTTTTGGAACAAATCGATAGAATGAAGTTTCTTATACTTCATCAAACGCATTACTAAGTCTTAATTACGCGGCCATGAAGCTTATTGGGTCAACCATACACGTCGTTCTCAAAAATCAAGTTAAAACCTTGAAGGTTAGAAGGATAACTTAGGTTCTAACCACAAGTCATGTAACAGTGAACCTCATTTGCTTGATACGTTCAGTTCTTTTGGAACAAATCGATTGAAGTGAAGTTTCTTATACTTCATCAAACGCATTACTAAGTCTTCATTACGCATCCATGAAGCTTATTGGGTCAACCATACACGTCGTTCTCGTCACGTTCAATTAAAACTTATGGTTAGATGGATAACTTAGGTTCTAACCATAAGTCATGTAATAGTGAACCTCATTTGCTTGATACGTTCAGTTCTTTAGAAACAAATCGATTGAAGTGAAGTTTCTTATACTTCATCAAACGCATTACTAAGTCTTCATTACGCATCCATGAAGCTTATTGGGTCAACCATACACGTCGTTCTCAAAAATCAAGTTAAAACCTTGAAGGTTAGAAGGATAACTTAGGTTCTAACCACAAGTCATGTAACAGTGAACCTCATTTGCTTGATACGTTCAGTTCTTTTTGGAAAGTCGATTGAAGTGAAGTTTCTTATACTTCATCAAACGCATTACTAAGTCTTCATTACGCATCCATGAAGCTTATTGGGTCAACCATACACGTCGTTTCTCAATACGTCAAGGGTTAAAAACCTTGAAGGTTAGAAGGATAACTTAGGTTCTAACCGCATGTCTTGTAACAGTGAACCTCATTTGCTTGATACGTTCAGTTCTTTTGGAACAAATCGATTGAAGTGAAGTTTCTTATACTTCTCAAACGCATTACTAAGTCTTCATTACGCATCCATGAAGCTTATTGGGACTACTACATTACACGTCGTCTCATCACTTCAAGTTAAAACCTTGAAGGTTAGAAGGATAACTTAGGTTCTAACCACAAGTCATGTAACAGTGATCTCATGGCTTGATACATTTCAGTTCTTTTGGAACAAATCGATAGAAGTGAAGTTTCTTATACTTCATCAAACGCATTACTAAGTCTTAATTACGCGGCCATGAAGCTTATTGGGACTACAAGACACGTTGTTCTCATCAATTCAAGTTAAAAACTTGAAGGTAAGATGGATAACTTAGGTTCTAACCACAAATCATGTAACAGTGAACCTCATTTGCTTGATACGTTCAGTTCTTTTGGAACAAATCGATTGAAGTGAAGTTTCTTATACTTTATCAAAAGCATTACTAAGTCTTAATTACGCGTCCATGAAGCTTATTGGGTCCTCTATACACGTCGTTCTCGTCACGTCAAGTTAAACCTTAATGGTTAGATGGATAACTTAGGTTCTAACCATAAGTCATGTAATAGTGAACCTCATTTGCTTCATACGTTCAGTTCTTTAGAAACAAATCGATTGAACTGAACTTTCTTATACTTCATCAAACGCATTACTAAGTCTTAACTACGCATCCATGAAGCTTATTGCGTCCTCCATACACGTCGTTCTCAAAAAATCAAGTTAAAACCTTGAAGGTTAGATGTATAACTTAGGTTGTAACCGCAAGTCATGTAACAATGAACCTCATTTGCTTGATACGTTCAGTTCTTTTGGAACAAATCGATTGAAGTGAAGTTTCATATACTTCATCAAACGCATTACTAAGTCTTCATTACGCATCCATGAAGCTTATTGGGTCAACCATACACGTCGTTCTCAATACGTCAAGTTAAAACCTTGAAGGTTAGAAGGATAACTTAGGTTCTAACCGCATGTCTTGTAACAGTGAACCTCATTTGCTTGATACGTTCAGTTCTTTTGGAACAAATCGATAGAAGTGAAGTTTCTTATACTTTATCAAACGCATTACTAAGTCTTAATTACGCGTCCATGAAGCTTATTGGGACTACATTACACGTCGTTCTCATCACTTCAAGTTAAAAACTTGATGGTTAGATGGATAACTTATGTTCTAACCACAAGTCATGTAACAGTGAATCTCATTTGCTTGATACATTCAGTTCTTTTGGAACAAATCGATTGAAGTGAAGTTTCTTATACTTCATCAAACGCATTACTAAGTCTTAATTACACGTCCATGAAGCTTATTGGGTCGTCCATACAGGTCGCTCTCATCACGTCAAGTTTAAAACTTAGAAGGTTAGATGGATAACTTAGGTTCTAACCACAAGTCATGTAATAGTGAACCTCATTTGCTTGATACGTTCAGTTCTTTAAAACAAATTGATTTAAGTGAAGTTTCTTCTACTTCATCAAACGCATTACTAAGTCTTAATTACGCGTCCATGAAACTTATTAGGTCCTCCATACACGTTGTTAAGATCCGCCAAATTTAGTAGTAAAATTTGAATAATTTTCCCGAATTTTAATTGTAAATAATTGGATCCAATTTCGTTACATTTTCGGTAGGAGTGAAGTCGTAAAACCGAATGTTAAAGTAAAGGTAATTAATTGTAGAAATTTAATAAAAGAATTAATTAAAATCATTATAAAAAGAAGTAGGTAAAATAATAAATGAGATGGATTTAATATAAAATAAGATAATAAATAAATAAAAATTTAAAACAATAAGGTTTTATTAAAAACCTAATTGTTTCTCTCTGCCGACAGAAAACCACCAGAGAAAAGGAGGAGAGAGAGAGAGAGCGAGAGGAGAGAGAGAGAGAGCGCGAGGGAGAGAAAATCGCCGACGCCGGAACGACCTCTGTTCGGTGTGATTTTGGTGTCAAAATGTTCGTCTCGAGGAGTAGATCAACGTTTGGGAAGGACGTTTTTGAAGGAATCGACTGGATTAGAGTCGAGGAACGTGTTGAAAGCGATTTTCGGCGAAAAACAAATTCAAAGGATTTTGCTAAGTTTGAAACCATTCTTGAGAAGGCATGGTTCACTGAGGTTAGGGGGACTCGCCATAGAGGTACGAGTTATTCTACTTACTACGTATTACATAGACTTGCATATAAGTATACCTTTGACTAATTCCTATGCCCTACTAAACTCTAGATGCCATGTTTTATGCAACTTTACCAAAGGGCTTAATGAGATTTTTCAGGGAAGTCATCCTTTTTGGCATGCTGATGTTAAACCTGTATTTGATTTTTGTTCATGCATTGTTTTCCGCTGTGCCATTTGGGGAAATGATACTAGAGTGAAGGGTACACCCCCTGCTAATAGGTGAAGGGTACACCCCCAGCTAATAGGTGAGGGTACACCCCCTGCAATAGGTGATGGGTACACCCCCTGCTAATAGGTGAAGGGATTCACACCCTGCTAATAAGTGAAGGGTTCACCCCCTGCGAATAGGTGAAGGGATTCACCCCCTGCTAATAGGTAAAGGGATTCACCCCCTGCTAATAGGTGAAGGGTTCACCCCCAGCGAATAGGTGAAGGAATTCATCCCCTGCTAATAGGTGAAGGGATTCACCCCCTGCTAATTGGTGAAGGGATTCACCCCCTGCTAATAGGTAAAGGGTACACCCCCTGCTAAAAGGTGAAGGGATTCACCCCCTGCTAATAGGTGAAGGGGTTCACCCCCGTGAGAAGGGTACACCCCCTGCGAATAGGTGAAGGGATTCATCCCCTGCTAATAGGTGAAGGGATTCACCCCCTACTAATAGGTGGAATGTGTGGTGCGCCCCACGGACGGCGAGAGTGACTCTAAGCTAGGCTAGTCCTATTAGCTGATCTGGCCAGTGTCAAGTCGTCGTTAGCACCAACAATCGTTCTAAATGGGAAAGGAGAAGACACCTAAAAATACTGAATCTGGAACGCATGTTTTGATAGTGATATGTGTACCATTTAACTTTGAGTTTGTCACTCACCCAACGATTTTCTTTATTATTATTCTTTTCAGGTAAAGGAAAGAAGGGTAAGAAGTGGACCTGATCTGAGTCGGATTTTCCTTGGGTCGTATCTTTGTGTTCCCTCTACTTTGTACTCTTATGTAAGATATTCAAGATTGTAAATTACTTTGGCATGTAATTATTTTTCATTTATCTTGTATTTCTATGATTGTTTGTACTCTCTTATGTTTGTTGCTTCGAGGAGGTCATGGATTAGTACTAAACTTCTGCATTTAGCCTTAGGTTAGAAGGTGGACCTCTACGAGGTTGATCGTTTAACCTGGCATTTCTGTTAGGCCCCCTCTTGGGTTATGACCCACGTGGTTCTCAATACGTCAAGTTAAAACCTTGAAGGTTAGATGGATAACTTAGGTTCTAACCGCAAGTCATGTAACAGTGAACCCCATTTGCTTGATACGTTCAGTTCTTTTGGAACAAATCGATAGAAGTGAACTTTCATATACTTCATCAAACGCATTACTAAGTTTAAATTACGCGTCCATGAAGCTTATTGGGACGACAATACACGTCGTTTTCATCACTTCAAGTTAAAAACTTGAAGGTTAGATTGATAACTTAGTTTCTAACCACAAGTAATGTAACAGTGAACCTCATTTGCTTAATATGTTCAGTTCTTTTGGAACAAATTGATTGAAGTGAAGTTTCTTATACTTCATCAAACGAATTACTAAGTCTTAATTACGCGTCCATGAAGCTTATTGGGTCCTCCATACACGTCGTTAACATCACGTCAAGTTAAAACCTTGAAGGTTAGATGGATAACTTAGGTTCTAACCACAAGTCATGTAACAGTGAACCTCATTTTCTTTATACGTTCAGTTCTTTTGGAAAAAATCGATTAAAGTGAAGTTTCTTATACTTCATCAAACGCATTACTAAGTCTTAATTACGCGTCCATGAAACTTATTGGGACCTCAATACATGTCGTTCTCATCACTTCAAGTTAAAACCATGAAGGTTAAATGAATAACTTAGGTTCTAACTACAAGTCATGTAATAGTGAACCTTATTTGCTTGTTACGTTCAGTTCTTTTAAAACAAATCGATTGAAGTGAAGTTTCTTATACCACATCGAACGCATACTAAGTCTTAATTACGCGTCCATGAGCTTATTGGGTCCTCCATACACGTCGTTCTTATCACGTCAAGTTAAAACCTTGAAGGCTAGATGGATAACTTAGGTTGTAACCACAAGTCATGTAACAGTGAACGTCATTTGCTTGATACTTCAGTTCTTTTGGAACAAATCGATTGAAGTGAACTTTCTTATACTTCATCCAACGCATTACTAAGTTGTAATTACGCGTCCATGAAGCTTATTTTATCATCCATACACGTCGTTCTCATCACGTCAAGTTAAAACCTTGAATGTTAGATGGATAACTTAGGTTCTAACCACAAGTCATGTAACAGTGAACCTCATTTGCTTGATACGTTCAGTTCTTTTGGAACAAATCGATTGAAGTGAAGTTTCTTATACTTCATCAAACGCATTACTAAGTCTTAATTACGCGTCCATGAAGCTTATTGGGTCCTCCATACACGTCGTTCTCAATACGTCAAGCTAAAACCTTGAAGGTTAGATGGATAACTTAGGTTCTAACCCCAATTCGTGTAAAGTGAACCGCATTTGCTTGATACGTTCAGTTCTTTAGAAACAAATCGATTGAAGTGGACTTTCTTATACTTCATCAAACGAATTACTAAGTCTTAATTACACGTCCATGAAGCTTATTGGGTCCTCCATACACGGTGTTATCATCACGTCAAGTTAAACCTTGAAGGTTAGATGGATAACTTAGGTTCTAACCGCAAGTCATGTAACAGTGAATCTCATTTGCTTGATACGTTCAGTTCTTTTGGAATAAATCGATATAAGTGAAGTTTCTTATACTTCATCAAACGTATTACTAAGTCTTAATTACGCGTCCATGAAGCTTATTAGGACTACAATACACATCGTTCTCTTCAATTCAAGTAAAAAACTTGAAGGTTAGATGGATAACTTTGGTTCTAACAACAAGTCATGTAACAGTGAACCTCATTTGCTTGTTACGTTCAGTTCTTTTGGAACAAATCAATTGAAGTGAAGTTTCTTATACTTCATCAAACGTATTACTAAGTCTTAATTACGCGTCCATGAAGCTTATTGGGTCCTCCATACACGTTGTTCTCATCACGTCAAGTTAAAACCTTGAAAGTTAGATGGATAACTTAGGTTTTAACCACAAGTCATGTAATAGTGAACCTCATTTGCTTGATACGTTCAGTTCTTTAGAAAAAAATTGATTGAAGTGAAGTTTCTTATACTTCATCAAACGCATTACTAAGTCTTAATTACGCGTTCATGAAGCTTATTGGGTCCTCCATACACGGTGTTATCATCACGTCAAGTTAAAACCTTGAAGGTTAGATGGATAACTTAGGTTCTAACCGCAAGTCATGTAACAGTGAACCTCATTTGCTTGATACGTTCAGTTCTTTAGAAACAAATCCATTGAAGTGGACTTTCTTATACTTCATCAAACGCATTACTAAGTCTTAATTACGCGTCTATGAAGCTTATTGGGTCCCTCCATACACGGGTGTTATCATCACGTCATGTTAAAACCTTGAAGGTTAGATGGATACTTAGGTTCTAACCGCAAGTCCTGTAACAGGGGGGGGGGGGGGGGGAGAGGGGGGGGGGGGGGGGGGGGGGGGGGGGGGGGGGGGGGGGGGGGGGGGGGGGGGGGGGGGGGGGGAGGGGGGGGGGGCGGAGGAAGGGGGGGGGGGGAAAAGGGGGGGGGGGGGGGGGGGGGGGGGAGGGGGGGGGGGGGGGGGGGGGAGGGGGGGGGGGGGAGGGGGCGTGTGGGGGGGGAGGGGGGGGGGGGGGGGGGTGGGAGAGGGGGGGGGGGGGGGGGGGGGGGGAGGGGGGGGGCGTGAGGTGGGGGGGGGGGGGTGAAAAGGGGGGGGGGGGGGGGGGGAGGGGGGGGTGGGGAGGGGGGAGGGGCGGGGGGGTAGGGGGGGGGGGGGGGGGGGGGGGGGGGGGGGCGAGGGGGGGGCGGGGTGTTGTGGGCGGGAGCGGTACCGGGGGGGGAGGGGGGGGGGACGGAGGGGCGGGGAGGTGGGGGGGGGGGGGGGGGGGGGGGAGGGGAGGGGGGGGGAGAGGGGGGGGGATCTAACGCTTACTAAGTCTTAATTACGCGTCCATGAAGCTATTGGGTCCTCAATACACGTCCGTTATTATCACGTCAAGTTAAAACCATTGAAGGTTAGATGGATAACTTAGGTTCTAACCACAAGTCATGTAACAGTGAACCTCATTTTCTTTATACGTTCAGTTCTTTTTGAAAAAATCGATTGAAGTGAAGTTTCTTATACTTCAATCAATCGATTTGTTCCAAAAGAACTGAACGTATCAAGCAAATGAGGTTCACTGTTACATGACTTGTAGTTAGAACCTAAGTTATTCATTTCAACTTCAAAGTTTTAACTTGACGTGACGAGAACGACGTCTATTTAGGTCCTAATAACCTTCTTGGACGCATAAATAAGACTTAGTAATGCTTTTGATAAAGTATAAGAAACTTCAATTCAATCGATTTGTTCCAAAAGAACTGAACATATCAAGCAAATGAGGTTCACTGTTACATGACTTGTGGTTAGACCCTAAGTTATTCATTTCACCGTCAAGGTTTTAACTTGACGTGATGAGAACGACGTGTATAGAGCACCCAATAAGCTTCATGGACGCGTAATTAAGACTTAGTAATGCGTTTGATGAAGTATAAGTGTAACACCCGGCATTTCATCTGTGTAATTATTTTCCTGAATTATTAAGTGGTATTAGTTCAATATTAATACAAAGTATGTTTAGTGGGAAACCAAAACGAATGAGTTTATATTGAATTGGATAATGAGATAAAAACCAAACAAAATGGTAACTAAACAAACAAGCTGGTTGGTAATGGATGGAGGGGTAAATTGGGAAGAAATTAAGGTTGGTGGGAGATAACCAATGGATGATTGCCAAGTGGCAATAACTTGCTGAGGAACCTACCTATTCTCCTTCCTCCTACGTAAACATTCATATGCATTTTTCCTTCTCTGTATTTTCTCAAGATTTTCTCTTCCAATTGACGAAACAAATATCGAAGTTACTTCGATCTTCTCAGATTTCCTTCCTGCTCCTCCGCTAAGGTAAACATCTACTAATGCTAACAAGTTTGGACAAGTTTAATGTGGGTTTTTTTCCCGAAGTTTAGGGTTATGGTATTTTGTGGAAAAAAAACTCACTGTCTTTGGATGAAAACACACCGGTTTGTTTTCTAAGGGTTTGAATGAGTTTGGAACAGACTCTTCTGACTTATTTGTTAGCATTTGCAGCTTGTTTATTTTCTGAACGTACATGTACAAGTTCGAACATTTCCGAGGCTTTCCGGCTAACTGCATCGGGGAAAAACAGGTAAGTTCATACGTATAGGTTTGGCCCTTAAGGCCCTACAATACGGAGGTACTAGGTTTATGTTGTCGAGATTTCTGTTGGGTAGTTAAACCATAGGTTATGTTTTAGGTTAAGTGTATTCTTTTTTATATTCTGCTTATTCTGCTTATTATTCTGTTGCCTGTCTATGAATGTTCATGCATACAAGTTTTCTCTGAAAGTCATGAAAAATATTTTCTGTACACTGTTTGAAGTTAAGTAAGATAAAACCTGTAATGAAATGTATGGTTAAGTGTGGATGAGGACTGGCATCCTGTTATGTACTCCTGTTATGTCCTGTTGTGGCATGTACTCCTGTTGCGCCAGCTCTTCTTCCCACTTATACCTTCCTGTCCAGTATAATGTAATGTAATGTTCATGTATTTGAAAAAGATTCATGCATAGCACGTTCATCACTCTGCATTGTATGTTCTTGCTGAGCTCTAGGCTCATAGTTGAACTCCCTGTTGTAGGTATGGACCCTCCAGATGAGGACATTGTACCTCAGGATGATGAATTGATGTAGTTGGTGAATCGAGCTCACAGGGTGGTTGTTGCAGTCAGACATGTTTCTGCTCTGAGGTTTCAGTTTTTAAGTAAAGTTTACGTCTGTAGGTTTTACTGAACTCTGGTGTTTTGTTTCAAAACTCTGTCTGGATTTTTGTTAGAAATCTGATTTATGTATAGATTCTGTTTCAATGTTTAAAACCGCTGTATTTGACAGTTAAGTTGTATTCTAGAGTATTCTGGAATTTGTTTGGGATATTCTCTGATAAGTTTTGGAATAATCCATGCAGTTATTTTTCTTGATCTTCTGTTAGATTTTCTTACCTCTGTCATGTTCCCATGCATGTTTTAAAACTGTGTTTAGAATCGGGTTTGAAGGTCTGAAACCCTTATGTCTTCTTCTTGATACTCCCTGCCCGTATGTCTCCCTGTAAAAGTTGTAAATTTTGCCTTTAAAATTTATGTCTTCCGGCTGACGTCATCAAAGTCATCCGCCCAGTGTATTTATGTCTTCCGGCTGATGTCAGCATAAGTCTTCCGCCCAATTTAAAACTCCGTCTTCAGGCTGACGTCACCCAAGTCATCCGCTCAGTGTAAATATGTCTTCCGGCTGACGTCATCCCAGTTTTTCCGCCATTATAATGCTTACATCTTCCGGTTGACGTCATCCATCTTCCGGCTGACGTCATCTCCTCATCCGATCTCAGTTACTGTCTGTGTCTTCCGCCTGACGTCACCCATCTTCCGGCTGACGTCACCACCTCTTCTGCCCAGTTTTACTCAGCCTCTTCCGCTGAATACTGTTCGTCTTTTGTCGTATCTGAATCCACCGATAGCTGTAATCTTCCGTCTGACGTCATCTCCGCTTCTGTCTTTGCATTTACATCTTCCGGCTGACGTCATTCAAAGTCTTCCGCTACTCCTTAAAACTAATTCTCCATCTGTTATTCGCCTAAGTCTTCCGCCAATGTTTCCTGTTTCCTCTTCCGCCAGCCTTATGCTAATTTCTGTTATGTTATCCATTATTGAAACCTGTTTTAAATTTCTACACCAGAGAACTCTCTCTCCCTGTAAATGCTTTCTGTTACTCAGTGTAGTTTCTCCCTCTCTGTAAAGTTGCGTTTATAGGGTTTGCGATGACGGTGCATGTTTACTGTCATTCGATTCTGTTTTCCGTTAAAGTTTTAAAAGTTCAGTTGGCTTCCATAAGTTGTTCCAGTGACGCTGTCTGCTCTGTTTATGTTCAAAAAAAAAACTAGTCACTATTTTCCGTCCACTATCCCGGAGTGATGGCTCCGATCCCGGACCCCGATCGGGTTCGGTTTCGTGTCGTCACAATAAGATACTTCAATTCAATCGATTTGTTCCAAAAGAACTGAACGTATCAAGCAAATGAGGTTCACTGTTTCATGACTTGTGGTTAGAACCTAAGTTATTAATTAAACCGTCAAGGTTTTAACTTGAAGTGATGAGAACGACATGTATGGAGGACCCAATAAGCTTCATGGATGCGTAATTAAGACTTAGTAATGCGTTTGATGAAGTATAAGAAACTTCACTTCAATCGATTTGTTCTAAAAGAACTGATGTATCAAGCAAATGAGGTTCACCGTTACATGACTTGTGGCTAGAACCTAAGTTATTTATTTCACCTTCAAGGTTTTAACTTGACGTGATGAGAACGACGTGTATAGAGGTCCCAATAACCTTCATGGACGTGTAATTAAGACTTAGAAATGCTGTTTGATGAAGTATGAGAAACTTCACTTCAATCGATTGGATCGTAAAGAACTAAACTTATCAAGCAAATGAGGTTCACTGTTATATGACTTGTGGTTAAAACCTAAGTTGTCCATTTAACCTTCAAGGTTTTAACTTGAAGTGATGAGAACGACGACTATTGAGGTCCCAATAAGCTTCATGGACGCGTAATTAAGACTTAGTAATGCGTTTGATGAAGTATAAGAAACGTCATTTCAATCTATTTGTTCCAAAAGAACTGAAAGTATCACGCAAATGAGGTTCACTGTTACATGACTTGTGGTTAGAACCTAAGTTATCCATTGAACCTTGAAGGTTTTAACTTGAAGTGATGAGAACGACGACTATTGAGGTCCCAATAAGCTTCATGGACGCGTAATTAAGACTTAGTAATGCGTTTGATGAAGTATAAGAAACGTCATTTCAATCTATTTGTTCCAAAAGAACTGAAAGTATCACGCAAATGAGGTTCACTGTTACATGACTTGTGGTTAGAACCTAAGTTATCCATTGAACCTTCAAGGTTTAAACTTGACGTGACGAGAAAGACGTGTATTGAGGTCCCAATAACCATCATAGACGCGTAATTAAGACTTAGTAATGCTGTTTAATGAAGTATAAGAAACTTCACTTCAATTGATTTGATCCAAAAGAACCAAACGTATCAAGCAAATGAGGTTCATTGTTACATTACTTGTGGTTAGAACATAAGTTATCCATTTAACCATCAAGGTTTTAACTTGACGTGATGAGAACGACGTGTATTGAGGTCCCAATAACCTTCATGGACACGTAATTAAGACTTAGTAATGCTGTTTGATGAAGTATAAGAAACTTCACTTCAATCGATTTGATGCAAAAGAACTAAACGTATCAAGCAAATGAGGTTCACTGTTACAAGACTTGTGGTTAGAACCTAAGTCATCCATTAACTTTCAAGGTTTTAACTTAAAGTGAAGAGAACGACGTGTATTGAGATCCCAATAAGCTTCATGGATGCGTAATTAAGACTTAGTAATGCGTTTGTTATAGTATGAGAAATTTCACTTCAATCGATTTTATCCAAAAAACAAAACGTATCAAGCAAATGAGGTTCACTGTTACATAACTTGTGGTTAGAACCTAAGTTATCCATTTAACATTGAAGGTTTTAACTTGAAGTGATGAGAACGATGTATATTGAGGTCCCAATGAGCTTCAAGGACGCGTAATTATGACTTAGTAATGCGTTTGATGAAGTATAAGAAACTTTACTTCAATCGATTTGTTCCAAAAAGTGAACGTATCATGCAAATGGGGTTCACTGTTACATGACTTGTGGTTAGAACCTAAGTCATCCAATTAACTTTCAAGGTTTTAACTTAAAGTGAAGAGAACGACGTGTATTGAGATCCCAATAAGCTTCATGGACGCGTAATTAAGACTTAGTAATGCGTTGTTATAGTATTAGAAATTTCACTTCAATCGATTTTATACAAAAAACAAACGTATCAAGCAAATGAGGTTCACTGTTACATAACTTGTGGTTAGAACCTAAGTTATCCATTTAACATTGAAGGTTTTAACTTGAAGTGATGAGAACGATGTGTATTGAGGTCCCAATGAGCTTCAAGGACGCGTAATTATGACTTAGTAATGCGTTTGATGAAGTATAAGAAACTTTACTTCAATCGATTTGTTCCAAAAAGTGAACGTATCATGCAAATAGGGTTCACTGTTACATGACTTGTGGTTAGAACCTAAGTTACTCATTTAACCTTCAAAGTTTTAACTTGACGTGATGAGAAAGACGTGTATTGAGGTCCTAATAACCTTCATGGACGAGTAATTAAGAATTAGTAATGTTGTTTGATGAAGTATAAGAAACTTCACTTCAATCGAGTTGATACAAAAGAACTAAACGTATCAAGCAAATGAGGTTCACTGTTACAAGACTTGTGGTTAGAACCTAAGTCATCCATTTAACTTTCAAGGTTTTAACTTAAAGTGATGAGAACAACGTGTAGTGAGATCCCAATAAGCTTCATGGACGCGTAATTAAGACTTAGTAATGCGTTTGTTGAAGTATGAGAAACTTCACTTCAATCGATTTGATCCAAAGAACAAAACGTATCAAGCAAATGAGGTTCACTGTTACATGACTTGTGGTTAGAACCTAACTTATCTATTTAACATTCAAGGTTTTAACTTAAAGTGATGAGAACGACGTGTATTGAGGTCCCAATGAGCTTCATGGACGGGTAATTATGACTTAGTAATACGTTTGATGAAATCTAAGAAACTTTACTTCAATCGATTTGTTCCAAAAGAACTGAACGTATCAAGCAAATGAGGTTCACTGTTACATGATTTGTGGTTAGAACCTAAGTTATTCATTTCACCTTCATGGTTTTAACTTGACGTGACAAGAAAGACGTGTTTTGAAGTCCCAATAACCTTCATGGACGCGTAATTAAGACTTAGTAATGCTATTTGATGAAGTATAAGAAACTTCACTTCAATCGATTTGATACAAAAGAAGTAAATATATCGAGAAAATGCGGTTCACTGTTACATGACTTGTTGTTAGAACCTAAGTCATCCATTTAACCTTCAAGGTTTTAACTTAAAGTGATGAAAACAACGTGTATTGAGATCCCAATAAGCTTCATGGACGCGTAATTAGGACTTAGTAATGTGTTTGATGAAGTATGATAAAGTTAACTTCAATCGATTTGTTCCAAAAGAACTGAACATATCAAGAAAATGAGGTTCACTGTTACATGACTTGCGGTTAGAACCTAAGTTATTCATTTCACCTTCAAGGTTTTAACTTGACGTGACGAGAACGACGTGTATTGAGGTCTCAATAACATTCATGGACGCGTAAATAAGACTTAGTAATGCGTTTGAAAAAGTATAAGAAACTTCAATTCAATCGATTTGTTCCAAAAGAACTGAACGTATCAAGCAAATGAGGTTCACTGTTACATGAGTTGTTGTTAGAACCTAAGTTATTCATTTCACCTTCAAGGTTTTCACTTGACGTGATGAGAACGACGTGTATGAAGGACCCAATAAACTTCATGGACAAGTAATTAAGACCTAGTAATGCGTTTGATGAAGTATAAGATACTTCAATTCAATCGATTTGTTCTAAAAGAACTGAACGTATCAAGCAAAGGAGGTTCACAGTTACATGACTTGTGGTTATAACCTGAGTTATCCATTTAACCTTTAAACTTTTAATTTGACGTGACGAGAAAGACGTGTATTGAGGTCCCAATAACCTTCATGGACGCGTAATTAAGATTTAGTAATGTGTTTGATGAAGTATAAGAAACTTTACTTCAATCGATTTGTTCCAAAAAAACTGAACGTATCAAGCAAATGAGGTTCACTGTTACATGACTTGTGGCTAGAACCTAAGTTATCTATTTCACCATCAAAGTTTTAACTTGACGTGACGAGAACGACGTGTATTGAGGTCCCAATAACCTTCATGGACGCGTAATTAAGACTTAGTAATGAAGTTTTACGAAGTATAAGAAACTTCACTTCAATCAATTTGATCCAAAAGAACAAAACGTATCAAGCAAATGAGGTTAACTGTTACATGACTTGTGGTTAGAACCTAAGTCATCAATTTAACCTTCAAGGTTTTAACTTAAAGTGATGAGAACGACGTGTATTGAGATCCCAATAAGCTTCATGGACGCGTAATTAAGACTTAGTAATGCGTTTGATGAAGTATAAGAAACTTCACTTCAATCTATATGTTCCAAAAGAATTGAAAGTATCAAGCAAATGAGGTTCACTATTACATTAGTTGTGGTTAGAACCGAAGTTATCTATTTAACCTTCAATGTTTTAACTTGACGTGATGAGAAAGACGTGTATTGAGGTCCCAATAACCTTCATGGACGCGTATTTAAGACTTAGTAATGCAGTTTGACGAAGTATAAGAAACTTTACTTCAATCACTTTGATCCAAAGAACTAAACGTATCAAGCAAATGAGGTTCACTGTTACATGACTTGTGGTTAAAACCTAAGTCATCAATTTAACCTTCAAGGTTTTAATTTAAAGTGATGAGAACGACATGTATTGAGATCCCAATACGCTTCATGGACGCGGAATTAAGACTTAGTAATGCGTTTGATGAAGTATAAGAAACTTCACTTCAATCTATTTGTTCCAAAAGAATTGAAAGTATCAAGCAAATGAGTTTCACTGTTACATGATTCGTTGTTAGAACCTAAGTTATCTATTTAACCTTCAAGGATTTAACTTGACGTGACGAGAAAGAAGTGTATTGAGATCCCAATAACCTTCATGCACGCGTAATTAAGACTTAGTAATGCTGTTTGATGAATTATAAGAAACTTCACTTCAATTGATTTGATCCAAAAGAACTAAACATATCTAGCAAATGAGGTTCACTGTTACATTACTTGTGGTTAGAACATAAGTTATCCATTTAACCTTCAAGGTTTTAACTTGACGTGACGAGAACGACGTGTCTTGAGGTCCCAATAACCTTCATGGACACGTAATTAAGACTTAGTAATGCTGTTTGACGAAGTATAAGAAACTTCACTTCAATCGATTTTATCCAAAAAACTAAACGTATCAAGCAAATGCGGTTCACTGTTACATGACTTGTTGTTAGAACCTAAGTCATCCATTTAACCTTCAAGGTTTTAACTTAAAGTGATGAAAACAACGTGTATTGAGATCCCAATAAGCTTCATGGACGCGTAATTAGGATTTAGTAATGTGTTTGATGAAGTATGATAAAGTTCACTTCAATCGATTTGTTCCAAAAAAACTGAACGTATCAAGCAAATGAGGTTCACTGTTATATGACTTGCGGTTAGAACCTAAGTTATTTATTTCACCTTCAAGGGTTTAACTTGACGTGACGAGAACGACGTGTATTTAAGTCCCAATAACATTCATGGACGCGTAAATAAGACTTAGTAATGCGTTTGAAAAAGTATAAGAAACTTCAATTCAATCGATTTGTTCCAAAAGAACTGTGAACGTATCAAGCAAACGAGGTTCACTGTTACATGACTTGTTGTTAGAACCTAAGTTATTCATTTCACCTTCAAGGTTTTAACTTGACGTGATGAGAACGACGTGTATGGAGAACCCAATAAGCTTCATGGACGGGTAATTAAGACTTAGTAATGCGTTTGATGAAGTATAAGATACTTCAATTCAATCGATTTTTTCTAAAAGAACTTAACGTATCAAGCAAATGAGGTTCATAGTTACATGACTTGTGGTTATAACCTGAGTTATCCATTTAACCTTCAAACTTTTAATTTGACGTGACGAGAAAGACTTGTATTGAGGTCCCAATAACGTTCATGGATGCGTAATTAAGATTTAGTAATGTGTTTGATGAAGTATAAGATACTTTACTTCAATCGATTTGTTCCAAAAAAACTGAACGTATCAAGCAAATGAGGTTCACTGTTACATGACTTGTGGCTAGAACCTAAGTTATTTATTTCACCATCAAAGTTTTAACTTGACGTGACGAGAACGACTTGTATTGAGGTCCCAATAACCTTCATGGACGCGTAATTAAGACTTAGTAATGCAGTTCGACGAAGTATAAGAAACTTCACTTCAATCGATTTGATCCAAAAGAACTAAACGTATCAAGCAAATGAGGTTCACTGTTACATTACTTGTTGTTAGAACCTAAGTCATCAATTTAACCTTCAAGGTTTTAACTTAAAGTGATTAGAACGACGTGTATTGAAATCCCAATAAGCTTCATGGACGCGTAATTAAGACTTAGTGATGTGATCCAAGCAGCGACAAAACCCAAGCCCAAGAGCAACGATCCAATTGAGGACATTGGCGGCCCAATGACACGGTCCAAAGCTAAGAAGATGCGTGAGGCCTTGCAAGGATTAATTTTAGAGATCCAAGGGAGAGAGGAGCCGCGACAACTTGATCTAAAACTATTGAATGTGTCGAGGATTGAAGAAATTCAAAATCAAGTTGAAGCAATGGAGGCCAAAGATGCATGAAGATTTACATGTGCTATGCACATGCACGTGCAAGAATTAAAAAGTCACATGAGAAGCACATGCAAATCCAAACAAATCACGTATAAGAGATTTTATCCGACAGAATCTACTCAAATCAATTCAAATCATATTCAAACGTGAGATGATATCTTATCATGCAAAGGATCATTATCTCACGATTTTATTAGTTATTTTATTTTTATTTTCGTTTTTTTTAATTATTTAATTTAATTTTCATGTGTAGCCTATTTAATGGCAAAACACTTTTGATTTAGAAGAACAAGTTTGAATAAAAAAATTGAGTGTTTTTTTAGAGAGGATTTCTCTTTAGTTCTTTGCGAAGAACAACGATCTTCTTCAAGTCACGCTTGAAGAATCTCGCTTGATAGCTTTGGTTCTTACCAACGAGTTTGGTCTGGGTCAAGCTCCTGTTTTGATAGCTTTGGTTCAGCCAACAGGTGTGGCTCGGGTCAAGCTCCTGTTTTGATAACTAGGGTTCCATCGAATTCTTCGATTGGGGTCTTAGTTCCTTACTTTGTTCTTGAATCAAAAGGCGTTCCTTTCAATTATTCCGCGTTGTTGTCGGGTCCCGGGTCCTTTCGATCCGAGGTTCGCATCAGTTGGTATCAGAGCTTCGGCTCCTTGATTCAAGAAGCTATCGTTAATTTTTTGTTATCAATTTTTTTTTCTTCATCTTATTCTATTCGTCATCATTGATTCTTTTTTTTTCGTGAATTTGTCTTCTTTAAAAGTACAAAAAAAAAAGAGTTTGTCAAAAGTAAAAAAAAAAAAAAAAAAAAGAATTGTCAAAAGTCAAAAAAAAAAAAGAATTGTCAAAAGTCAAAAAAAAAAGTTGTCAAAAGTAAAAAAAAAAGTTGTCAAAAGTCAAATAAAAAAAGAGTTGTGAGAAGTCAAAAAAAAAAAAAAAATCGAAATTTTGTTCTAGAGATTTTGAAATTTCTAGCATTTTAAATTCAAAATTCGTTCTTAAATTCGTAGATAATTGTTCTTTGAAAATTCAAATTATTGAATCTTCATTCGAAATATGGTCTTTATCCAAATTTATTCTTTGAAGGTTTAAATTGTTGAATCTTCATTTGAAATATTGTCTTCGTCTAAAGTTTTGTCTTATTTCGATCATACCCTTGATTTAGCCATCTTTACAAGTTTGAACTTTTAAGCTTAGAAGTTTGATTTTTTATAGTTTGGCTTGTTGAATATTTATCATCGATCAAGTTCTTACGTAAAGAACTAAAAGGGAGATCTAGAGGTAAAAGGCAAGAGTGTGAGACTATTATAGAAAAAGCCTTAATTTTTGAGCGAAACACGAGTGGAGTGACATCTATCGAGAGCAAACACGTGAGGGAGAGGTAAGGTCCATTATTTGAATATTTTTTCTTTTACTTCTAACAATTTTATTTTATTTTATTATTGTAGTTGATAAAGAATATCATGAGTGGAGAACAAAACGAGGTGGATTTAAAGTTGTTCTTGAAAGCAATGCAAGAAAATTTCAAGGCTCTAAATACGAGGATGGACCGATTGGAATCTCCATCCCCTAGTCATAAGCGGCAAAGGAAGAATTTTTATGAAAAATTCAAAGATAATAGTGGATATTATCAAAAGGAAAGGAATGATAGGTTGATAAGGCACAGAACCCTAACTCCACCCAAAAGCGCACTTAAGGGGGGAGGTTTGACCCTGCCCTTATATCCTGTGCCAGGAGACACTCCATTTCCGATGTGGGACATATCATCCCCACCCCCTTGAGACCCGACCGCCTCGGTCGGCAATCTGTCGAACCTCAAGCGACACCGGGGAACAGAGATGGTGGCTCTGATACCAAATGATAAGGCACAGAACCCTAACTCCTCCCAAAAGCGCACTTAAGGGGGGAGGTTTGACCCTGCCCTTATATCCTGTGCCAGGAGACACTACCATTTCCGATGTGGGACATATCATAGGTCGTACCGAGAAGATGATGATCTAAGTAACATCAAAGTAAATATTCCACCTTTACTAGGGAAGAACGACCCCAAGAGATATTTCGATTGGGAACGAAAAGTAGACTTGATGGAGGAACCAGTAAAAGGAGATCAATTAGTCACAAGGCGAGTATTGAATATGCAAACTAAGAAAGATGGAGCCAAAGTACAACGTGAGCATATATTCCATACAAGATGCCATGTGCTCAACAAAGTTTGTAGTTTGATCATCAATAGTGGGAATTGCACCAATGTAGCAAGCACATTACTAGTCCAAAAGTTGAACTTGAAAACCGAGCAACATCCAAAACCATACAAGTTGCAATGGTCAAGCGATTGTGGAGAAATCAAGGTGACTAAACAGGTGGAAGTTCCTTTATCAATTGGAAGGTACCAAGATAAAGTTTTATGTGATGTAGTGCCGATGCAAGCTACACACATACTTTTGGGGAGACCTTGGCAATATGATCGAAACGGCAAGTATAATGGTTACAAGAATGAGTATTCGTTGGTTTACAATGGAAAAACTATTATCCTTACACCATTAAAGCCATGGGAGGCAATTGAAGATCAAGAAAGGATCGCGAAGGAATTTCAAATAATTAAGGATGAAAGAGAGAAAGAAAGTGGTGAAAAGAAATTAGTTGAAAAAGAGGCCAAAATAGAAAAAGAAAGTGGAGAAAGAAAAATAGTTGAAAAGAGTACAAAGAGGGATGAAAAACCGAGGAAGGAAGAGAGGAAAATCGAGGGAAAAGTGATAAAAGCCGAGGGAGAGAGTGAACAAAAGTCAAGTGAGAAGCAAATTGCGTTGATGAACAAAAGTGAGGATAAGCGTGAGATGATTTTGCTTTTATATAAAGATGTTTATTTATCATCTAACGACTCACCAAGTTTTCTTCCAAGTGTTATTTCTTTTCTTTTGCAGAAAAATAAATATGAAATTCCCGAAGAGTTTCGAAATCAAATTTCTCCTTTGAGAGTGATTGAGAAGCATAAAAATTTCGTACAAAGTACGTTAGTTCCAAGTCAACCGGAAACATCAAAGAGGTTTGAGTGGTTGGTAAGGCCACATGATTCTTATATTGCATCTATTATATATATAAGGTTGATAGATAAAATGCAAAATTATTTTATTGGAAAATTTGTCGTGGTTTATTTTGATGATATATTAGTTTATAGCAAAGCATTAGAACAACATGTGAAACATTTAAAATCTGTTTTTAATGTTTTGCGAATAAACAAATTATATGCTAACCTCAAAAAGTGCACTTTTTGCATGGAATCGGTAGTGTTTCTTGGTTTTGTAGTGAGCTCGAGTGGAGTTTCGGTGGACGAAGAAAAGGTCAAGGCAATCAAGGAGTGGCCGACACCTAAGAATGCTAACGAGGTACGTAGTTTTCATGGCTTAGCTAGCTTTTACCGAAGATTCGTTAGAGATTTTAGTACTATTGCAGCACCATTGAATGATTTGGATAAGAAGAATGTGGATTTTAAGTGGACTGAGTTACATGATGAATGTTTTAATCTTCTAAAAGAAAAGTTAACTAATTCACCTTTGTTAGTTTTGCCAAATTTTGATAAAACATTTGAGATTGAATGTGATGCGTCGGGAAAAGGAATTGGTGGTGTTTTGATGCAGGATATGAAACCGATTGCTTACTTTAGTGAAAAGCTTAGTGGTGCGGTCTTAAACTATCCAACATACGACAAGGAGTTGTATGCCTTGGTGAGAACATTACAAACGTGGCAACACTACTTGTGGCCCAAGGAGTTCATCATCCATTCTGACCATGAAAGCCTAAAACACTTAAAGACACAAGGAAAGTTGCACAAGAGACATGCAAAGTGGATGGAGTTCATAGAGACATTTCCTTATGTTATTCATTATAAAAAAGGTAAAGAGAATGTGGTTGCCGATGCATTGTCAAGAAGGTACGTGCTTATAACTACTTTACAATCTAAGTTGTTAGGATTTGATTTAATAAAGAACTTATATGAATCGGACTCAGATTTTGATCTTGTTTGGAAAGAATGTGAGAAACATGCGTGTAATGATTATTATAAACATGATGGATTTTTATTTAAAAAGGATAAACTTTGTATCCCTAAATGTTCTTTAAGAGAGTTACTTGTTAGAGAGACTCATGGAGGAGGGTTAATGGGACACTTTGGAGTTACTAAAACATTGAGTGTGCTTTGTGAACATTTTTATTGGCCGAAAATGAGGCATCATGTTCAAGCCATTTGTGATAAGTGCATTGAGTGTAGGAAGGCCAAATCAAAGATTAAACCGTATGGAAAGTACACTCCTCTACCTATTCCTAACCAACCTTGGGTGGATATATCGATGGATTTTGTGATTGGTTTGCCGAGGACACAAGAAGGGAAAGATAGCATATTTGTGGTAGTGGATAGGTTTAGTAAGATGGCTCACTTTATAGCATGCTCAAAGACAAACGACGCTACTCATGTGGCGGACTTATTTTTTAAAGAAGTTGTGCGTTTACACGGAATTCCTAAAACCATTGTGAGTGATAGAGATGTAAAGTTCCTAAGTCACTTTTGGAGAACTTTGTGGAGTAAGCTAGGAACAAAACTTTTATTCTCAACCGTGGCACACCCCCAAACGGATGGACAAACAGAAGTGGTAAATAGAACACTTTCTACGTTGTTAAGAGCGATTATTTCTAAAAATTTAAAACAATGGGAAAAATGTTTACCTCATGTTGAATTTGCTTATAATAGAGTTGTTCATTCTACTACTTCATATTCACCATTTGAAATTGTTTATGGATTTAATCCTTTATCTCCTCTTGATATTTTATCTCTACCTACTAACGAGTTTGTTAATTTTGATGGAGAGAAAAAAGCTAAATTTGTTAGGGACTTACATCTGAAAGTACAAGAGAACATTCGAGAGAAAAACGAGCATTATGCACGTCAAGCAAACAAAAGCCGTAAAAAGATTATATTTGAACCCGGAGATTGGGTTTGGCTACATCTTCGAAAAGAGAGGTTTCCAAATCAACGAAAAAGCAAGTTGCATCCACGAGGAGATGGACCATTTCAAGTCCTTGAACGCATAAACGACAATGCCTACAAGATCGACTTACCTAGCGAATATGGTAATGTTAGTGCATCTTTTAATGTTAGTGACTTATCTTTATATGATGCAGGAGATTCGAAGACGAATCTTTTCAAAGAGGGAGGGAATGATGTGATCCAAGCAGCGACAAAACCCAAGCCCAAGAGCAACGATCCAATTGATGACATTGGCGGCCCAATGACACGGTCCAAAGCTAAGAAGATGCGTGAGACCTTGCAAGGATTAATTTTAGAGATCCAAGGGAGAGAGGAGCCGCGACAACTTGATCTAAAACTATTGAATGTGTCGAGGATTGAAGATATTCAAAATCAAGTTGAAGCAAGGGAGGCCAAAGATGCATGAAGATTTACATGTGCTATGCACATGCACGTGCAAGAATTAAAAAGTCACATGAGAAGCACATGCAAATCCAAACAAATCACGTATAAGAGATTTTATCCGACAGAATCTACTCAAATCAATTCAAATCATATTCAAACGTGAGATGATATCTTATCATGCAAAGGATCATTATCTCACGATTTTATTAGTTATTTTATTTTTATTTTCGTTTTTTTTAATTATTTAATTTAATTTTCATGTGTAGCCTATTTAATGGCAAAACACTTTTGATTTAGAAGAACAAGTTTGAATAAAAAAATTGAGTGTTTTTTTAGAGAGGATTTCTCTTTAGTTCTTTGCGAAGAACAACGATCTTCTTCAAGTCACGCTTGAAGAATCTCGCTTGATAGCTTTGGTTCTTACCAACGAGTTTGGTCTGGGTCAAGCTCCTGTTTTGATAGCTTTGGTTCAGCCAACAGGTGTGGCTCGGGTCAAGCTCCTGTTTTGATAACTAGGGTTCCATCGAATTCTTCGATTGGGGTCTTAGTTCCTTACTTTGTTCTTGAATCAAAAGGCGTTCCTTTCAATTATTCCGCGTTGTTGTCGGGTCCCGGGTCCTTTCGATCCGAGGTTCGCATCACTTAGTAATTGCGTTTGATGAAGTATAAGAAACTTCACTTCAATCTATTTGTTCCAAAAGAATTGAAAGTATCAGGCAAATGAGGTTCACTATTACATGACTTGTGGTTAGAACCTATGTTATCTATTTAACCTTCACGGTTTTAACTTTACGTGACGAGAAAGATGTGTATTGAGGTCCCAATAACCTTCATGGACGCGTAATTAAGACTTAGTAATGCAGTTTGACGAAGTATAAGAAACTTTACTTCAATCGATTTGATCCAAAAGAACTAAACGTATCAAGCAAATGAGATTCACTGTTACATGACTTGTAGTTAGAACCTAAGTCATCAATTTAACCTTCAAGGTTTTAACTTAAAGTGATGAAAACGACGTGTATTGAAATCCCAATAAGCTTCATGGACGCGTAATTATGACTTAGTAATGCGTTTGATGAAGTATAAGAAACTTCACTTAAATCTATTTGTTCCAAAAGAATTGAAAGTATCAAGAAAATGAGGTTCACTGTTACATGACTCGTGGTTAGAACCTAAGTTATCTATTTAACCTTCAAGATTTTTAATTGACGTGACGAGAAAGACGTGTATTGAGGTCCCAATAACCTTCATGCACGCGTAATTAAGACTTAGTAATGCTGTTTGATGAAGTATAAGAAACTTCACTTCAATTGATTTGATCAAAAAGAACTAAACATATCAAGCAAATGAGGTTCACTGTTACATTACTTGTGGTTAGAACATAAGTTATCCATTTAACCTTCAAGGTTTTAACTTGACGTGACGAGAACGACGTGTATTGAGGTCCCAATAACCTTCATGGACACGTAATTAAGGCTTAGTAATGCTGTTTAACGAAGTATAAGAAACTTCACTTCAATCGATTTTATCCAAAAAAACTAAACGTATCAAGCAAATGAGGTTTACTGATATATGACTTGTGGTTAGAACCTAAGTTATCCATTTAACATTCAAGGTTTAACTTGAAGTGAAGAGAACAACGTGTATTGAGGACCCTATGACCTTCAAGGACGCGTAATTATGACTTAGTAATGCGTTTGATGAAGTATAAGAAACTTTACTTCCATCGATTTGTTCCAAAAGAACTGAACGTATCGAGCAAATGAGGTTCAAGTTATTTATTGAACCTTCAAGGTTTTAACGTGACGTGACGAGAAAGATGTGGATTGAGATCCTAATAACCTTCATTGACTAGTAATTAAGACTTAGTAATGCTGTTTGATGAAGTATAAGAAACTTCACTTCAATCGATTTGATCCAAAAGAACTAAACGTATCAAGCAAATGAGGTTCACTATTACATGACTTGTGCGTAGAACCTAAGTCATCCATTTAACCTTCAAGGTTTTAACTTAAAGTGATGAGAACGACGTGTATTGAGATCCCAATAAGATTCATGGACGCGTAATTTGGACTTAGTAATGCGTTTGATGAAGTATGATAAACTTCACTTCAATCGATTTGTTCCAAAAGAACTGAACGTATCAAGCAAATGAGGTTAACTGTTATATGACTTGCGGTTGGAACCTAAGTTATTCATTTCACCTTCAAGGTTTTAACTCTACGTGATGAGAACGACGTGTATTGAGTTCCCAATAACCTTCATGGACGCGTAATTAGGACTTAGTAATGCTGTTTGATGAAGTATAAGAAGCTTCACTTCAATCGATTTGATCCAAAAGAACCTAAAGTGTCTGGCAAATGAGGTTCACTGTCACAGGACTTGTGGTTAGAACATAAGTTATCCATTTAACCTTCAAGGTTTTAACTTGACGTGACGAGAACAACGTGTATTGAGGTCCCAATAACCTTCATGGACACGTAATTAAGACTTAGTAATGCTGTTTGACGAAGTATAAGAAACTTCACTTTAATAGATTTTATCCAAAAAACTAAACGTATCAAGCAAATGAGGTTCACTGTTACATGACTTGTGGTTAGAACCTAAGTTATCCATTTAACATTCAAGGTTTTAACTTGAAGTGGTGAGAACGACGTGTATTGAGGTCCCAATGAGCTTCAAGGACGCGTAATTAAGACTTAGTAATGCGTTTGATGAAGTATAAAAAACTTTACTTCAATCGATTTGTTCCAAAAGAACTGAACGTATAAAGCTAATAGGGTTCACTGTTACATGACTTGTGGTTAGAACCTAAGTTATTCATTTAACCTTCAAGGTTTTAACTTGACGTGACGAGAAAGACGTGTATTGAGGTCCTAATAACCTTCATGGACGAGTAATTAAGACTTAGTAATGCTGTTTGATGAATTATAAGAAACTTCACTTTAATCGATTTGATCCAAAAGAACTAAACGTATCAAGCAAATGAGGTTCACTGTTACATGACTTGTGGTCAGAACCTAAGTCATCCATTTAACCTTCAAGGTTTTAACTTAAAGTGCTGAGAACGACGTGTATTGAGATCCCAATAAGCTTCATGGACGCGTAATTAAGACTTAGTAATTCGTTTGATGAAGTATAAGAAACTTCACTTCAATCTATTTGTTCCAAAAGAATTGAAAGTATCAAGCAAATGAGGTTCACTGTTACATGACTTGTGGTTAGAACCTATGTTATCTATTTAACCTTAACGGTTTTAACTTGACGTGACGAGAAAGATGTGTATTGAGGTCCCAATAACCTTCATGGACGCGTAATTAAGACTTAGTAATGCAGTTTGACGAAGTATAAAAAACTTTACTTCAATCGATTTGATCCAAAAGAACTAAACGTATCAAGCAAATGAGATTCACAGTTACATGACTTGTGGTTAGAACCTAAGTCATCAATTTAACCTTCAAGGTTTTAACTTAAAGTGCTGAGAACGACGTGTATTGAGATCCCAATAAACTTCATGGACGCGTAATTAAGACTTAGTAATGCGTTTGATGAAGTATAAGAAACTTCACTTCAATCTATTTGTTCCAAAAGAATTGAAAGTATCAAGCAAATGAGGTTCACTGTTACATGACTTGTGGTTAGAACCAATGTTATCTATTTAACCTTCATGGTTTTAACTTGACGTGACGCGAAACACGTGTTTTGAGGTCCCAATAACCTTCATGGATGCGTAATTAAGACTTAGTAATGCTGTTTGATGTAGTATAAGAAACTTCTCTTCAATCGATTTGATCCAAAAGAAATAAACGCATCAAGCAATTGAGGTTCACTGTTACATGACTTGTGGTTAGAACCTAAGTCATCCATTTAACCTTCAATGTTTTAACTTAAAGTGATGAGAACGACATGTATTGAGATCCCAATAAGCTTCATGGACGCGTAATTAGGACTTAGTAATGCGTTTGATGAAGTATGATAAACTTTACTTCAATCGATTTGTTCCAAAAGAACTGAACGTATCAAGCAAATGAGGTTCACTGTTATATGACTTGCGGTTAGAACCTAAGTTATTCATTTCACCTTCAAGGTTTTAACTTGACGTGACGAGAACGACATGTATTGAGGTCCCAATAACCATCATGGACGCGTAAATAAGACTTAGTAATGCGTTTGATAAAGTATAACAAACTTCAATTCAATCGATTGGTTCCAAAAGAACTGAACGTATCAAGCAAATGAGGATCACTGTTACAGGACTTGTGGTTAGAAATTAAGTTATTCATTTCACCTTCAAGGTTTTAACTTGACATGATGAGAACGACGTGTATGGAGGACCCAATAAGCTTCATGGACGCGTAATTAAGACTTAGTAATGCGTTTGATGAATTATAAGATACTTCAATTCAATCGATTTGTTCCAAAAGAACTGAACGTATCAAGCAAATGAGGTTCACTATTATATGACTTGTGGTTAGAACCTAAGTTATCCATTTAACCTTCAAGGTTTTAACTTGACGTGTATTGAGATCCTAATAACCTTCATAGACGCATAATTAAGACTTAGTAATCCGATTGATGAAGTATAAGAAACTTCAATTCAATCGATTTGTTCCAAAAGAACTAAATGTATCAAACAAACGAGGTTCACTGTTACATGACTTGTGGTTAGAACCTAAGTTATTCATTTCACATTCAAGTTTTAAGCCTGAGTGACGAGAACGACGTGTATTGAGGTCCCAATAACCTTCATGGACGCGTAATTAAGACTTAGTAATGTTGTTTGACGAAGTATAAGAAACTTCACTTCAATCGATTTGATCCAAAAGAACTAAACGTATCAAGCAAATAAGGTTCACTGTTTCATGACTTAAGGTTAGAACCTAAGTTATCCATTTAACCTTCAAGGTTTTAACTTGAAGTGATAAGAACGACGTCTATTGATGTCCCAATAAGCTTCATGGATGCGTAATTAAGACTTAGTAATGCGTTTGATGAAGTATAAGATGCTTCAATTCAATCGATTTGTTCCAAAAGAACTGAACGTATCAAGCAAATGAGGTTCACTATTATATGACTTGTGGTTAGAACCTAAGTTATCCATTTAACCTTCAAGGTTTTAACTTGACGTGTATTGAGATCCTAATAACCTTCATGGACGCATAATTAAGACTTAGTAATGCGATTGATGAAGTATAAGAAACTTCAATTCAATCGATTTGTTCCAAAAGAACTAAATGTATCAAACAAACGAGGTTCACTGTTACATGACTTGTTGTTAGAACCTAAGTTATTCATTTCACAATCAAGTTTTAAGCCTGAGTGACGAGAACGACGTGTATTGAGGTCCCAATAACCTTCATGGACGCGTAATTAAGACTTAGTAATGTTGTTTGACGAAGTATAAGAAACTTCACTTCAATCGATTTGATCCAAAAGAACTAAACGTATCAAGCAAATGAGGTTCACTGTTACATGACTTGAGGTTAGAACCTAAGTTATCCATTTAACCTTCAAGGTTTTAACTTGAAGTGATAAGAACGACGTCTATTGATGTCCCAATAAGCTTCATGGATGCGTAATTAAGACTTAGTAATGCGTTTGATGAAGTATAAGAAACTTCTCTTTAATCGATTTGTTCCAAAAGAACTGAATGTATCAAGCAATTGAAGTTCACTATTATATGACTTGTGGCTAGAACCTAAGTTATTTATTTCACCTTCAAAGTTTGAACTTGACGTGACGAGAACGACGAGTATTTTGGTCCAAATAGCCTACATGGATGCGTAATTAAGACTTAAAAATGCTGTTTGATGAAGTATAAGAAACTTCACTTCAATCGATTTGATCAAAAAGAACTAAACGTATCAAGCAAATGAGGTTCACTATTACATGACTTGTGGTTAGAACCAAAGTTATCCATTTAAATTTCAAGGTTTTAACTTGAAATGATGAGAACGACGTCTATTGAGGTCCCAATAACCTTCATGGACGCATAATTAAGACTTACTAATGCGTTTGATGAAGTATGAGAAACTTCATTTCAATCGATTTGTTCCAAAAGAACTGAACGTATCAAGCGAATGAGGTTCATTGTTACATTACTTGTGGTTAGAATCTAAGTTATACATTTAACCTTTAAGGTTTTAACTTGACGTGATGAGAACGACGTGTATTGAGGTCCCAATAATCTTCATAGACGAATAATTAAGTATTAGAAATGCTGTTTGATGAAGTATAAGAAAATTCACTTCAATCGATTTAATCCAAAAGAACTCAATGTATCAAGCAAATGTGGTTCACTGTTACATGACTTGTGGTTAGAACATAAGTTATCCATTTAACATTCAAGGTTTTAACTTAAAGTGATGAGAACGACGTGTATTGAGGTCCTAATGAGCTTCATGGACGCGTAATTATGACTTAGTAATGCGTTTGATGAAGTATAAGAAACTTTACTTCAATCGATTTGTTCCAAAAGAACTGAACGTATCAAGCAAATGGGGTTCATTGTTACATGACTTGTGGTTAGAACCTAAGTTATTCATTTAACCTTCAAGGTTTTAACTTAAAGTGACGAGAAAGTCGTGTATTGAGGTCCTAATAACCTTCATGGACGAGTAATTAAGACTTAGTAATTCTTTTTGATGAAGTATAAGAAACTTCACTTCAATCGATTTGATCCAAAAGAACTAAACGTATCAAGCAAATGAGGTTCACTGTTACATGACTTGTGGTTAGAACCTAAGTCATCCATTTAACCTTCAAGGTTTTAACTTAAAGTGATGAAAACGATGTGTATTGTGATCCCAATAAGCTTCATGGACGCGTAATTAAGACTTAGTAATGCGTTGGATGAAGTATGATAAACTTCACTTCAATCGATTTGTTCCAAAAGAACTGAACGTATCAAACAAATGAGGTTCACTGTTACATGACTTGTGGTTAGAACCTAAGTCATCCATTTAACCTTCAAGGTTTTAACTTAAAGTGATGAAAACGATGTGTATTGTGATCCCAATAAGCTTCATGGACGCGTAATTAAGACTTAGTAATGCGTTGGATGAAGTATGATAAACTTCACTTCAATCGATTTGTTCCAAAAGAACTGAACGTGTCAAGCAAATGAGGTTCACTGTTACATGACTTACGGTTATAACCTAAGTTATCTATTTAACCTTCAAGGTTTTAACTTGACGTGTATTGAGGTCCCAATTACATTCATGGACGCATAATTAAGACTTAGAAATGCTGTTTGATGAAGTATAAGAAACTTCACTTCAATTGATTTAATCCAAAAGAACTAAACGTATCAAGTAAATGAGGTTCACTGTTACATGACTTGTGGTTAGAACTTATGTTATCCATTTAATCTTCAAGGTTTTAACTTGAAGTGATTAGAACAACGTCTATTGAGGTCCCAATAAGCTTCATCGACGCGTAATTAAGACTTAGTAAAGCGTTTGATGAAGAATAAGAAACTTTACTTCAATCGATTTGTTCCAAATGAACTGAACGTATCAAGCAAATGAGGTTCACTGTTACATGACTTGTGGTTAGAACCTAAGTTATCCATTTAACCTTTATGGCTTTAACTTGACGTGACAAGAAAGACGTGTATTGTGGTCCGAATAACCTTCATGGAGCGTAATTAAGATTTAGTAAATGTGTTTGATAAAGTATAAGAAACTTTACTTCAATCGATTTGATTCCAAAAGAACTAACGTATCAAGCAAATGAGGTTCACTGTTACATGACTTGTGGTTAGAACCTAAGTTATTCATTTAACCTTCAAGGTTTTAAATTGACGTGACGAGAAAGACGTGTATTGAGGTCCCAATAACCTTCATGGACGCGTAATTAAGACTTAGTAATGCTGTTTGATGAAGTATAAGAAACTTCACTTCAATCGATTTGATCCAAAAGAACTAAACGTATCAAGCAAATGAGGTTCACTGTTACATGACTTGTGGTTAGAACCTAAGTTATCCATTTAACCTTCAAGGTTTTAACTTAACGTGACTGAAACGACGTGTATTGAGGTCCCAATAACCTTCAAGGACGCATATTAAGATTTAGTAATGTGTTTGATAAAGTATAAGAAACTTTACTTCAATCTATTTGTTCCAAAAGAACTTATCGTATCAAGCAAATGAGGTTCACTGTTACATGAATTGTGGTTAGAACCTAAGTTATTCATTTAACCTTCAAGGTTTAACTTAAAGTGATGAGAACGACGTGTATAGAGATCCCATAAGCTTCATGGACGCGTAATTAAGACTTAGTAAAGTGTTGATGAAGTATGAGAAACTTCATTTCAATCGATTTGTTTCAAAAGAACTGAACGGATCAAGCGAATGAGTTCATTGTTACATGACTTGTTGTTAGAACCTAAGTTATCCAGTAAACCTTCAGGTTTTAACTTGACCTGACAAGAACGACGTGTATTGATGTCCCAATAACCTTTATTGGACGCATAATTAAGATTTAGCAACATGTTTGATGAAGTATAAGAAACTTTACTTCAATCGATTTGTTCCAAAAGAACTGAACGTATCAGCAAATGAGGTTCCTGTTACATGACTTGTGGTTAGAACCTAAGTTATCCATTTAACCTTCAAGGCTTAAACTTGACGTGACAAGAACGACGTGTATTGAGGTCCCAATAACCTTCATGGGCGCGTAAATAAGACTTAGTAATGTGGTTTGAGGAAGTATAAGAAACATCACTTCAATCGATTTGTTCTAAAAGAACTGAACGTATCAAGCAAATGAGGTTCACTGTTACATGACTTGTGGTTAGAACCTAAGTTATTCATTTAACCTTCAAGGTTTTAACTTTACGTGACGAGAACGACGTGTATTGAGGTCCCAATAACCTTCATGGACGCGTAATTAAGACTTAGTAATGCGTTTTGATGAAGTATAAGAAACTTCACTTCAATCTATTTGTTCCAAAAGAACTTATCGTATCAAGCAAATGAGGTTCACTGTTACATGAATTGTGGTTAGAACCTAAGTTATTCATTTAACCTTCAAGGTTTTAAATTGACGTGACGAGAAAGACGTGTATTGAGGTCCCAATAACCTTCATGGACGCGTAATTAAGACTTAGTAATGCTGTTTGATGAAGTATAAGAAACTTCACTTCAATCGATTTGATCCAAAAGAACTAAACGTATCAAGCAAATGAGGTTCACTGTTACATGACTTGTGGTTAGAACCTAAGTTATCCATTTAACCTTCAAAGTTTTAACTTGACCTGACGAGAACGACGTGTATTGAGGTCCCAATAACCTTCAAGGACGCATAATTAAGATTTAGTAATGTGTTTGATGAAGTATAAGAAACTTTACTTCAATCGATTTGTTCCAAAAGAACTGAACGTATCAAGCAAATGAGGTTCACTGTTACATGACTTGTGGTTAGAACCTAAGTTATTCATTTAACCTTCAAGGTTTTAACTTAAAGTGATGAGAACGACGTGTATAGAGATCCCAATAAGCTTCATGGACGCGTAATTAAGACTTAGTAAAGTGTTTGATGAAGTATGAGAAACTTCATTTCAATCGATTTGTTTCAAAAGAACTGAACGTATCAAGCGAATGAGTTCATTGTTACATGACTTGTTGTTAGAACCTAAGTTATCCATTAAACCTTCAAGGTTTTAACTTGACCTGACAAGAACGACGTGTATTGATGTCCCAATAACCTTTATGGACGCATAATTAAGATTTAGCAACATGTTTGATGAAGTATAAGAAACTTTACTTCAATCGATTTGTTCCAAAAGAACTGAACGTATCAAGCAAATTAGGTTCACTGTTACATGACTTGTGGTTAGAACCTAAGTTATTCATTTAACCTTCATGGTTTTAACTTAACGTGACGAGACAGACGTGTTTTGAGGTCCCAATAACCTTCATGGACGCGTAATTAAGACTTAGTAATTCTGTTTGATGAAGTATAAGAAACTTCACTTTAATTGATTTGATCCAAAAGAACTAAACGTATCAAGCAAATGAGGTTCACTGTTACATGACTTGTGGTTAGAACCTAAGTTATTCATTTCACCTTCAAAGTTTAAGCTTGACGTGACAAGAACGACGTGTATTGAGGTCCCAATAACCTTCATGGGCGCGTAAATAAGACTTAGTAATGTTGTTTGAGGAAGTATAAGAAACATCACTTCAATCGATTTGTTCCAAAAGAACTGAACGTATCAAGCAAATGAGGTTCACTGTTACATGACTTGTGGTTAAACCTAAGTTATTCATTTAACCTTCAAGGTTTTAACTTAAAGTGATGAGAACGACGTGTATTGAGGTCCCAATAACCTTCATGGGCGCGTAAATAAGACTTAGTAATGTTGTTTGAGGAAGTATAAGAAACATCACTTCAATCGATTTGTTCTAAAAGAACTGAACGTATCAAGCAAATGAACTTCACTGTTTCATGACTTGTGGTTAGAACCTAAGTTATCCATTTAACCTTCAGGGTTTTAACTTAAAATGATGAGAACGACGTGTATTGAGATCCCAATATGCTTCATGGACGCATAATTAAGACTTAGTAATGTGTTGAAAAGTATAAGAAACTTCACTTCAATC
This sequence comes from Begonia masoniana, assembly GCA_022432975.1. Lineage (NCBI taxonomy): Eukaryota > Viridiplantae > Streptophyta > Magnoliopsida > Cucurbitales > Begoniaceae > Begonia > Begonia masoniana. The sequence continues at coordinate 21,595,483 of CM039503.1, read as the reverse complement.
GATTTGTTCTAAAAGAACTGAATGTATCAAGCAAATGAGGTTCACTGTTACACGACTTGTTTCTAGAACCTAAGTTATTTATTTCACCTTAAGGGTTTTAACTTTACGTGACGAGAACGACGTGTATTGAGGTCCCAATAACTTTCATGGACGCGTAATTAAGACCTTGAAATGCTGTTTGATGAAGTATAAGAAACTTCACTTCAATTGATTTGATCCAAAAGAACTAAACGTATCAAGCAAATGAGGTTCACTGTTACATGACTTGTGGTTAGAACCTAAGTCATCTATTAAACCTTCAAGGTTTTAACTTAAAGTGATGAGAACGACGTGTATTGAAATCCCAATAAGATTCATGGACACGTAATTAAGACTTAGTAATGCGTTTGATGAAGTATAAGAAACTTCACTTCAATAGATTTGTTCCAAAAGAACTGAATGTATAAAGCAAATGAGGTTCACTGTTCACCTTCAAGGTTTTAACTTGACGTGTATTGAGGTCCCAATAACTTTCATGGACGCGTAATTAAGACTTAGAAATGTTGTTTGATGAAGTATAAGAAACTTCACTTCACACGATTTGATCCAAAAGAACTAAACGTATTAAGCAAATGAGGTTCACTATTACATGACTTGTGGATAGAACCTAAGTTATCTATTTAACCTTCAAGGTTTTAACTTGAAGTGATGAGAACGACGTCTATTGAGGTCCCAATAAGCTTCATGGATGCGTAATTAAGACTTAGTAATGCGTTTGATGAAGTATAATAAACTTCACTTCAATCGATTTGTTCTAAAAGAACTGAACGTATCATGCAAATGAGGTTCACTGTTACTTGACTTGTGGTTAGAACCTAAGTTATCCATTTAACCTTCAAGGTTTTAACTTGACGTAACGAGAAAGACGTGTATTGATGTCCCAATAACCTTCATGGATGCGTAATTAAGACTTTGTAATGCATTTGATGAAGTATAAGAAACTTCACTTCAATTGATTTGATCCAATAGAACTAAACGTATCAAGCAAATGAGGTTCACTGTTACATTACTTGTGGTTAGAACCTAAGTTATCCATTTAACATTCAAGGTTTTAACTTAAAGTGATGAGAACGACGTGTATTGAGATCCCAATAAGCTTCATGGACGCGTAATTAAGACTTAGTAATGCGTTTGATGAAATATGAGAAACTTCACTTCAATTGATTTGTTCCAAAAGAACTGAACGTATCAAGCAAATGAGGTTCACGGTTACATGACTTGCGGTTAGAACCTAAGTTATTCATTTCACTTTCAAGGTTTTTACTGGACGTGACGAGAACGACGTGTATTGAGGTCACAATAACCTTCATGGACGCGTAAATAAGACTTAGTAATGCGTTTGATAAAGTATAAGAAACTTCAATTCAATCGATTTGTTCTAGAAGAACTGAATGTATCAAGAAAATGAGGTTCCTTGTTACATGTTGTGACTAGAACCTAAGTTATTTATTTCACCTTCAAGGATTTAACTTTATGTGACGAGAACGACGTGTATTGAGGTCCCAATAACCTTTATGGACGCGTAATTAAGACTTAAAAATGCTGTTTGATGAAGTATAAGAAACTTCACCTAAATCGATTTGATCCAAAAGAACTAAACGTATCAAGCAAATGAGGTTCATTGTTACATGACTTGTGGCTAGAACCTAAGTTATCCATTTAACCTTCAAGGTTTTAACTTGAAGTGATGAGAACGACGTCTATTGAGGTCCCAATAAGCTTCATTGACGCGTAATTAAGACTTAGTAATTCGTTTGATGAAGTATAAGAAACTTCACTTCAATCGATTTGTTCCAAAAGAACTGAACGTATCAAGCAAATGAGGTTAAATGTTACATGACTTGTGGTTAGAACCTAAGTTATCCATTTAACCTTCAAGGTTTTAACTTAACGTGACGAGAAAGACGTGTATTGAGGTCCAAATAACCTTCATAGACGCATACTTAAGATTTTGTAATGTGTTTGATGAAGTATAAGAAACTTTACTTCAATCGATTTGTTCGAAAAGAACTGGACGTATCAAGCAAATGTGGTTCACTGTTACATGACTTGTGGCTAAAACCTAAGTGATGCGAACCTCGGATCGAAAGGACCCGGGACCCGACAACAACGCGAAATAATTCAAAGGAACGCCTTGTCGATTCAAGAACAAAGTAAGGAACTAAGACCCAAATCGAATAATTCGATAGAACCCTAGTTATCAAAACAGGAGCTTGACCCGAGCCATACCTGTTGGCTGAACCAAAGCTATCAAAACAGGAGCCTTACCCAGACTAAACTCGTTGGTAAGAACCAAAGTTATCAAGCGAGATTCTTCAAGCGTAACTTGAAGAATATCGTTGTTCTTCGCAAAGAACCAAAGAGAAATCCTCTCTAAAAAAACTCTTAATTTTTTTAATTCAAACTTCTTCTCTTATTAAATCAAATAGTTTTGCCATTAAATAGGCTACACATTAAAATTAAATTAAATAATTAAAAAAAATGAAAATAAAAATAAAATAACTAATAAAATCGTGAGATAATGATCATTTGCATGATCAGATATTAACTCACGTTTAAACTACGTTTGATTATAATTTGAACTGATTTGAGTAGATTCAGCTGGATAAGATCTTTTTCCACGAGATTTATATGATTTGCATATGACCTTTTAATTCCTCGTATATGCATGTGCTTGGCGCATGTCCTATTTAATTCCTACATTTGCATGTGCATGGCACATGTGTTTTAATTCTTACATGTGCATGTGCGTCGCATCCTCCTAAATCTTCATGCATCTTCGGCTTCCCTTGTTTCAAAAGATCTTTCAATACTCTTGGGCTTCTTACTCTACTCATTGAGCCACCCGTATCTTCAATTGAATCTTTATTCTTGGGCCTTGATCTGGTTTCAACTTGGATCACATCATAAACCAAGTCATATGGATCTTTATCTCTTTCCAACCCACGTGAATCTTTATCTCTTTGTAGTTTGTGTGGATCTTTACCCTTCTCTCTCCAATCCATTGGTATTTGTGGAGCTCAACTCTGTGCCTTATGGGTCTTCTTTTGCCAATTTTGTGGGGCCCACTTCCATGTTACAAAACTCTTTATTTTTATACTCTTTTGCTTTTGTTGTGATGACTCTTTTCCTCGGGTTTCCATGACTAAACCATGTGAAGCTTTGTTCGTTGGACCTCCTTTATCTTCTAATAGATCATGGTCCTTGTGACTTTGAGATTTATCGCTTCTCGGTTCACATCATTCCCTCCCCCTTCGAAAAGATTCGTCCTCAAATCTCCTGCATCATATAAAAACAATTTAGTAAAATTAAAAGATACGCTTACATTACCTTATTCACTCGGTAGGTCGATCTTGTAAGCGATGTCGTTGATACGCTCTAGGACTTGGAAATGTCTATCTCCTCGAGGTTGTAGCTTGTTGTTCCGTTTGTTTGGAAACCTTTCTTTTTGTAGACGTAGCCAAACCAAATCTCCAGGTTCAAAAATAAATCATACTATTGCATGAAACTTCTTAACAAATTCATTCTTCTTCCTTTCATGCACAAGAGCAAACTTATTAGTAAACAAAGTTAATAAATTTAACGGATTTAATGTGTCACGACCCTTAACCCGTACCCTTAGTTTTTTTTTTTTTTTTTTTTTTTTTTTTTTTTTTTTTTTAACTCTAACCGTACTTAGGGCGAAAACTCAATCAAAATCGAAATCGGAATTGAAATCGAAAATCATTTAGTAAACCGTTTAAAACAAATATTAAAACAATTAAAACTTAAAACAATTAAATTAATTTAAACTATTTATTAAATAAATAAATCAACCACAGCGATCAGTCGCCACATTTTGTGGCGACTGATCGCCAATGGCGATTTGCAACAGGCGACTAGTCGCCTGTTGCAAATCGCTGGTGGCGACTAATCGCCACCATTTGTGGCGATTAGTAGCCACCCTCTCTGGATTTCAATCCAGAGAGCGGCGACTTCACCTCCTCCCTTTCTCCTTTTCCTCCTTCTACGCCTGCACACAACATTTAACAACACAAAACACATCCTCAACTCTTCTCCTTCTACAAACACTCAACACCATACGATATAATCCATCGAACAAACCTCGCTTTATACTCTCAATTTCCTAAAACTCAACATAACCAACGCGTAACAACTCGTTCAAAACTATTAAAACATAGTCTAAACATATTGGAAATTCGTGAAAATAAACCACATGGATCGGTCTATAACTGTGCGTATACCTACGGTCGTGAATCACCTAGAGTCATCAAATAAACCCAATCAAATCCTCAAAACAAACATTAATGATAAAGGTAGACTTTCCTTAAAACATCTCCAAAACAAACACGTCATTAAACATTTGAAACGACTCAACTCCAAGCCGACATTCTCTATACAATTCTCAACATATCAAATTTCTTCACATATCCTAAAATCCTTCACATCTTTAACATCAAAACAAATTCACATTAATTACCCAAAATCGCTCGGAACACAACCGTGGTCATCGAACCTTGCCAAAACACACCCCGTCGCCACGAGCACCATCCGTCAACCACCTATTCTTTGTCATCGAGAGGAACTCTCACCTTCAACCTGTCACCTACATCGTACAACATATACATTAAGCCTAATGCTTAGTAAGGGAATGCACTATATGAATTTAAAATATTTTACTTAACATATGCAGTTTCTACAGTTTCATCGTACATAACCGTTTCGTTTCGTTTCATCGTTCATATTCATTTCGTTTCGTTTCATCATACATATTCATTTCGTTTCCATCGTACATACATGTAATCCTCTACCAATGGAGGGCGGATTAGTTTCTCCATCTCTAGACGTTCCACATATAATTCTTTATTTGAAGGGTGAACCACTTCCCTCAGATATTTTACATTTTCGTTTTACATCGTTGTCGTTTCTACGTTCGAATCGTGAAAACATATGCTAAAACATTTTCGTACTTTTTCTAAAACATGATGCATGAGGTAATCTACGTACAACATATCATCAAGACATATCATCAAACAATTCACAACATACATAGACATACATTACTTTTGACAAACTTTACAAACATCTAATAGCTAACATCCTAGGCTACCCGACTCATTAAGCCCCACAATCAGAAAATCATCATCAAAACAGAAAAACCTAGCGTTGACACGATATAGGGCCTTAAGGGCCGAAAACCTAACATCCACTTACCTGGCGTCCGTAGCTAGCCGAGCACCGTCCAAAAGTCGTCTCCAACTAAAGCATTTCACAATTAAGGGCATTAAAATCGATCTTAATTAAACGAATTCTAAACTTAAACTAAGCTCCTAGCTAAGGCAATTTCTCCAAAAACTCTCATTTTCTCTATTCGGGCATTTTATCGAACACCTCACGTGCGCACATTCAAACACACTTTTCTCTCTAATCTGACATCCGATCACGACCATTCAAACGCCTATACGTCACCCATAACATCTACTTTAATATGCCATAGCTAAATTTCAAATCACACTCAGCGATCGAGCCTAAAAATCCCAATTTCAATATACATTAAAAACAATATATACTAAACACTAAACCCTAATTCCTAAATCCGTTAACAACCACAATCTCTCACAACTATCGTCAATAGTCGTAAATAGATAGTCAAAGGGAACTAATTTAAACATCCTAACGATTTCCAACCAAAATCGAAGATTTCTAACAAAACCCTAAATCGATAAACCTAACGAATAACAACCAAAATCAACAACTAAACGTGTCTAGAGTTTAGGGCTTACCTAAAGGATCGATTGGAGAAGGAAAACCGAAGAAGAAATCGCCGGAAGAGGAGCGTTGATCGGCGTTGAAGGAAACGACGAAGGAGGAGAAAATGTCGCAAGGGAGAGAGAGAGAGAGAGAGAGAGAGAGAGAGAGAGAGAGAGAGTTTCACGATTTGGAGAAGAAAATGGAAGGAAGAGGGTATTTGTAAATTAAATAAAATTGACTTAACAAATTACAAGTTTGCCCTTAGCTCAATTCTCTGCTTAATTCCTTATTTCGTCTATTGATTTGGTTTCTCCGAAATTTCCTTAAACCTCTAAATATTCCAATTTAATCCTAGGGTTCTAACGAAACTCACCGTTTGCGAAACGGACTTAATTTACTATTTTTGCGAGTTAAAACACTATAGGGCTAAAAATGAAACATAGCGTTACGCTATCCATTTGAATTTCTAAAAATTTACTTATTTCACTAAAAATCCTCACAAATTCTTAGGGCTCTAATGAAACTTCCCATTCGAGAAAATACTTTAATTGGAATTTACTAAGATACCCTTAAGAGCGGAAACCCGTAAATTCCGGGTGTTACATAATGAATCAAAATAATCAATAATATCAAATAGCGAATAATATCTAATAGAATTAAAATCTTTTAAAACGTAAAAATCAGATTTGAAACTCGCAAAATATGTATCTACAATTTTGTCATAAACCAAGTTGTGTGCAAAGTAATCAATGACAAATTTTTCGATTAAATAATTATGCATATTATCTATCAACCTTAAACGTATAATAGGTGCAATATAAGAATCATATGGCCTTACCAAACACTCAAACACATTTGATGTTTCCGGTCGACTTGTAACTAGCATACTCGGTACGAGGTTTTTATGCTTCTCAATCTCTCTCAAAGGAGAAATTTCCCTTCGAAACTCCTCGGGAATGTCATATTTATTTTTCTGCAAAAAGAAAAGAAATAACACTTGGAAGAAAACTTGGTAAGTCATTAGATGATAAATAAACATCTTTATATAAAAGCAAAATCATCTCATGCTTATCCTCACTTTTGTTCATCAACGCAATTTGTTTTTCACTCGACTTTTGTTCTCTCTCTCCCTCAAAATTTCTCTCATTTCCCTTGACTTTCTCTCTTTTCCCTCGGCTTTTCTCTCTTTCTCCCTCGGTTTTTCATCATTCTTTGTACTCTTTTCAGCTATTTTCTTTTCATCACTTTCTCTCTCTTTTTGAACTAATTTCTTTTCACCACTTTCTTTTTCTTTTTCAACCCTCATCTTTTGAAATTCCTTTGTGATCCTCTCTTGGTCTTCAATTGCCTCCCATGGCTTTAATGGTGTAAGGATAATAGTTTTTCCATTGTAACCCAACGAATACTCATTCTTGTAACCATTATACTTGACGTTTCAGTTAAATTGCCAAGGTCTCCCCAAAAGTATGTGTGTAGCTTGCATTGGCACTACATCACATAAAAATTTATCTTGGTACCTTCCAATTGATAAAGGAACTTCCACCTGTTTAATCACCTTGATTTCTCCACAATCGCTTAACCATTGTAATTTGTATGGTTTTGGATGTTGCTCGGTTTTCAAGCTCAACTTTTGGACTAGTAATATGCTTGCTACATTGGTGAAACTCCCACTATCGATGATCAAACTACAAACTTTGTTGTGCACATGACATCTTGTATGGAATATATGCTCACGTTGTACTTTGTCGCCATCTTCCTTAGTTTGCACATTCAATACTCGCCTTATGACTAAAATATCTCCTTTTACTGGTTCCTCTACCTCAACGTCACTACAATCCTCAAGTGGTGGCATCTCACCATCACTCGAACTCACACTTTCTACATCGCCATTGTCCCTTAAAATCATAGCTCTTTTATTTGGATAATTTGAAGCTATGTGTCCGAACCCTTGGCATCGAAAGCACTTGATCTCTCGGGTTCTAATTGGATTTGAAGTCTCAGCCTTAGCTTTTTGTGGTAACACTTGATTGTTGAACATGGTTTTTCCCTTAGTCTTTAGTTGCCGCTCAATTTTGATTGATTTGTGTAGTAACTCCTCCAAGTCGATGTAGTGTTGTAGATCCACCACATCCGCAATTTCTCGATTCAATCCCCCAATAAAACGAGTCATGGTTGCTTCCTTATCTTCTTCCACATTAGCCCTTATCATGGCTACCTCCATCTCTTTATAATATTCCTCCACACTTTTGAAACCTTGTATCAAATTTTGGGATTTTGCGACACACGTCTCTATAGTAGTATGATGGAACATATCTTTTTTTTTCATGATGGCCTTCAAGTCTTTCCATGTGCGGATTTGTGCTTCACCATTCCTCTTCCGGTTCTTAACTAATTGATCCCACCAAATACTAGCATAATCCGTGAACTCCATGGTGATCAACTTAAGCTTCTTATCCTCCGAATAATTTTGAAACTCAAATGCCAAGTCTACTTTTCGTTCCCAATCCAAATATCCCTCGGGATCGTTCTTCCCTTGGAAAGGTGGAATATTTACCTTGATATTTCGTAAATCGTTGTCTTCTCGGTTTGTCCCCTCATTTCTTTCTTTTGGATAATAACCACTATACTCTTCGAATTCTCCATCAAAATCCTTCCTTTGTCGTGCATGACTAGGGGTCGGAGTTTCCAATCGTTCCATTCTCCGATTTAGAGCCGTGTATTGATCTTGCATGACTCTCATGAACAATTTTAAATCAACGTCGTTGTGTTCTCCACTCATGATATTCTTTTTAGACCACAATAAGAAGATAAAAGAAAATTGTTAGAAGTAAAAGAAAAATAATCAAGTAATGGACCTTACCTCTCCCTCACGTGTTTGCTCTCGATAGATGTCACTCCACTCGTGTTTCGCTCAAAAATTAAGGCTTTTTCTATAATAGTCACACCCTCTTGCCTTTTATCTCTAGATCTCCCTTCTAGTTATTTATGTAAGAACTTGATCGTTGGTAAATATTCAACAAGCCAAACTATAAAAAATCAAACTTTAAAACTTAAAAGTTCAAACTTGTAAGAATGGCTAAATCAATGGTATAAGTGAAATAAGACAAAAGTTTGGATGATGACAATATTTCAAATGAAGATTCAACAATTTGAACTGTCAAAGAATAAATTTGGATAAAGACAATATTTCGAATGAAGATTCAATAATTTGAATTTTCAAAGAATAATTATCTATGAATTTTTGAATTTAAAAGACTAGAAATTTCAAAATCTCTAGAACAAAATTTCTATTTTTTTTTTTTGACTTATCGCAACTCTTTTTTTTTTTTTTTACTTTTGACAACTCTTTTTTTTTTTTACTCTTCGAATTTCAAGAGGAGAAATTCACAAGAAGAAAAAAAAATTGATGATAAAAATCGAGATTTGATAATAAGGATGGAAAAAAATGAATTTTTTTTTTTTGACTAGTAGGACGAATAGAAGAGAATGAAGAAAAGATTGACAATAAAAATTAAAGATAGCTTCTTGAATCAAGGAGCCGGAGCTCTGATACCAACTGATGCGAACCTCGGATCGAAAGGACCCGGGACCCGACAACAACGCAGAATAATTCAAATGAACGTCTTTTCGATTCAAGAACAAAGTAAGGAACTAAGACCCAAATCGAATAATTCGATAGAACCCTAGTTATCAAAACAGGAGCTTGACCCGAGTCATACCTGTTGGCTGAACCAAAGCTATCAAAACAGGAGCTTGATCCAGACCAAACTCGTTGGTAAGAACCAAAGCTATCAAGCGAGATTCTTCAAGCGTGACTTGAAGAAGATCGTTGTTCTTCGCAAAGAACAAAAGAGAAATCCTCTCTAAAAAAAACTCTCAATTTTTTTAATTCAAACTTCTTCTCTTATTAAATCAAATAGTTTTGCCATTAAATATGCTACACATTAAAATTAAATTAAATAATTAAAAAAAACGAAAATAAAAATAAAATAACTAATAAAATAGTGAGATAATGATCCTTTGCATGATCAGATATCATCTCACGTTTAAACTACGTTTGAATATGATTTAAACTGATTTGAGTAGATTCAGCTGGATAAGATCTTTTTCCACGAGATTTGTATGATTTGCATATGACCTTTTAATTCCTCGTATATGCATGTGCTTGGTGCATGTCCTCTTAATTCCTACATGTGCATGTGCACGGCCATGTGTTTTAACTATTACATGTGCATGTGCGTCGCATCCTCCTAAATCTTCATGCATCTTCGGCTTCCCTTGCTTCAAAATATCTTTCAATACTCTTGGGCTTCTTACTCTACTCATTGGGCCGCCCGTATCTTCAATTGAATCTTTGTTTTTGGGCCTTGATCTGGTTTCAACTTGGATCACATCATAAACAAAGTCATGTGGATCTTTATCTCTTTCCAACCCATGTGAATCTTGATCTCTTTGTAGTTTGCGTGGATCTTTACCCTTCTCTCTCCAATCCATTGGTATTTGTGGACCCAACTCTGTGCCTTATGGGTCTTCTTTTGCCAATTTCGTGGGGCCCTCTTCCATGCAACAAAATTCTTTATTTCTATACTCTTTTGCTTTTGTTGTGATGACTCTTTTCCTCGGGTTTCCATGACTAAACCATGTGAAGCTTTGTTCGTTGGACCTCCTTTATCTTCTAATAGATCATGGTCCTTGACTTTGAGATTTATCGTTTCTCGGTTTACATCACTAAGTTATTTATTTCACCTTCAAAGTTTTAACTTGACCTGACGAGAACGACGTGTATTGAGGTCCCAATAACCTTCATGGACGCGTAATTAAGACTTAGAAATGTTGTTTGATGAAGTATAAGAAACTTCACTTCAATCAATTTGATCCAAAAGAACTAAACATATCAAGCAAATGAGGTTCACTGTTACATGATTCGTGGTTAGAACCTAAGTTATCCATTTAACCTTCAAGATTTTAACTTAAAGTGATGAGAACGACGTGTATTGAGGTCCCAATAAGATTCATGAACGCGTAATTAAGACATAGTAATGCGTTTGATGAAGTATGAGAAACTTCATTTCAATCGATTTGTTCCAAAAGAACTAAACGTACCAAGCGAATGAGGTTCATTGTTACATGACTTGTGGTTAGAACCTAAGTTATCCATTTAACCTTCAAGGTTTTAACTTCACCTGACGAGAACGACGTGCATTGAGGTCCCAATAACCTTCATGGACACATAATTAAGATTTAGTAATGTGTTTGATGAAGTATAAGAAACTTTACTTCAATCAATTCGCTCTAAAAGAACTAAACGTATCAAGCAAATGAGGTTCACTGTTACATGACTTGTGGTTAGAACCTAAGTTATTCATTTAACCTTCATGGTTTTGACTTGACTTGACGAAAAAGACATGTTTTGAAGTCCTAATAACCTTCATGGACGCGTAATTAAGACTTAGTAAGTGCTGTTTGATGAAGTATAAGAAACTTCACTTCAATCGATTTGAACCAAAAGAACTAAACGGATCAAGCAAATGAGGTTCACTGTTACATGACTTGTGGTTAGAACCTAAGTCATCCATTTAACCTTCAAGGTTTTAACTTAAAGTGATGAGAACGACGTGTATTGAGATCCCAATAAGTTTCCTGGACGCGTAATTAAGACTTAATAATGCGTTTGATGAAGTATGAGAAACTTCACTTCAATCGATTTGTTCCAAAAGAACTGAATGTATCAAGCAAATGAGGTTCACTATTACATGACTTGCGGTTAGAACCTAAGTGATTCATTTCACCTTCAAGGTTTTAACTTTACGTGAGGAGAACAACGTGTATTGAGGTCCCAATAAGCTTCATGGACGCGTAAATAAGACTTAGTAATGCGTTTGATAAAGTATAAGAAACTTCAATTCAATCGATTTGTTCCAAAAGAACTGAACGTATCTAGCAAATGAGGTTCACTGTTACATGACTTGTGGTTAGAACCTAAGTTATTCATTTCACCTTCAAGGTTTTAACTTGACGTGACGAGAACGACGTGTATTGAGGTCCCAATAAGCTTCATGGACGCGTAATTAAGACTTAGTAATGCGTTTGATGAAGTATAAGAAACTTCACTTCAATCAATTTGATCCAAAAGAACTAAACATATCAAGCAAATGAGGTTCACTGTTACATGATTCGTGGTTAGAACCTAAGTTATCCATTTAACCTTCAAGAATTTAACTTGAAGTGATGATAACGACGTCTATTGAGGTCCCAATAAGATTCATGAACGCGTAATTAAGACATAGTAATGCGTTTAATGAAGTATGAGAAACTTCATTTCAATCGATTTGTTCGAAAAGAACTAAACGTACCAAGCGAATGAGGTTCATTGTTACATGACTTGTGGTTAGAACCTAAGTTATCCATTTAACCTTCAAGGTTTTAACTTGACCTGACGAGAACGACGTGCATTGAGGTCCCAATAACCTTCATGGACACATAATCAAGATTTAGTAATGTGTTTGATGAAGTATAAGAAACTTTACTTCAATCAATTCGCTCTAAAAGAACTAAACGTATCAAGCAAATGAGGTTCACTGTTACATGACTTGTGGTTAGAACCTAAGTTATTCATTTAACCTTCATGGTTTTGACTTGACTTGATGAAAAAGACGTGTTTTGAAGTCCTAATAACCTTCATGGACGCGTAATTAAGACTTAGTAATGCTGTTTGATGAAGTATAAGAAACTTCACTTCAATCGATTTGAACCAAAAGAACTAAACGGATCAAGCAAATGAGGTTCACTGTTACATGACTTGTGGTTAGAACCTAAGTCATCCATTTAACCTTCAAGGTTTTAACTTAAAGTGATGAGAACGACGTGTATTGAGATCCCAATAAGTTTCATGGACGCGTAATTAAGACTTAATAATGCGTTTGATGAAGTATGAGAAACTTCACTTCAATCGATTTGTTCCAAAAGAACTGAATGTATCAAGCAAATGAGGTTCACTATTACATGACTTGCGGTTAGAACCTAAGTGATTCATTTCACCTTCAAGGTTTTAACTTTACGTGAGGAGAACAACGTGTATTGAGGTCCCAATAAGCTTCATGGACGCGTAAATAAGACTTAGTAATGCGTTTGATAAAGTATAAGAAACTTCAATTCAATCGATTTGTTCCAAAAGAACTGAACGTATCTAGCAAATGAGGTTCACTGTTACATGACTTGTGGTTAGAACCTAAGTTATTCATTTCACCTTCGAGGTTTTAACTTGACGTGACGAGAACGATGTGTATTGAGGTCCCAATAACTTTCATGGACGAGTAATTAAGATTTAGAAATGCTGTTTGATGAAGTATAAGAAACTTCACTTCAATTGATTTGATCCAAAAGAACTAAACGTATCAAGCAAATAAGGTTTACTATTACATGACTTGTGGTTAGAACCTAAGTTATCCATTTAACCTTCAAGGTTTTAACTTGAAGTGATGAGAACGACGTGTATTGAGATCCCAATAAGTTTCATGGACGCGTAATTAAGACTTAATAATGCGTTTGATGAAGTATGAGAAACTTCACTTCAATCGATTTGTTCCAAAAGAACTGAATGTATCAAGCAAATGAGGTTCACTATTACATGACTTGCGGTTAGAACCTAAGTGATTCATTTTACCTTCAAGGTTTTAACTTTACGTGAGGAGAACAACGTGTATTGAGGTCCCAATAAGTTTCATGGACGCGTAAATAAGACTTAGTAATGCGTTTGATAAAGTATAAGAAACTTCAATTCAATCGATTTGTTCCAAAAGAACTGAACGTATCTAGCAAATGAGGTTCACTTTTACATGACTTGTGGTTAGAACCTAAGTTATTCATTTCACCTTCAAGGTTTTAACTTGACGTGACGAGAACGATGTGTATTGAGGTCCCAATAACTTTCATGGACGAGTAATTAAGATTTAGAAATGCTGTTTGATGAAGTATAAGAAACTTCACTTCAATTGATTTGATCCAAAAGAACTAAACGTATCAAGCAAATAAGGTTCACTGTTACATGACTTGTGGTTAGAACCTAAGTTATCCATTTAACCTTCAAGGTTTTAACTTGAAGTGATGAGAACGACGTCTATTGAGGTCCCAATATGCTTCATGGACGCGTAATTAAGACTTAGTAATGCGTTTGATGAAGTATAAGAAACTTCACTTCAATCGATTTGTTCTAAAAGAACTGAACGTATCAAGCATACGAGGTTCACTGTTACATGACTTGTGGCTAGAACCTAAGTTATTTATTTCACCTTCAAAGTTTTAACTTGACGTGACGAGAACGACGTGTATTGAGGTCCCAATAACCTTCATGGACGCGTAATTAAGACTTTGAAATGCTGTTTGATGAAGTATAAGAAACTTCAATTCAATCGATTTGATCCAAAAGAACTTAATGTATCAAGCAAATGAGGTTCTTTGTTAAATGACTTGTGGCTAGAACCTAATTTACTCATTTCACCTTCAAGGTTTTAACTTGACGTGACGAGAACGACGTGTATTGAGGTCCAAATAACCTTTATGGACGCGTAATTAAACTTAGAAATGCTGTTTGATGAAGTATAAGAAACTTCATTTCAATCGATTTGATCCAAAAGAACTAAACGTGTAATAACCCCAGTTGGAGTCGCCACGTAATTCATAACTTAACCTCTTAATCAATCGGTTCTTACTTCATGCACCTTGTTCATTATTAGTGTTATATATATTTTCTTCACAAACATCTCCTAAATTGCATCTACCGATAGAGTCATAGACTCACATCGACCGATGGTCACGTGCCCGCCACGCGACACATCTTTTTCCAAACATCTGTTAAACTGCATCTGCCGATAGAGTCATAAACTCACGTCGACTGATGGTCACGAGCGTCTCACGTGATTCGCAGACATCATCCGGCAGAAGACTTATTCACTTCTTCCGATCGCTAGGCGACAAAGAGTATCACTTACATCGACCGGTAGCAAACGACAAATATTATGCTACTTCTACCGATGGTAAAACATCTACCGATCACTAGACGACAACACAACACTTACATCATCTGGTATTTGAGATACACAGCATCTACCGATAGACATGTGCAATCCACGTGCTCTTTTAAGACATCTTCCGATAGAGAACATCTTTCGGTGGATGCAAGCTCATACATCTTCCAATAAAGGATATCTATCGGTTGATGCAAACTCATACATATCCGTTGATGCAAACTCGGTTGATGCAAACTCATACATCTTCCAATAGAGAACATCTATCGGTGGATGCAAATTCCTAACATCATCCGATGGAGTACAGCTATCGATGGACATAGATCTGCACAGACTTCTAACTTCATTAACTAATCACTCTTATAAATGAAAATCAGAGACTCATCCAGAATACATATAGCGGAAGACTTAACAACGGATCTGATGAGGACCTCAAGACGGATACATTACAAGTGGATGGACCAATGACGAGAGCAAAGGCAAAGCAGATCAAGGAGCAAATGAGCAATTTGGTCCGTTAAATCTTACCTCAAGAAGCAAATTGCGTTCAGAAGTAAGAACCAGAGATTGTTCTCTTAATCCAAGCTTTTTTGGGATGATTTTTATGTCATTTTCGTTTTATTTATTTAGTTAATTCGATTGTCATTTTTAGGGTTTAAAAAGTACTTGTCGTATGTCAAGTCATAAGTTGTCATTATTTTAGCAATTGTCATTATTTTAATTAAGAGTTACAAGGACAAGATAGTAATTTTGTTCTTGAAACCCTAGCATGAAGGGGTGTTTCATGCCTATAAATTCATTCCTAGTTGAATAAAAAAGGGTATTGAGGTTTTATCTAATTGTGAGAGAATTTCTCTTGGTTTCTTGAAGAAACTCCGAACTTATCAAGGTTCTCCTTGTGGCGTTCAAAATCTGACTTATCAAATGAACAGGCATATTCGTTTGTGGCGTCCTCCTTATTCCAAGGTTCGGATCTGTATAGATTTCGGGTCAAGGATTTCCTCTTCGAACTTGTAGATTCTGGGTTAGCAACGACGCCAATATTTTGATCGTGGGTCACCGTCACATCGTTGGCGTGGTTCGCATCAGGATCATTTAATAATCCTTATAATCATTCCCAGACTCAGTAGTCAACCAGGCAATTTCAAAACTCAATGTTATAAAAATAAACTCATCCTGCTTAAACTACCATATTCTTAATCATAACAAAATCATAGAGCATTAACCAGGGGTCTCAATCGCCATCCAGCCACGGAATTGCACACTGATCACCTTCCAGCAACCAGACTTAGACATCTTCATTAGCTTTGGAATCCTCACCTGAAATCTCGTCACCTACATCATAAGGTTTAAACTATAAGTCTAATGCTTAGTAAGGAATGCAATACTAACATGTATACGTGAATGCATAGTTGCAAGAAAATCATGATCATGTTCGTTTCATGCTCTTTTCTTGTTCTTATTCGTGTTCTTGTTCATCACTTTCATCATATGGATTAAGGGAGGATTTGTGCCGTAAAGGAGGGATGACAGTGCAAGTGTACATAGTCCCTTTCGGGCCGTATTCATGGTCCTTCTCTTTGGACAGTGACATACGCCAAACCGCCCCCAACCCTCACTTAATCCGGTTGCATAAGTTTCATATTCATTCTCATATCTTGCTCATGGGGAAAAACATGCTCATAAATCATTTTCATATGCTTGAGAAGTAAATCATGATGCATGACATGAATGCTCTTAATTATCAAGCTATGGAAATTATCATTCTAGATAGTTGATTTCATAGGCTCAACAGAACATCAAATTATATAGTTCTCAAACATCCGTAAATCATTCAAGTACAACCATCTTACTAACTTAAAACAAACATCAAGCACATAACTAATTTAGTACTCTTAAGATGTAGGGCCCTAGTGGCCGGAAGTCTTCATACATTCACTTACCTGGTGTCCTTTGCAAATGGAATTCTCCTTTCAAATCTTCTTCACCTAAATCATTTCACATTACCAAGTTAAAAATAAAATCCTAATAGTGCTAATCAAAAATCATCCTAATGCTTAACCTACTTGTATTTCTATATTCTTCTGTCGAGCACCTTGTATGCATGGATTAAATTTCTACAATCTAAATAACCAGATTCAACCCAGTAACTAATCACATACAACTATCTAAATGTCCAGAATCAACTCGAAAATGCCTTTACTAAACGCATAATAGAAATGATCCTATTATTACTCTGCCATTAAAGAATCTGAAACCTCGGGTTCTAACTGAAAACAGAGCTCAAAGTATCTACCAGTAACTACATTCATTAAGTCTTACCTGGTAAGCTGAGTATCGGCGAGAACGAGAAGGAGAATCGGTTGTTGATGAAGAAGGCTACCTGCTGCGAGAGAGAGAGAGTTCTGGGAGGATGGGAATCACTGAGAGAGAAAGTCGACTATAGTGGGGTTTTTTGTGAGGTTTAAGAGTTTCCATTTTCTACTTATACCAAATAAATTCCTCATTAATTACAATTCTGTCACTACAATAGAGATCCAAAAAACTTTGGCATATAATTATTAAATAAAAGGTCAAATAAAGAGGTGACCGTTAATTCCGTTAAGAAAATCACCTGACTAAGAATGTCGGGTGTTACATCCACCCCTCCTTAAACAAAATTTTCGTCCCCAAAAATTGATCAAACGAAGAGCTCCGGATATTTGTCCAACATATCTTGCTGTCGTTCCCATGTGGCTTCTTCAACTCCATGGTTTGTCCATAAGACCTTAACCAAAGGAATTTCCTTATTCCTCAGAGTCTTTACTGGAGATTCCAAAATTTGCACTGGCTTCTCTTCATACATTAATGTTGGCTCAATTTCGACATCCACTGGTTAACAACTTGTGTAGGATCCCGTATGCATTTTCTCAACATAGACACATGAAAAACATTGTGAACTTTCTTCAGTGAAAGAGGCAATTGCAGTCTATAAGCTGTGCTGCCGATCCTTTCCAAGACAAGGAATGGTCCAACGAATCGCAGATTAAGTTTTCCTTTCTTGCCAAATCTAAGTACTCCCTTAAATGGTGAAATCTTTAGAAATACTTCATCTCCAACGGAGAACACCAGATCTCTCCTCCTTTGGTCTGCATAACTTTTCTGTCGGCTTTGTATAATGGCAATCTTGTCAGACATCTGTTGCAAGATCTCGGGACCTAGGAGTTTTGCTTCACCGACCTCATCCCAGTACAAAAGAGACCTGCACTTTCTACTATAAAGTGCCTCATAAGGTGTCATACCAATGGTGGACTGGTAACTATTGTTGCAAGGGCAGGTATCGATCGCAACGATCGATCCCAGAGATCGATCGCTGCAGCGATCCAAGCCACATACCTCTCTGGAATCCGAAATTCCAGAGAGCAAAACAGAAATTTCTTTCATACATTTCTCATCCTTTGCACTTTTCATCTTCTAAACATACACTCTAACACTTCAATAAAACTTAACTCACTTCACAGTTTATCAACCCCAACTAATCGGCCTAAAACATATTTTAAAACGTGTTTAAAACGTAATAAACTTTCGTGAAAACAAACTTCATGGATCTGTTTAAAAACCGAGCATTTCCACCTATTTTAAAGATCAGCAAAACAGTTCATAAAATAGGTTTCCAACACGTTTAAAACATCAAACATAAACCTATCCACTACCAGATCTGATGTGGGCAAGGATGGCATTGAAGAAGAATTGGGCCAAGAAGAATACTTAATGGAATTGAAAATATCAAATGGAACTATCACTAGAGCTCGGGCCAAGAAGCTTCAAGAAGAAGTCCAAAATAACTTATTTCAAGAACCAAGACCACTGGAAGAAATGGGCTTTAAAGTTGTTAATGTGTTACAAATACAAATGGAGTTTGACTAGGCCCAAATGATCACAAATTCAGCAAAGAAGGCTCTAGAAAGTGGAATTTCGAAGTCACATCCACTAGGCATTTAATATTGGCATAGAGAAGGCCAAAGGGTGTTTTGATGGTTTCCAAAGAAGGCTGAACCTAGACCATATTAGTAGCAATGTTCTTTCTCATGTTTTCAAGGCTATTTAATGCCTATTCTAGACTATTCTTGTAAGCCTATAAATACTTGGGAGTTCTTCATTGTAAGACACACTAGAATGAGAATTATCTTGTGAGAATTTCCTCCAAACTGTTCTTCTGTAGAACTTGCGGAAATTTCAAGTGCAACCACTTGATTTCCAACCCTTATAATATTAGTTTCTTGCTCTTCCATAGCAACGGGGTCAATATTCCTTTCTTGATACTATTGGTTTCTTGTTGTCATATAACCACAGGGTCATTAGTCCTAAACTTTGAAACTACTATTGGACGATCCTGAAGTCGATTCCATCTATTGACGTTGGGTCTCACAACAAGTTTGTTGAGGTTTGCATCATTTGGTATCAGAGACTAAACATCCAATTGAGGTTTTGTTTATCGTCTAGTGCTTACTTTCTTTTTATTTCAATTTCCTCTTTGTTGTTTATCCATAATTTCATATCTTTGTTCTCGCTCCCATTGCTAATTTATAAAAAAAAAAAAAAAAAAAAAAAAAAGAAAGAAAAAAAAAGAAAGAAGAAAAAAAAAAAAGAAGAAAAGAAAAGAGGAAAAAGAAATTTCTTTATTCTGTTATCATATATATTTTTTTGTTTCAAAATCCGTGGTATCAATCTTATTGTGACCATATTTCTTCCATTCCTTCTTTATTTTGCATCCCATTGCTTTTCATCTTCACTAAGAAATCTATATTTTAAGTGTGTTGGTTTTCATTTGTTTTGCTTTGAATGTAATATCCGGCTTGTACGGACTTTTTGGATATATTATATTATATTATTATTTCATTGTTTAATGGCATTTTTAGTAAATATGTCAAAGCAAATCAGTTTCGTAAATGGAAAGCGTCATTATGATCCTAACGATTAATAAGAATTTTAAGGAAATTCTGGGAATTTTCGGAGATTAAACGCTATATTCCGAGTAAATACGTTTATCGTAATGTAAAGGACGTTTTAATAAAAATAGTAAACGAGGTCCGAATTGCGAACGGACAGTCTTAATAAATCTCTAATAATAAGTTGGACTTATTGGTAAAATATGGAAATTTAGAAATGTCGAATAGCTGGACGATTAACGAAATGAAGACGAAACAAATAGAATTAAGTGCTAAGGGCAATTTAGTAATTTACCAAATCAATTTTATAAAAATAACCAAAATCCTCTTTCTCCTCACTCTTTCTTCTTCTCTTCCTGGCGTTCACGAACAGAGAGCAAACCCTTTCTCGGCCGCCGACGATTCCAACAGTTCCGACCTCCGTTTCTCTTCCGTTTCTCCTCCGTTCTTCGTCATTTCTTCTCCTCTCGCTATCCTCGGTATGTACCTACAATCTTAGAGCTTTTATTTCAACGTTTACGCCGTTTTAGATAATTAGGGTTTCGATTAAATCTCGTTAAAAACGCGAATTAGGACTCGTAATTAATAGGTTAGCCGTGATTAGGTATATATTGAACGTATCGGACGTTATTGGACGAAGATAAACCAATTTGTGAAAAAGTATAAATCTGAGAATTTTCGAGTTTTCGGAAATTTCTCGTAATAGGAATTTCAAGTTTTCGAGCATTAATTGACGTTCTAAATGCTTTGATTAGCTAAGTGAGGAATTTAGGAAAAATTCAATAGTTAAGGATTTTGTAATTTGGACGTTAATAGCTTAAATTGGTTTTAACGACGAATATCGTGTTTTGTCTCAGACACACGACTCCCGTGGACGAAGCTTGAGATTCTGCGCGCTCGAGGTAAGTTTTCGTGACTTACTTTGACCAATCGGTCTACACCATACTTCGATGTCGTATCGAGGATCCCTGAAGAGTTGTTTGTTTAATCTGCTTTTGGTTGGGTAGTTAGGTTTAATTGTTTATAGGTTAGTTTATTTCGGTCTTGATGGTATACATGTGTTTGTTTATTGTATGGTTACATTATGCTTATAACTGTTCATGCATCACGTGTTTCAAAATGGCATGAAAATGGATTTCTGCACAAGTTTTCAAATGAAATGAATAATGAACGAAAATACGTAATCTGTATCTGGTCACGCGGGATGGGGCTCAGGCATGGCTGTAGGGTTTGTGAGCATGTACCCCCCTCCTCTAAATCGAAAGTGGTAGTCCGACCGCGGGATGTATCCTTTCCATTTAGAGGGCTGATATCTCGGTGGCAATCTGTATGAAATGACCTGATATGTCTGATATGCATGTTTTCTGAACTTCATATGCACTGCACGCATGCATCTGCATTTACGTAGCTTACTGAGATTTCAATATCTCATATGTGTCTGTATGGTGTAGGTGATATTTTAGGAGATATTGAGCCAGGTGAGGACGACGTTCCTCCTCCTGACGTAGGGTGCAGTTGATGGATGATGGCTGTGGGAGTGCGCTGAGCAGTCGAGGCGCGTTTTGACCCGTGGGGAAGTATGTATAGATTTTGGGCTTTCTGTGACGTATGGGCTGATGTTAAATTGTATAGAACATATTAGGGTGTTTGGTTCTGGATAGGGGTTAGATAACATTTTGGTAATTGTCTGTAAAACGCTTTGGTTTAAACTGTTTACTGAATGTTTTGAAAATGTTTTGATTGGTTTAGGTTGTTACGGATAGTTCGGTTTTTAGAACTATCCACGCAGTTGGACTTCGCAAAGTCCGACGCGAGTCGATTGAGTTTAGATTATGTTTTAATCGGTTGAATGCAAGTTGTGAGTTATGGTGATTACTGGTGAAGGAAAGAAGATGATTTGCTCTCTTGAAATCGGATTCCAGAGAACAAATCGATGTGTTAGATGCTGTGAAGTACGAAAAGTATGAAGTGCTAAAGTCTCTGGTATTGATGAAGGAAGGGAGGGATCGCTGTATAGTGTGCAGCGATCGATCTCTGCTGAAAAAGCAGAGATCGATCGCCGCCCTTGCTACATGCTGCAGAGATCGATCGCTTGCTGCATGCAAGCATGCAGCGATCGATCTCTGTAGTTTGCAGAGATCGATCGCTGCCTCCTGGCAGCGATTGGTTCCGATTCTGCTCCTGTTTTAATTTTTATTAAATATTTAAATGTTTTAAGTTTTATTTAAATTGTTTTAGTTTATGTTTTAAATGATTTCAAGGTTCGATTTCAATTCCGTTTTCAGTTCTGATTTCAACTTCAGTTTAGATTCCGCATTAAGTTTTATTTAAAGCATAGAAAAGTAAAAAGTATAAAAAAAAATATATATATAATACTGGAAATACGGGTACGGTATTAGGGGTGTTACAGATATTTACCTTGCTTAGTTTTCTCAAGAACTTTGAGGAGGAAAGTGAGTGGAAAAAGGCAAGAGTTGGTGAGCTTATTAGAGGATAAAAGCCGAAATCCATGTGAGTAAACACGAGTGCTCAAGAACCATATTTGAGTGTATACACGTGAGGGAGGGGTGAGGTCCTTTTTTTTACTTACACTTTTACGCAGATTTTACAACATGTCTGAAAAAGAAGGTGAAGCAACGCCAATGGATAGCAATTTGATCATCCAAGCCATGCAGCAACAATTCCAGAGGATGAACGTCCAATTTGAAGAGATTCGAGATCGATTGGATCGTAGTGATGAGCGAATTAATCAAATTCAACAAGATGCCATGCCCCAAGAAAGACAGCCAACTAGACGACCCTTCTTTACTGCAGTTAATCCCATGGGCGAATATGCTGAAGAGTATAAGGATTTTGACGAAGTAGCCTCCATAAGAAGAGAAAGAGATCATAGGCCAAGACAAAGACGTCAATACCGAGAAAGAAATTTTACCGACAACAACATAGGTGCGATTAAACTCTCTATCCCATCATTTCAAGGTAAAAATGAATGGGAACGAAAGGTTGAACTTGTTTTTGATTGCCATAACTATTCGGAGGAAAAAAAAGTTAAACTTGCAGCTGTTTCTTTCACTGATTACGCAATTGCTTGGTGGGACCAAGTACTGCTAACCAAACGAAGAAATAGAGAAATTTCAATCGACAATTGGGAAGACATGAAGGCTATCATGAGACGAAGGTTTGTTCCTTCACATTATTATAGAGATTTACACTTAAAATTGCAGAGCCTTAAACAGGGTTCAAAATCTGTTGAGGAGTACCATAAGGAGATGGAAATATCCATGATTCGTGCCAATGTTGAGGAAGATCGAGAAGCAACCATGGCTCGGTTCATTTGTGGTCTCAATCATGAAATTGCAAATATTGTAGAATTGCAGCACTACGTGGAACTTGAAGAGGTTGTCCACATGGCCATGAAGATTGAAAGGCAGCTCAAAAGAGGAGGAAGATCAACCTCCAAGCACGAAACTTTTACTTCTTTGAGTGGGAAGTCAAAATGGAACTCTACTCTAAGGCAAGAAGAGTAGTCGACTTCCAAGCCAAAAGATGAAAAAGTGATGGCCAAGCAGGTTGAAAAAGGTACGAGTTATACCCCAACCCAGAGAAATCGAGATATTAAGTGTTTTAAATGTCATGGAACTGGTCATATTTCTTCACAATGCCCAAATAAAAGAACTATGATTTTGTTAAATAATGGGGATATTGTTTCTGAAGAAGAAAGTGACAATGAAGTTATGCCACCACTTGAAGAAGCTAGTGATACCGAACATGCAATTGTTGGCCAAGCCTTAGTAGTTCTTCGAACCCTCCATGTTCAAAATATAGAAGATGATGACCGTCAACAACGTGAAAACATTTTCTATACACGCTGCCATGTTAAAGAAAAAGTTTGTGGTTTAATCATAGATGGAGGAAGTTGTGTGAATGTTGCAAGTAAGATGATGGTGGACAAGCTTGGATTAAAGACTCTAAAACACCCTCGACCATATCGTCTCCAATGGCTCAATGAAAGTGGAGAAATGAAGGTAACAAAACAGGTTCTTGTCTCATTTTCAATTGGCAAATATTCAGATGAAGTTATTTGTGATGTTGTTCCTATGCAAGCAAGTCATATATTGCTTGGAAGACCATGACAATTTGACAGACGCACCACCCATGATGGATACAAGAATCGGTACAGCTTTACCAAGGATGGACGAAGTATTACTCTAGCTCCGCTACCACCCCATCAAGTTTTCGAAGAGCAATGCCAAATTAAAAAATCTGTCACAGCTAATACAAAACAATGTGAAAATGAGCATGAGAGTTCAAAAGAAAGTGAGGGAGAAGAGAGAAAATGTGAGAAGAAGAGTGAAAAGAGTCAGGTCCCACTTGAAAAAGAAAAAAAGGCAGTGAATTTCATTGCAAAAGAGAGAGAGATTAAGAGTGCATTCAAATCAGAAAAAACAATGATGTTGATCTTGTACAAAGAGGCTTATTTCTTAACAACTAATCCTGATAATTCTTTGCCTACTATAGCAATTGCTCTCTTGCAGGAATTTGAAGATGTCTGAAGAGTGAAAAGAGTCAGGTCCCACTTGAAAAAGAAAAAAAGGCAGTGAATTTCATTGCAAAACAGAGAGAGATTAAGAGTGCATTCAAATCAGAAAAAACAATGATGTTGATCTTGTACAAAGAGGCTTATTTCTTAACAACTAATCCTGATAATTCTTTGCCTACTATAGCAATTGCTCTCTTGCAGGAATTTGAAGATGTCTTTCCTGAGGAAACGCCACCAGGATTGCCGCCAATAAGAGGCATTGAGTATCGAATTGACTTCATTCCAGGAGCTACCATTCCTAATCGACCCCCCTATCGAAGTAATCCAGAAGAAACAAAGGAATTTCAAAGGCAAGTTGAAGAGCTGCTAGCCAAAGGACATGTTCGAGAAAGCATGAGTCCACGTACGGTTCCTGTCTTGTTGGTCCCCAAGAAAGATGGAACTTGGAGAATGTGCGTCGATTTCTGAGCAATCAATAAAATCACGGTAAAGTATCGACATTCCATACCTCGATTAGATGACATGTTAGATTAATTGCATGGTTCCATTATCTTTTCAAAGATTGATTTAAAAAGTGGTTGTCATCAAATTCGTATGCAAGAAGGTGATGAATGGAAAACTGCTTTCAAAACAAAACATGGTTTGTATGAGTTGCTAGTAATGCCTTTCGGGTTGACTAACGCACCAAGTACTTTTATGCGTTTAGTGAATCATGTTTTACGTGCTTACATTGAAAAATTTGTTGTTATTTATTTTGATGATATTCTAGTTTACAGCAAACACTTGAATGAACATATTAAACACCTAAGATGTGTACTTAATGTTTTGAAACATGAAAAGTTGTTTGCTAACTTTAAAAAGTGCAGCTTTTGCAAAGACAAGGTTGAGTTTCTTGGTTTTGTTGTAAGTTCCAAAGGTGTAAAAGTAGATAAAGAGAAAGTTAAGGCTATCAAAGATTGGCCTACGCCCACTAACATCACTGAAGTTAGAAGTTTCCATGGTTTGGCTGGATTCTATCGAAGGTTTGTTCCAAACTTTAGCACCATTGCTGCTCCATTGACAGAAATTATCAAGAAAAGTGTTGGGTTCAAATGGGGTGATTCACAAGAGAAGACTTTCAACACTCTAAAAGAAAAGTTAAGTACTGCTCCTTTATTGCTCTTACCAGATTTTTCCAAAGCCGTTGAAATCGAATGTGATGATTCCGGTAATGGTATAGGTGCCGTACTTATGCAAGACAAGAGACCCATTGCCTATTTCAGTGAGAAACTTAATGGAGCTGCTTTGAATTACTCCACCTATGACAAAGAACTTTATGCATTGGTGAGAGCTCTGGAAACTTGGCAACATTACTTGTGGTCTAAGGAATTTGTCATTCATACCAACCATGAATCATTGAAGCACTTAAAAGGTCAAGGTAAGTTGAATCGACGACATGCTCACTGGATTGAATTTATTGAAATGTTTCCATATACCATCCAATACAAACAAGGTAAAGACAATATTGTAGCTGATGCTTTATCTCGAAGGTATGTTCTTCTTTCTACCATTTCCCCTAAATTTTTGAGATTTGAGCACATCAAAGAATTATATCCAAAAGATCCTGATTTTTCAACTTGGTTTGAAGCCACAGAAACAAAACCTTTTGAAAAATTTTACAAACAAGAAGGATATTTGTTTCGAGAAAATAGACTTTGCATTCCACAATGTTCTTTGCGTGAATTGCTTGTTCGAGAGTCACATGGGGGGGGGGGGGGGGTCTTATGGGACATTTTGGGATTCTTAAGACCTTAGAAATTTTGAAAGAACATTTCTTTTGGCCACATATGAAGAGGGATGTAGAGAGGATCTGCAATAGATGCATAACTTGTAGAAAAGCCAAATCTAGAGTAAAACCTCATGGATTGTACCAGGCTTTACCTGTTCCTTGTCATCCTTGGATTGATGTTTCTATGGATTTTGTGTTAGGGTTACCAAGAACTAAGAATGAGAAAGATTCAATTTTTGTTGTGGTGGATAGATTTTCAAAGATGGCACATTTTATCCCATGTAATAAAACAGATGATGCCACTCATATAGCTCAGTTATTCTTTAAAGAAGTAGTTCGACTTCATGGTATTCCAAAAACAATAGTGAGTGATCGAGACGCTAAGTTTCTTAGCCATTTTTGGTGAGTTCTGTGGGGTAAGTTAAGGGACAACTTTGCTATTTTCTACTACTTGTCACCCAAAAACCGATGGACAAACCGAGGTAGTAAACAGGACCCTGGGAACTCTTTTACGAGCAGTAATAAAGAACCATTTAAAATCATGGGAAGATTGTATTCCTTTTATTGAGTTTGCTTACAATAGAACAATGCATTCTTCTACTTCTTATTCTCCTTTTGAAATTGTTTATGGTTTTAATCCGTTAACTCCATTGGATTTACTTCCATTGCCTATTAATGAGACCATTAGCCTAGATAGGAAGAAGAAGGCATAATTGGTAAAGAAACTTCATGAAGACGCACGTCAGCATATCATCAAACGGAATGAGCAAGCTGCTGCCCATGCAAACAAAGGAAGAAAGCACATCACTTTTCAACAAGGAGATTTGGTTTGGGTTCATTTTCGTAAAGAACGTTTTCCCCAACAAAGAAAGTGTAAACTCAATCCTCGTGGAGATGGACCATTCCAAGTTTTGGAAAAGATTAATGATAATGCTTATATCATTAATCTACTAGCTGATTATTAAGTGAGTGCTACTTTTAATGTAACTGACCTCTCTCCTTTCTATGTAGGTTCAGATTCGAGGACGAATCCTTTTCAAGAGAGGGAGAATGATGTGGGCAAGGATGACATTGAAGAAGAATTGGGCCAAGAAGAATACTTAATGGAATTGAAAATACCAAATGGATCTATCACTAGAGCTCGGGCCAAGAAGCTTCAAGAAGAAGTCCAAAATAACTTATTTCAAGAACCAAGACCACTGAAAGAAATGGGTTTTAAAGTTGTTAATGTGTTACAAATACAAATGGAGTTTGACTAGGCCCAAATGATCACAAATTCAGCAAAGAAGGCTCTAGAAAGTGGAATTTCGAAGTCACATCCACTAGGCATTTAATATTGGCATAGAGAAGGCCAAAGGGTGTTTTGATGGTTTCCAAAGAAGGCTGAACCTAGACCATATTAGTAGCAATGTTCTTTCTCATGTTTTCAAGGCTATTTAATGTCTATTCTAGACTATTCTTGTAAGCCTATAAATATTTGGGAGTTCTTCATTGTAAGACACTAGAATGAAAATTATCTTGTGAGAATTTCCTCCAAACTGTTCTTCTGTGAAACTTGCAGAAATTTCAAGTGCAACCACTTGATTCTCCAATTTCCTCGAACAACAGAAGATCGTATGGTGTAGGCCAATCGGCCAAACAAGTCACGGAGACTTACCTGATGTCCGTTGAATGCTAGCTCCGTCCACGAGCGTGGTTCACCTAAGGCAATTCACAACAATTATCATTAAAATGCGTTTCAACCGTTAACGTCCAAATTAATGAAATCCTTAACTAAAGGAGTTTCCTAAAATTCTAATTTAACTAATCGAGACGTTTTACCAAACAATTTACGCTCGATACCTCCAAATTACCATTAACGAGTTTTTCTAAAATCTCGAAAATTAGTCAAACTCTAACACTCGTCCTAAATCAATTTAATTCGTCCAATAACGTTCAATACGTTCACTATATCCTTAATTACGGCAAACCTATCAATTTCGAACCTTAAATCACAATTTTAACAAAACCCTAATCATAAAACCTAAACCTATAACTTCGTTAAAACTGAAAACTAACGTCCGAAAGCTGTAGAATCTTACCTAGAACGTTGATCGGAGGAGAAAACGTGAAGAACGGGGATCGATTGGAGGAGAAACGG
The DNA here is from genome assembly GCA_022432975.1 of Begonia masoniana. NCBI lineage: Eukaryota > Viridiplantae > Streptophyta > Magnoliopsida > Cucurbitales > Begoniaceae > Begonia > Begonia masoniana. Next base: position 21,567,294 of record CM039503.1, on the reverse strand, counting down.
GCGTCGGCCGAAGAGAAATCGCCGGCGTGCGTGGGGGAGAAATCGCCAGAGAGCTTCTCTGGTTCGTGGAGAAGAGAGGAAATGAAGGAGGAGAGAAAAGAAATCAGTTTTTATTAATTAGATTTGCAAATTTACCTTTTTGCCCTTTTTACTTGTTTTCTATTTGTTTCGTCCTTTATTAAAATAATTAACTAAGGATTCGGTTCTCCACACTTTCTTATTTCACCAATAATTTCAACTTATTATTAGGGTCCCAATAAAACTGTCTGTTCGCAAATCGGACCTAGTTTACTATTTTTACTAAAACGTCTTTTATATTACGAGATACGTAATTCCCGTAATTTAGCGTCACGACTTCTAAAATTCCCATAATTTTCCAAAAGTCCATATTAATTATTAGGATCGTAATAACGCTTTATTTTCGTAAAACAGGCTCGATTTGACATATTTACAAAAGAGCCATTTATATTAAAGTATTATTATCCTGAAAAGCCGGGTATTACAATTGAGGTCCCAATAAGCTTCATGGACGCGTAATTAAGACTTAGTAATGCGTTTGATGAAGTATAAGACACTTCACTTCAATCGATTTGTTTTGAAAGAACTGAATGTATCAAGCAAATGAGATTCAATGTTACATGACTTGTGGCTAGAATCTAAGTTATTTATTTCACCTTCAAGGTTTTAACTTGACGTGACGAGAACGACGTGTATTGAGGTCCCAATAACCTTCATGGACGCGTAATTAAGACTTAGAAAATGTTGTTTGATGAAGTATAAGAAACTTCACTTCAATCGATTTGTTCCAAAAGAACTAAACGTATCAAGCAAAAGAGGTTCACTGTTACATGACTTGTGGTTAGAACCTAAAATATCCATTTAACCTTCAAGGTTTTAACTTGAAGTGATGAGAACGACGTGTATTGAGGTCTCAATAAGCTTCATGGTCGCATAATTAAGACTTAGTAATGCTTTTAATGAAGTATAAGAAACTTCACTTCAATCGATTTGTTCCAAAAGAACTGAACGTATCAAGCAAATGAGGTTCACTGTTACATGACTTGTGGTTAGAACCAAAGTTATCCATTTAACCTTTAAGGTTTTAACTTGACGTGACGAGAAAGACGTATATTGAGGTTCCAATAACCTTCATGGACACGTAATTAAGATTTAGTAATGTGTTTGATGAAGTATAAGAAACTTTACTTCAATCGATTTGTTCCAAAAGAACTGAACGTATCAAGCAAATGAGGTTCACTGTTACATGACTTGTGGTTAGAACCTATGTGATCGATTTAACCTTCAATGTTTTAACTTGAAGTGATGAGAACGACTTGTATTGAAGTCCCAATAAGTTTCATGGACGCGTAATTAAGACTTAGTAATGCGTTTGATGAAGTATAAGATACTTCACTTCAATCGATATGTTCCAAAAGAACAGAATGTATCAAGCAAATAAGGTACACTGTTACATGACTTGTGGCTAGAACCTCAGTTATTTATTTCACCTTCAAGGTTTTAACTTGACGTAACGAGAACGACGTGTATTGAGGTCCCAATAACCTTCATGGACGCGTAATTAAGACTTAGAAAATGTTGTTTGATGAGGTATAAGAAACTTCACTTCAATCGATTTGATCCAAAAGAACTAAACGTATCAAGCAAAAGAGGTTCACAATTACATGACTTGTGGTTAGAACCTAAGTTATCCATTTTACCTTCAAGGTTTTAACTAGAAGTGAAGAGAACGACGTGTATTGAGATCCCAATAAGCGTCATGGACGGGTAATTAAGACTTAGTAATATGTTTGGTGAAGTATGAGTAACTTCACTTCAATCGATTTGTTCCAAAAGAACTGAACGTATCAAGCAAATGAGGTTCAATGTTACATGACTTGCGGTTAGAACCTAAGTTATTCATTTAACCTTCAAGGTTTTAACTTGACGTGACGATAACGACGCGTATTGAGGTCCCAATAACCTTCATGAACGCGTAATTAAGACTTAGTAATGCGTTTGATGAAGTGTAAGAAACTTCAATTCGATCGAATTATTCCAAAAGAACTGAATATATCAAGCAAATGAGGTTCACTGTTACATGACTTAGGGTTAGAACCTAAGTTATTCATTTCACCTTCAAGGTTTTAACTTGACGTGACGAGAAAGACGTGTATTGAGGTCCCAATAACCTTCATGGATGTGTAATTAAGACTTAGTAATGCAGTTTGACGAATTATAAGAAACTTCACTTCAATCGATTTGATCCAAAAGAACTGAACATATCAAGCAAATGAGGTTCACTGTTACATGACTTAGGGTTAGAACCTAAGTTATTCATTTCACCTTCAAGGTTTTAACTTGACGTGACGAGAAAGACGTGTATTGAGGTCCCAATAACCTTCATGGATGTGTAATTAAGACTTAGTAATGCAGTTTGACGAATTATAAGAAACTTCACTTCAATCGATTTGATCCAAAAGAACTAAAAGTATAAAGCAAATGAGGTTCACTGTTACATGACTTGTGGTTAGAACCTAAGTTATCCATTTAACCTTTAAGGTTTTAACTTGAAGTGATGAGAACGACGTGTATTAAGATCCCAATAAGCTTCATGGACGCGTAATTAAGACTTAGGAATTCGTTTGATGAAGTATGATAAACTTCACTTCAATCGATTTGTTCCAAAAGAACTGAACGTATCAATCAAATGAGGTTCACTGTTACATGACATGCGGTTAGAACCTAAGTTATTCATTTCACCTTCAAGGTTTTAACCTGATGTGACGGGAACGACGTGTATTGAGGTCCCAATAACCTTCATGGAAGCGTAATTAAGACTTAGTAATGCGTTTGATGAAGGGTAAGAAACATCAATTCGATTGATTTATTCCAAAAGAACTGAACGTATCAAGCAAATGAGTTTCACTGTTACATGACTTGCGATTAGAACCTAAGTTATTCATTTTACCTTCATGGTTTTAACTTGACGTGACGATAACGACGTGTATTGAGGTCCCAATAACCTTCATGGACGCGTAATTAAGACTTAGTAATGCGTTTGATGACGTGTAAGAAACTTCAATTCGATCGAATTATTTCAAAAGAACTGAACGTATCAAGCAAATGAGGTTCACTGTTACAAGACTTGGGGTTAGAACCTAAGTTATTCATTTCACCTTCAAGGTTTTAACTTGACGTGACGAGAAAGACGTGTATTGAGGTCCCAATAACCTTCATGGATGCGTAATTAAGACTTAGTAATGCAGTTTGACGAAGTATAAGAAATTTCACTTCAATTGATTTGATCCAAAAGAACTAAACGTATCAAGCAAATGAGGTTCATTGTTACATGACTTGTGGTTGGAACCTAAGTTATCCATTTAACCTTTAAGATTTTAACTTGAAGTGATGAGAACGACGTGTATTAAGATCCCAATAAGCTTCATGGACGCGTAATTAAGACTTAGGAATTCGTTTGATGAAGTATGAGAAACTTCACTTCAATTGATTTGTTCCAAAAGAACTGAACGTATCAAGCAAATGAGGTTCATTGTTACATGACATGCGGTTAAAACCTAAGTTATTCATTTCACCTTCAAGGTTTTAACGTGATGTGACGGGAACGACGTGTATTGAGGTCCCAATAACCTTCATGGACGCGTGATTAAGACTTAGTAATGCTTTTGATGAAGTGTAAGAAACTTCAATTCGATCGATTTATTCCAAAAGAACTGAACGTATCAAGCAAATGAGGTTCACTGTTACATGACTTGGGGTTAGAACCTAAGTTATTCATTTCACCTTCAAGGTTTTAACTTGTCGTGACGAGAACGACGTGTATTGAGGTCCCAATAACCTTCATGGACGCGTTATTAAGACTTAGTAATGCAGCTTGACGAAGTATAAGAAACTTCACTTCAATCGATTTGATCCAAAAGAACTAAACGTATCAAGCAAATGAGGTTCACGGTTACATGATTTGTGGTTAGAAGCTAAGTTATCCATTTAACCTTTTAGGTTTTAACTTTAAGTGATGAGAACGACGTGTATTAAGATCCCAATAAGCTTCATGGACGAGTAATTAAGACTTAGGAATTTGTTTGAGGAAGTATGAGAAACTTCACTTCAAAATCGATTTGTTCCAAAAGAACTGAACGTATCAAGCAAATGAGGTTCACTGTTACATGACTTGCGGTTAGAACCAAGTTATTCATTTCACCTTCAAGTTTTTAACTTGACGTGACGAGAACGACTTATATTGAGGTCCCAATAACCTTCACGGACGCGTAATTAAGACTTAGTAATGCTGTTTGACTATGTATAAGAAACTTCACTTCAATCGATTTAATCAAAAAGAACTAAACGTATCAAGCAAATGAGGTTCACTGTTACATGACTTGTGGTTAGAACCTAAGTTATCGATTTAAACCTTCACGGTTTTAACTTGAAGTGATGAGAACGACGTGTATTGAGGTCCAAATAAGTTTTATGGACGCGTAATTAAGACTTAATAATGCGTTTGATGAAGTATAAGAAATTTCACTTCAATCGATTTGTTCCAAAAGAACTGAATGTATCAAGCAAATGAGGTTCACTGTTACATGACTTGTGGCTACAACCTCAGTTATTCATTTCACCTTCAAGGTTTTAACTTGACGTGACAAGAACGACGTGTATTGAGGTCCCAATAACCTTCATGGACGCGTAATTAAGACTTAGTAATGCTGTTTGACAAAGTATAAGAAACTTCACTTCAATCGATTTGATCCAAAAGAACAAAACGTATCAAGCAAATGAGGTTCATTGTTACATGACTTGTGGTTAGAACCTAAGTTATCCATTTAACCTTCAAGGTTTTAAATTGAAGTGGTGAGAACGACGTGTATTGAGATCCCAATAAGCTTCATGGACGCGTAATTAAGACTTAGCAATTCGTTTGATAAGTATGAGAAACTTCACTTCAATCGATTTTTTCCAAAAGAACTGAACGTATCAAGCAAATGAGGTTCACTATTACATGACTTGCGGTTAGAACCTAAGTTATTAATTTCACCTTCAAGGTTTTAACTTGACGTGACGAGAACGACGTGTATTGAGGTCAAAATAACCTTCATGGACGCATAATTAAGAATTAGTAATGTTGTTTGACGATGTATAAGAAACTTCACTTCAATCGATTTGATCCAAAAGAACTAAACGTATCAAGCAAATGAGGTTCATTGTTACATGACTTGTGGTTAGAACCTAAGTTATCCATTTAACCTTAAAGGTTTTAAATTGAAGTGGTGAGAACGACGTGTATTGTGATCCCAATAAGCTTCATGGACGGGTAATTAAGACTTAGCAATTCGTTTGATAAGTATGAGAAACTTCACTTCAATCGATTTTTTCCAAAAGGACTGACGTATCAAGCAAATGATGTTCACTGTTACATGACTTGCGGTTAGAACCTAAGTTATTAATTTCACCTTCAAGGTTTTAACTTGACGTGACGAGAACGACGTGTATTGAGGTCAAAATAACCTTCATGGACGCATAATTAAGAATTAGTAATGTTGTTTGACGATGTATAAGAAACTTCACTTCAATCGATTTGATCCAAAAGAACTAAACGTATCAAGCAAATGAGGTTCACTGTTACATGACTTGTGGTTAGAACCAAAGTTATTCATTTCACCTTCAAGGTTTTAACTTTTAGTGATAAGAACGACGTGTATTGAGGTCCCAATAAGCATCAAGGACGCGGAATTAAGACTTAGTAATGCGCTTGATGAAGTGTAAGAAACTTCACTTCAATCGATTTGTTCCAAAAGAACAGAACGTGTCAACCAAATGAGGTTCACAGTTACATGACTTGTGCTTAGAACCTAAGTTATTCATTTCACCTTCAAGGTTTTAACTTGAAGTGTTGAGAACGACATGTATTGAGGTCCCAGTAAGCTTCAAGGACGAGTAATTAAGACTTAGTAATGCGTTTGATGAAGTATAAAAATGTTCACTTCAATCGATTTGTTCCAAAAGAACAGAACGTGTCAACCAAATGAGGTTCACAGTTACATGACTTGCAGTTAGAACCTAAGTTATTCATTTCACCTTCAAGGTTTTAACTTGAAGTGATAAGAACGACGTGGATTGAGGTCCTAGTAAGCTTCAAGGACGAGTAATTAAGACTTAGTAATGCGTTTGATGAAGTATAAAAATGTTCACTTCAATCGATTTGTTCCAAAAGAACAGAACGTGTCAACCAAATGAGGTTCACAGTTACATGACTTGTGGTTAGAACCTAAGTTATTCATTTCACCTCCAAGGTTTTAACTTGAAGTGATAAGAACGACGTGTATTGAGGTCCCAGTAAGCTTCAAGGACGAGTAATTAAGACTTAGTAATGCGTTTGATGAAGTATAAGAATGTTCACTTCAATCGATTTGTTCCAAAAGAACAGAACGTGTCAACCAAATGAGGTTCACAGTTACATGACTTGTGGTTAGAACCTAAGTTATTCATTTCACCTCCAAGGTTTTAACTTGAAGTGATAAGAACGACGTGTATTGAGGTCCCAATTAGGTTCAAGGACGCGTAGTTAAGACTTAGTATTGCATTTGATGACGTATAAGAAACTTAACTTCAATCGATTTGTTCCAAAAGAAGTGAACGTGTCAACCGAATGAGGTTCATAGTTACATGACTTGTGGTTAGAACCAAAGTTATTCATTTCACCTTCAAGGTTTTAACTTGAAGTGATAAGGTCGACGTGTATTGAGGTCACAATAACCTTCATGGACGCATAATTAAGAATTAGTAATGTTGTTTGACGATGTATAAGAAACTTCACTTCAATCGATTTGATCCAAAAGAACTAACGTATCAAGCAAATGAGGTTCACTGTTACACTGACTGTGGTTAGAACCAAAGTTATTCATTTCACCTTCAAGGTTTTAACTTTTAGTGATAAGAACGACGTGTATTGAGGTCCCAATAAGCATCAAGGACGCGGAATTAAGACTTAGTAATGCGCTTGATGAAGTGTAAGAAACTTCACTTCAATCGATTTGTTCCAAAAGAAAGAAGTGTCAACCAAATGAGGTTCACAGTTACATGACTTGTGCTTAGAACCTAAGTATCATTTCACCTTCAAGGTTTTAACTTGAAGTGTTGAGAACGACATGTATTGAGGTCCCAGTAAGCTTCAAGGACGAGTAATTAAGACTTAGTAATGCGTTTGATGAATTATAAAAATGTTCACTTCAATCGATTTGTTCCAAAAGAACAGAACGTGTCAACCAAATGAGGTTCACAGTTACATGACTTGCAGTTAGAACCTAAGTTATTCATTTCACCTTCAAGGTTTTAACTTGAAGTGATAAGAACGACGTGGATTGAGGTCCTAGTAAGCTTCAAGGACGAGTAATTAAGACTTAGTAATGCGTTTGATGAAGTATAAAAATGTTCACTTCAATCGATTTGTTCCAAAAGAACAGAACGTGTCAACCAAATGAGGTTCACAGTTACATGACTTGTGGTTAGAACCTAAGTTATTCATTTCACCTCCAAGGTTTTAACTTGAAGTGATAAGAACGACGTGTATTGAGGTCCCAGTAAGCTTCAAGGACGAGTAATTAAGACTTAGTAATGCGTTTGATGAAGTATAAGAATGTTCACTTCAATCGATTTGTTCCAAAAGAACAGAACGTGTCAACCAAATGAGGTTCACAGTTACATGACTTGTGGTTAGAACCTAAGTTATTCATTTCACCTCCAAGGTTTTAACTTGAAGTGATAAGAACGACGTGTATTGAGGTCCCAATTAGCTTCAAGGACGCGTAGTTAAGACTTAGTATTGCATTTGATGACGTATAAGAAACTTAACTTCAATCGATTTGTTCCAAAAGAAGTGAACGTGTCAACCGAATGAGGTTCATAGTTACATGACTTGTGGTTAGAACCAAAGTTATTCATTTCACCTTCAAGGTTTTAACTTGAAGTGATAAGGTCGACGTGTATTGAGGTCCCAATAAGCTTCAAGAACGCGTAATTAAGACTTAGTAATGCGTTTGATGAAGTATAATAAACTTCACTCCAATCGATTTGTTCCAAAAGAACAGAACGTGTCAATCAAATGAGGTTCACAATTACATGACTAGTGGTTAGAACCTAAGTTATTTATTTCACCTTCAAGGTTTTAACTTGAAGTGATGAGAACGACGTGTATTGAGGTCCCAATAAGATTCAAGGACGCGTAATTAAGACTTAGTAATGTAACACCCGAGATAACGGCCAGGTGATTTTCCTTACGGTATTAACGGTCATGAATATTTAATATTTGCAGTTTAGGATTTTATGCCAAGCTTAATTAATTACATATTGATCTAAACTAGGTTGAGTGGCCAAAGTTGTAATATTGGAGGATTGAGGCAGTATTTAAAGAAAAGGACATGATTCAAACCTCATTTTAAACCACGGTAGCCGACACCTTCCTTTCCGGCGATTTCTTCTCTTCAAGTTCTTACTCTCTGCTATCAGCAAACTCTCCTCGACGGCCCGGTTTACTCCGCCACCACTCGACTACTCTGTGCCTGAGGTCGCATTAGACAATGTGGCTATCTGTTAGTTTATTAGCTCTGTTTTCAGCTCGGTATTGAAGTTTTGTATTCTTCAATGGCCCGAGTATTGATAAGAACATTTTGAAACTCGAGATTGGTATTGTCATTCCAAATCGATTCTGGACATTTAAAACAACCAACCTTGAGTTATCATTTATCGAATCCGTCTGTTTTGATTTTTGGGATTTCGGGTTACATTGAGTATTAAACTAAGAACTCGGGAATGACCCTTAACTATTAGATCTTAGGATAACTTGAGATTAGAACTATTAGGATTTTGTTTTAACTACTGCAATGTAAATGTTCTAGGTGAAGAAGTTTGAAGAGGAAGGAACTCAAAGTGCTAAGGAGACAGGTAAGTGAATGTGTAGGTTTCTCGGTCCTTAGGACCCTACATCAAAGGATGCTAGGTAGAAACTCACATGATGATTAGAAGTTCCCCTTGTGTTACTGTCTAAAGTTTATGCCGATAATTAGCTCAATGATAAGGCTTCATGTCGAATGGTATTCTGTTCTGCAGCTTGATGATTTAAGAATTTCCAAGTACATGCATCATGACTATTTTATGCATATGAAAATGTTTTAAAAGCATGTTTTCTCATGAACAAGATAAGATGATAAAATCCCTGCAACGTGGTTGAGTGAGGGTTTGGGGCGGTTCGACGTATGTCACAGTCCAAAGAAGGACATATGTATACGACCCGCAGTAGGGACCATGATCAAAATCACTGTCGAACCCCCTTTACCGGCACAAATCCTCTCTCATTCCACACAACTTAAATGATGAATATGAACAATGATTACGAATGATGAATGTGATTCATGACTATGGATGATGATTATGAACAAGAAAAGGCTAATGACCATGTATTTCTCCGAATTATGGATTCATGCATTCATGTTATTGTTGCATTCCTTACTAAGCATTAGGCTTATAGTTAAACCTTATGATGTAGGTGAAGAGTTAGCAGGTGAGGAATTTCAGTCCAGAGATGAGGTTTAAAGCTGGTTGCCCGAGGATGCCCGGTGTGACAGTGCAAGGTTTGATAGGCGATTAAGTTCCCTGGTTATGCTCATAGTAAGTCAGAGAAGTTTATGATAAACAGATGACTAAGTAGAATAGAATTTTCTTATAACAATGAGATTCGGATTTGAATGGTTTGACTTCAGAGTCTGTTAACGATTTTTAAGGATTATTGAATGGCCTGTTTTGCTTAAGCCTTCTGCTATGCGTATCTTGAATGGGATATGGTTTTTACTCATTAGGGTTTATAATTCCAGGTTAAGATTTGGGTGAGTTGTAGTATTTTCTGTTGGATGAGGTTGTTTGATGATTATAGTGTTTTACTGCCGTAAGATAGAAGCTAGATAGGCATTCATCCTGCCTGACGTCATCGGCAGATGTCAAATGATAGGAATCGAACGATTGAGTCTTCTGGATGACGTCACCGGAAGATGTAGTATGTTTCTTCATCGGCAGATGTAGAGTGTTTAGCCTTCAGATGATGTAAGTATAAATTTTGTCGTCTAGCGATCGGCAGATGTAGAGTGTTTAGCCTTCGGATGATGTAATTATAAATTTTGTTGTCTAGCGATCGGCAGATGTAGAGTGTTTAGCCATCGGATGATGAAAGTGCTATTTTGTCGTCTAGCGATCGGCAGAAGTAGAGTGTTTAGTGATCGGATGATATAGAGCTTGTAAGCTATCGGAAGATGTCTTAGAGGAACACGTGAATTTCACATGTCTATCGGTAGATGTTTTAATGATCACGAGAGCTGCACGTGTGTACCGGTAGATGTCCACTACCGGATGATGTTTTAGACGTTCACGAGAGACGCACGTGCTCATCGGTAGATGTTTTCTACTGAACGTCGACGAGAGAGTCACATGATATGCACGTGATAGGTCGGATAATATGCGCTTCATCCGCCGATCATGAAGACCCATGCAATTCGGGTAGAATAATGTAGGGCGACCCGAGGGCAGTCCTCCACCGCCCGATTTCGTCATAGAATCAATGACCGTGTATGGTCGCTCATATCTGTGAATGATTAAGTAAATAATGTCATGAAGAAGTCACGTACGAGGGACTGATTTTCCATCTGTTAAGTTGAAGTCCTTAAGCCTGTTAGGTATACTGTTATAAAAAAAAAACAGAGAAGGAGAAAAGAGTTCAAATATGAATTAAACTTTTAAGACAAGTCACGAATTTCGTGGCGATCCTCCCCGGGTCGTTACAAGTAATGCGTTTGATGAAGTATAAGAAACTTCACTTCAATCGATTTGTTCCAAAAGAACTGAACTTATCAAGCAAATGAGGTTCACTGTTACATGACTTGTGATTAGAACCTAAGTTAACCATTTAAACTACAAGGTTTTAACTTGACGTGATGAGAACGACGTGTATGGGGGACACAATAAGGTTCATGGACGCGTAATTAAGACTTAGTAATGCGTTTGATGAAGTATAAGAAACTTCACTTCAATCGATTTGTTCCAAAAGAACTGAACGTTTCAACCAAATGAGGTTCACAGTTACATGACTTGTGGTTAGAACCTAAGTTATTTATTTCACCTTCAAGGTTTTAACTTGAAGTGATAAGAACGACGTGTATTGAGGTCCCAGTTAGCTTCAAGGACGCGTAATTAGACTTAGTAATGCATTTGATGAAGTATAAGAAACTTCACTTCAATCGATTTGTTCCAAAAGAACTGAACGTGTCAACCGAATGAGGTTCACAGTTACATGACTTGTGGTTAGAACCAAAGTTATTCATTTCACATTCAAGGTTTTAACTTGAAGTGATAAAATCGACGTGTATTGAGGTCCCAATAAGCTTCAACGCGTAATTAAGACTTGGTAATGCGTTTGATGAAGTATATGAAACATCACTTCAATCGATTTGTTCCAAAAGAACTGAACGTGTCAACCAAATGAGGTTCACAGTTACATGACTTGTGGTTAGAACCTAAGTTATTCATTTCACCTTCAAGGTTTTAACTTGAACTGATGAGAACGACGTGTATTGAGGTCCCAATAAGATTCAAGGACGCGTAATTAAGACTTAGTAATGCGTTTGATGAAGTATAAGAAACTTCATTTTAATCGATTTGTTCCAAAAGAACTGAACGTATCAAACAAATGAGGTTCACTGTTACATGACTTGTGGCTAGAACCTAAGTTATCAATTTAACCTTCAAGGTTTTAACTTGACGTGATGAGAACGACGTGTATTGAGGTCCCAATAAGATTCAAGGACGCGTAATTAAGACTTAGTAATGCGTTTGATAAAGTATAAGAAACTTCACTTCAATCGATTTGTTCCAAAAGAACTGAACGTGTCAACCAAATGAGGTTCACAGTTACATGACTTGTGGTTAGAACCTAAGTTATCCATTTAACCTTCAAGGTTTTAACTTGACGTGATGAGAACGACGTGTATTGAGGTCCCAATAAGATTCAAGGACGCGTAATTAAGACTTAGTAAAGCATTTGATGAAGTATAAGAAACTTTACTTCAATCGATTTGTTCCAAAAGAACGTGAACGTGTCAACCGAATGAGGTTCACAGTTACATGACTTGTGGTTAGAACCAAAGTTATTCATTTCACCTTCAAGGTTTTAACTTGAAGTGATAAGAACGACGTGTAGTTGAGGTCCCAATAAGCTTCAAGGACTGCGTATTAAGACTTGGTAATGCGTTTGATGAATATAAGAAACTTTACTTCAATCGATTTGTTCCAAAAGAAAGACGTGTCAACCAAATGAGGTTCACAGTTACATGACTTGTGGTTAGAACCTAATTTATTCATTTCACCTTCAAGGTTTTAACTTGAGTGATGAGAACGACGTGTATTGAGGTCCCAATAAGATTCAAGGACGCATAATTAAGACTTAGTAATGCGTTTGATGAAGTATAAGAAACTTCACTTCAATCGATTTGTTCCAAAAGAACTGAACGTATCAAGCAAATGAGGTTCACATGTACATGACTTGTGGTTAGAACCTAAGTTATCCATTTAACCTTCAAGGTTTTAACTTGAACTGATGAAGAAAGACAGTGATTGACGGTCCCAATAGATTCAAGGACGCGTAATTAAGACTTAGTAATGCTGTTTGATGAAGTATAAGCAACTTCATTTTAATCGATTTGTTCCACAAAACTGAACGTGCTCAAGAAAATGAGGTTCAATGTTACATTAATTTGTGGTTTATAACCCTAAGTTATCCATTTAACATTCACGGTTGTAAACTTGACGTGATGAGAACGACGTGTACCCTGGGGGACTTCAATAAGGCTTCATGGACACGTAATTAAGACTTAGTAATGCGTTGATAAAGTATAAGAAACTTTCTTTTTCAATCGAATTTGTTCCAAAAGAACTGAAGTATCAGGCAACTGAGGTTCACTGTTACCATTACTGTGGATCGACCCTAATGTATCATATTTACCTTCAAATTTCTTAATTGACTTGATCAGAAGACGTGTCTGGAGGACCCAATAAGCTTGTGGAGCCGCGTAATAATAAGACTACGTAATGAGTTTGCTGAAGTATAAGAAACTTCACTTCAATCGAATTGTTCCTAAAAAACAGAATGTGTGTACAAAATGAGGTTCACAGTTACATGACTTGTGGTTAGAACCTAAGTTATTTATTTTACCTTCAAGGTTTTAACTTGAAGTGATAAGAACAACGTGTATTGAGGTCCCAATAAGATTCAAGGACGCGTAATTAAGACTTAGTAAAGCATTTGATGAAGTATAAGAAACTTCACTTCAATTGATTTGTTCCAAAAGAACTGAACGTGTCAACCGAATGAGGTTCACAGTTACATGACTTGTGGTTAGAACCAAAGTTATTCATTTCACCTTCAAGGTTTTAACTTGAAGTGATAAGAACGACGTGTATTGAGGTCCCAATAAGATTCAAGGACGCGTAATTAAGACTTAGTAAAGCATTTGATGAAGTATAAGAAACTTTACTTCAATCGATTTGTTCCAAAAGAAGTGAACGTGTCAACCGAATGAGGTTCACAGTTACATGACTTGTGGTTAGAACCAAAGTTATTCATTTCACCTTCAAGGTTTTAACTTGAATTGATAAGAACGACGTGTGTTGAGGTCCCAATAAGCTTCAAGGATGCGTAATTAAGACTTAGTAATGCGTTTGATGAAATATAAGAAACTTTACTTCAATCGATTTGTTCCAAAAGAACAGAACGTGTCAACCAAATGAGGTTCACAGTTACATGACTTGTGGTTAGAACCTAATTTATTAATTTTACCTTCAAGTTTTTAACTTGAAGTGATGAGAACGTCGTGTATTGAGGTCCTAATAAGATTCAAGGACGCATAATTAAGACTTAGTAATGTGTTTGATGAAGTATAAGAAACTTCACTTCAATCGATTTGTTCCAAAAGAACTGAACGTATCAAACAAATGAGGTTCACTGTTACATGACTTGTGGTTAGAACCTAAGTTATCCATTTAACCTTCAAGGTTTTAACTTGACGTGATGAGAACGACGTGTATGGGGAACCCAATAAGCTTCATGGACGCGTAATTAAGACTTAGTAATGCGTTTGATAAAGTATAAGAAACTTCTCTTCAATCGATTTTTTTCAAAAGAACTGAACGTATCAAGCAAATGAGGTTTACTGTTAGATTACTTGTAGATAGAACCTTAGTTATCCATTTAACCTTTAAATTTTTAACTTGACGTGATGAGAACGACGTGTATGGAGGACCCAATAAGCTTCAGGGACGCGTAATTAAGACTTAGTAATGCGTTTGGTGAAGTATAAGAAACTTCACTTCAATCGAATTGTTCCAAAAAAACTGAACGTGTCTACCAATTGAGGTTCACAATTACATGACTTGTGGTTAGAACCTAAGTTATTCATTTCACCTTCAAGGTTTTAACTTGAAGTGATAAGAACGACGTGTATTGAGGTCCCAATGAGCTTCAAGGACGCGTAATTAAGACTTAGTAATGCATTTTATGAAGTATAAGAAACTTCACTTCAATCGATTTGTTCCAAAAGAACTGAACGTGTCAACCAAATGAGGTTCACAGTTACATGACTTGTGGTTAGAACCTAAGTTATTCATTTCACCTTCAAGGTTTTAACTTGAAGTGATAAGAACGACGTGTATTGAGGTCCCAATAAGCTTCAAGGACGCGTAATTAAGACTTAGTAATGCATTTGATGAAGTATAAGAAACTTTACTTCAATCGATTTGTTCCAAAAGAACTGAACGTATCAAGCAAATGAGGTTCACAGTTACATGACTTGTGGTTAGAACCAAAGTTATTCATTTCACCTTCAAGGTTTTAACTTGAACTGATGAGAACGACGTGTATTGAGGTCCCAATAAGATTCAAGGACGCGTAATTAAGACTTAGTAATGCGTTTGATGAAGTATAAGAAACTTTACTTCAATCGATTTGTTCCAAAAGAAGTGAACGTGTCAACCGAATGAGGTTCACAGTTACATGACTTGTGGTTAGAACCAAAGTTATTCATTTCACCTTCAAGGTT
Source organism: Begonia masoniana (assembly GCA_022432975.1). Taxonomy (NCBI): domain Eukaryota; kingdom Viridiplantae; phylum Streptophyta; class Magnoliopsida; order Cucurbitales; family Begoniaceae; genus Begonia; species Begonia masoniana. Next base: position 21,552,148 of record CM039503.1, on the reverse strand, counting down.
TTAACTTGAATTGATAAGAACGACGTGTATTGAGGTCCCAATAAGCTTCAAGGATGCGTAATTAAGACTTAGTAATGCGTTTGATGAAGTATAAGAAACTTCACTTCAATCGATTTGTTCCAAAAGAACTGAACGTGTCAACCAAATGAGGTTCACTGTTACATGACTTGTGGTTAGAACCTAAGTTATTCATTTCACCTTCAAGGTTTTAACTTGAAGTGATGAGAACGACGTGTATTGAGGTCCCAATAAGCTTCAAGGATGCGTAATTAAGACTTAGTAATGCGTTTGATGAAATATAAGAAACTTTACTTCAATCGATTTGTTCCAAAAGAACAGAACGTGTCAACCAAATGAGGTTCACAGTTACATGACTTGTGGTTAGAACCTAATTTATTAATTTCACCTTCAAGTTTTTAACTTGAAGTGATGAGAACGACGTGTATTGAGGTCCCAATAAGCTTCAAGGACGCGTAATTAAGACTTAGTAATGCGTTTGATGAAGTATAAGAAACTTCACTTCAATCGATTTGTTCCAAAAGAACTGAACGTGTCAACCAAATGAGGTTGACTGTTACAGCACTTGTGGTTAGAACCTAAGTTATTCATTTCACCTTCAATGTTTTAACTTGAAGTGATAAGAACGACGTGTATTGAGGTCCCAATAAGCATCATGGACGCGTAATTAAGACTTAGTAATGCATTTGATGAAGTATAAGAAACTTCACTTCAATCGATTTGTTCCAAAAGAACTGAACGTGTCAACCAAATGAGGTTCACAGTTACATGACTTGTGGTTAGAACCTAAGTTATTCATTTCACCTTCAAGGTTTTAACTTGAAGTGATAAGAACGACGTGTATTGAGGTCCCAATAAGCTTCAAGGACGCGTAATTAAGACTTAGTAATGCGTTTGATGAAGTATAAGAAACTTCACTTCAATCGATTTGTTCCAAAAGAACTGAACGTATCAAGCAAATGAGGTTGACTGTTACATGACTTGTGGTTAGAACCTAAGTTATTCATTTCACCTTCAAGGTTTTAACTTGAAGTGATAAGAACGACGTGTATTGAGGTCCCAATAAGCTTCATGGACGCGTAATTAAGACTTAGTAATGCGTTTGATGAAGTATAAGAAACTTCACTTCAATCGATTTGTTCCAAAAGAACTGAACGTGTCAACCAAATGAGGTTCACAGTTACATGACTTGTGGTTAGAACCTAAGTTATTCATTTCACCTTCAAGGTTTTAACTTGAAGTGATAAGAACGACGTGTATTGAGGTCCCAATAAGCTTCAAGGACGCGTAATTAAGACTTAGTAATGCGTTTGATGAAGTATAAGAAACTTCACTTCAATCGATTTGTTCCAAAAGAACTGAACGTGTCAACCAAATGAGGTTCACAGTTACATGACTTGTGGTTAGAACCTAAGTTATTCATTTCACCTTCAAGGTTTTAACTTGAAGTGATAAGAACGACGTGTATTGAGGTCCCAATAAGCTTCAAGGACGCGTAATTAAGACTTAGTAATGCGTTTGATGAAGTATAAGAAACTTCACTTCAATCGATTTGTTCCAAAAGAACTGAACGTGTCAACCAAATGAGGTTCACAGTTACATGACTTGTGGTTAGAACCTAAGTTATTCATTTCACCTTCAAGGTTTTAACTTGAAGTGATAAGAACGACGTGTATTGAGGTCCCAATAAGCTTCATGGACGCGTAATTAAGACTTAGTAATGCGTTTGATGAAGTATAAAAATGTTCACTTCAATCGATTTGTTCCAAAAGAACAGAACGTGTCAACCAAATGAGGTTCACAGTTACATGACTTGCAGTTAGAACCTAAGTTATTCATTTCACCTTCAAGGTTTTAACTTGAAGTGATAAGAACGACGTGTATTGAGGTCCCAATAAGCTTCAAGGACGCGTAATTAAGACTTAGTAATGCGTTTGATGAAGTATAAGAAACATCATTTCAATCGATTTATTCCAAAAGAACTGAACGTGTCAGCCAAATGAGGTTCACAGTTTCATGAATTGTGGTTAGAACCTAAGTTATTCATTTCACCTTCAAGGTTTTAACTTGAACTAATGAGAACTACGTGTATTAAGGTGATACGAACCAAGATAGGTCCAAACCCAATGTCAAGGACAATAATCCATCTAACAAAGAAGACCCTAATGTGAATCAAGGTGCGACTAAGATCAAGCCCAAAGACAAAAATCAATGTAAAAATATTGTAGTTCTTCAGGGAGAAACATATTTTACGGAGATCAACATTTTCAATTCAGCATCCTCTTACATTATGGCATTCTTCAAGGTGAGGCATAAATGGAGGATCAAGCACACGTTCAAAGATTACTGAATTACTTCTCAAAGGTTCTATAGTGGGCTGGATCTCGTAATTATAGAAAGTTCTTAATTATAGTTTTAGAAAGTTTTCTTAATTGTAGTTTTAGAAAGTTTTTCTAATTAGAGTTTTAGAAAGTTTCTTAATTATAGTTTAGAAAGCTTTTCTAATCTTAGATTTAGAAAGTTTTCCTAAGAATATTTTTAGAAAGTTTACTAAGTATTATTTAGTAATATTTCCTAATTAAATTAGGATAGTTTGTAGCCTATTTAAAGGCATAAACCTTGCAACATTATGAAGCAATATACATGATTTGAGTTACTCCTTTGTGAGAATTTTCTCTTTTGTTCTTTGTGAAGAACTAGATCTTCTTCAAGTCAAAACTTGAAGATCAACTTGATAGCTTTGGTTCTAACCACAAGTTCGGTTACGGGTCAAGCTCCTTGTTTGATAACTTTGGTTCCGTCGGCAAGGTTCGATTGGGGTCAAGTTCCTTATATTTGATTTCACAGGCGTTCCTGAGTTTCTAATTCCGCGTTGTTGAAGGGTCTCGGGTTTCATATACCCGTGGTTCTCATCATTTGGTATCAAAGCTTTGGCTCCTAGATTCAAATTTCTATCTTTATTGTTTTTTTTTTCTTCTTCTTCTTCTTCTAGAGTTTCTTTCTTTGAAAATTCAAAAAAAAAAAAAAAAAAAAAAAATCTCAATATTTCGAGTATCAATATCTCTAGTATCAATTTCTTCTTCGTCATTATATGCATCATTATTTGCTTTTTGGTGTGATTATTCAATTCTTTTCTTTGATTGTCTCAATTTCCTTTCTTGAAGAGTTTCCTTTTGTGAAAAGTTTCCCTTCTTGAAAAGTTTCCTTTCGAAAAAACGTTCCTTTCTTGAAAAGTTTTCCTTTTGTGAAAAGTTTCATTTCTTGAAAAGTTTCCTTTCGTAAAACGTTTCCTTTCTTGAAAAGTTTCCTTTCGTAAAATTTTCCTTTCTTGAAAAGTTTACTCTCTTGAAGTCCTACATCCTATTCTAAATTGTTTGATTCTAACTGATTTTGGAAATTAGAATTTTGAGTTAAAAAGTTTGATCTTACTTGTTTTTGCTTGTTGAATTTTTTCTCTTGATTAGGTTTTTACATAAAGAGTTTAAGGAGAAAATTGAGTGGTAAAAGGAAAGAGGGTGAGACTATTATATAAAAGCCATTATTTGAAGGAAACACGAGTGGAGAGACATATAATCGAGTGTAAACACGTGAGGGAGTGAGTGAGTTCCGTTTACTTACTTTTATTTGTCCACTAATAATTTTTATTTTTTCTTTCTTGAAATTATGAGTAGTGATGAAAGACTTGCTATGAAGTACATGAGGGCTATACTAGATCAATTTAAGGCGTTAGACATGAGGTATGAAAGAAAAAAGTCTCCTTCTAATAGCCATGCACGAAAGAACAAATCACCAATTGAGTATTACTATGAGGAATTTGACTACGAGGATGACAATTATAAAAGACAGAGACATACTAGAACAAAACGAAGTGACAACTTTTTGATCGACTACTACAATGATTTGGTGGAACAAGAAGCAAAGAAACAAAAAGAGAAACAAGAGGCCGAGGAGGTAAGAACTTCAATGAGAAAGCTCGAACAACGCCGTGACAACTTTTTGGTTGAATACTACCAAGAGTTGATGGAACAAAAGGCAAAGAAACAAATATTGAAGAAACAAGAAGTTACACAAAAAGACGATGCCACCACCAAAAACAACCAAAACTTAAGATCCAAAAACAACTGAGATCCACCAACTGAAGAACCACCTACCAAAGAGCCCATAAAAGAGGAAGTTAGTTGTCTTCAACAGGATCCAATTTTTATAATATTTCAACAAGAGAAAGATAGCTACTCGATGGAGGAAATTGTCCCAGAAATTTCAAAGATTCAAGAAGCAAAAGTGTTGTTGAACCATGAACCAAAAGACTATGAAGTTTGGGTTAACAAGGTGAAGGAAATGATGAAGAAAGTGAGAACAATATTGTCATGTTGGCAAGGGAACAAGCACTTGTTACTTATTCCAAAGATTTTATTTTTTCTAACAATCTTAGTCCTTTTTCTAGTGTGAATTTCTTTGTGTATGATCCAGGAGATTCGAGGACGAATCTCTTCGAAGGGAAAGGGAATGATACGAACCAAGATAGGCCCAAACCCAATGTCAAGGACAATAATCCATCTAACAAAGAAGACCCTAATGTGAATCAAGGTGCGACTAAGATCAAGCCCAAAGACAAAAATCAATGTAAAAATATTGTAGTTCTTCAGGGAGAAACATATTTTTACTGAGAATCACTTTCCATTCCGCATCCCTCTTACATTATTACATCTTCAGGTGAGGCCATAAATGGAGGATCAAGCCACGTCAAAGATTACTGAATTACTTCTCAAAGGTTCTATAGTGGGCTGGATCTCGTAATTATAGAAAGTTTCTTAATTATAGTTTAGAAAGTTTCTTAATTATAGTTTAGAAAGTTTTTCTAATTAGAGTTTTAGAAAGTTTCTTAATTATAGTTTAGAAAGTTTTTCTAATTAGAGTTTTAGAAAGTTTTTCTAATTAGAGTTTTAGAAAGTTTTTCTAATTAGAGTTTTAGAAAGTTTTTCTAATTAGAGTTTTAGAAAGTTTTTCTAATTAGAGTTTTAGAAAGTTTTTCTAATTAGAGTTTTAGAAAGTTTTTCTAATTAGAGTTTTAGAAAGTTTTTCTAATTAGAGTTTTAGAAAGTTTTTCTAATTAGAGTTTTAGAAAGTTTTTCTAATTAGAGTTTTAGAAAGTTTTTCTAATTAGAGTTTTAGAAAGTTTTTCTAATTAGAGTTTTAGAAAGTTTTTCTAATTAGAGTTTTAGAAAGTTTTTCTAATTAGAGTTTTAGAAAGTTTTTCTAATTAGAGTTTTAGAAAGTTTTTCTAATTAGAGTTTTAGAAAGTTTTTCTAATTAGAGTTTTAGAAAGTTTTTCTAATTAGAGTTTTAGAAAGTTTTTCTAATTAGAGTTTTAGAAAGTTTTTCTAATTAGAGTTTTAGAAAGTTTTTCTAATTAGAGTTTTAGAAAGTTTTTCTAATTAGAGTTTTAGAAAGTTTTTCTAATTAGAGTTTTAGAAAGTTTTTCTAATTAGAGTTTTAGAAAGTTTCTTAATTATAGTTTTAGAAAGTTTCTTAATTATAGTTTTAGAAAGTTTCTTAATTATAGTTTTAGAAAGTTTCTTAATTATAGTTTTAGAAAGTTTCTTAATTATAGTTTTAGAAAGTTTCTTAATTATAGTTTTAGAAAGTTTCTTAATTATAGTTTTAGAAAGTTTCTTAATTATAGTTTTAGAAAGTTTCTTAATTATAGTTTTAGAAAGTTTCTTAATTATAGTTTTAGAAAGTTTCTTAATTATAGTTTTAGAAAGTTTCTTAATTATAGTTTTAGAAAGTTTCTTAATTATAGTTTTAGAAAGTTTCTTAATTATAGTTTTAGAAAGTTTCTTAATTATAGTTTTAGAAAGTTTCTTAATTATAGTTTTAGAAAGTTTCTTAATTATAGTTTTAGAAAGTTTCTTAATTATAGTTTTAGAAAGTTTCTTAATTATAGTTTTAGAAAGTTTCTTAATTATAGTTTTAGAAAGTTTCTTAATTATAGTTTTAGAAAGTTTCTTAATTATAGTTTTAGAAAGTTTCTTAATTATAGTTTTAGAAAGTTTCTTAATTATAGTTTTAGAAAGTTTCTTAATTATAGTTTTAGAAAGTTTCTTAATTATAGTTTTAGAAAGTTTCTTAATTATAGTTTTAGAAAGTTTCTTAATTATAGTTTTAGAAAGTTTCTTAATTATAGTTTTAGAAAGTTTCTTAATTATAGTTTTAGAAAGTTCTTTTCAATCGATTTGTTCCAAAAGAACTGAACGTATCAAGCAAATGAGGTTCACTGTTACATGACTTGTGGTTAGAACCTAAGTTATTCATTTCACCTTCAAGGTTTTAACTTGACGTGATGAGAACGACGTGTATGGAGGACCCAATAAGCTTCATGGACGCGTAATTAAGACTTAGTAATGCGTTTGATGAAGTATAAGAAACTTCACTTCAATCGAATTGTTCGAAAACACTCAACGTGTCAACCAAATGAGGTTCACAATTACATGACTTGTTGTTAGAACCTAAGTTATTCATTTCACCTTCAAGGTTTTAACTTGAAGTGATAAGAACGACGTGTATTGAGGTCCCAATTAGTTTCAAGGACGCGTAATTAAGACTTAGTAATGCATTTGATGAAGTATAAGAAACTTCACTTCAATCGATTTGTTCCAAAAGAACTGAACGTGTCAACCAAATGAGGTTCACAGTTACATGACTTGTGGTTAGAACCTAAGTTATTCATTTCACCTTCAAGGTTTTAACTTGAAGTGATAAGAACGACGTGTATTGAGGTCCCAATAAGATTCAAGGACGCGTAATTAAGATTTAGTAATGTGTTTGATGAAGTATAAGAAACTTCACTTCAATCGATTTGTTCCAAAAAAACTGAACGTGTCAACCAAATGAGGTTCACAGTTACATTATTTGTGGTTAGAACCTAAGTTATTCATTTCACCTTCAAGGTTTTAACTTGAAGTATAAGAAACTTCTTTTCAATCGATTTGTTAAAAAAGAACTGAACGTATCAAGCAAATGAGGTTCACTGTTACATTACTTGTAGATAGAACCTAAGTTATCCATTTAACTTTCAAGTTTTTAACTTGACGTGATGAGAACGACGTGTATGGAGGACCCAATAAGCTTCATGGACGCGTAATTAAGACTTAGTAATGCGTTTGATGAAGTATAAGAAACTTCACTTCAATCGAATTGTTCGAAAAGAACTCAACGTGTCAACCAAATGAGGTTGACAATTACATGACTTGTGGTTAGAACCTAAGTTATTCATTTCACCTTCAAGGTTTTAACTTGAAGTGATAAGAACCACGTGTATTGAGGTCCCAATTAGTTTCAAGGACGCGTAATTAAGACTTAGTAATGCATTTGATGAAGTATAAGAAACTTCACTTCAATCGATTTGTTCCAAAAGAACTAAACGTGTCAACCAAATGAGGTTCACAGTTACATGACCTGTGGTTAGAACTAAAGTTATTAATTTCCCCTTCAAGGTTTTAACTTGAAGTGATAAAAACGACGTGTATTGAGGTCCAAATAAGCTTCAAGGACGCGTAATTAAGATTTAGTAATGTGTTTGATGAAACTTCACTTCAATCGATTTGTTCCAAAAAAACTGAACGTGTCAACCAAATGAGGTTCACAGTTACATTATTTGTGGTTAGAACCTAAGTTATTCATTTCACCTTCAAGGTTTTAACTTGAAGTGATAAGAACGACGTGTATTGAGGTCCCAATAAGATTCAAGGACGCGTAATTAAGACTTGGTAATACGTTTGATGAAGTATAAGAAACTTCACTTCAATCGATTTGTTCCAAAAGAACTGAACGTGTCAACCAAATGAGGTTCACAGTTACATGACTTGTGGTTAGAACCTAAGTTATTCATTTCACCTTCAAGGTTTTAACTTGAAGTGATGAGAACGACGTGTATTGAGGTCCCAATAAGATTCAAGGACGCGTAATTAAGACTTAGTAATACGTTTGATGAAGTATAAGAAACTTCACTTCAATCGATTTGTGATGTGATCCAAGTTCAGACCCAGTCAAAGCTCAAGAATAAGGATCCAATTGAAGATACGGATGAACCAATAACGAGAGCAAAGGCGAAGCGGATAAAGGAGCAAATGAGCAATTTGGTCCATCAGATCCTACCTCAAGAAGGAAATTGCGTTCAGAAGCAAGAACCAGAGATTGTTCTCTTAATCCAAGCTGTTTTGGGATGATTTTTATGTCATTTTCGTTTTATTTATTTAGTTAATTCGATTGTCGTTTTTAGGGTTTAAAAAGTACTTGTCGTATGTCAAGTCATAAGTTGTCATTATTTTAGCAATTGTCATTATTTTAATTAAGAGTTACAAGGACAAGATAGTAATTTTGTTCTTGAAACCCTAGCATGAAGGGGTGTTTCATGCCTATAAATTCATTCCTAGTTGAATAAAAAAGGGAATTCAGGTTTTAATTAATTGTGAGAGAATTTCTCTTAGTTTCTTGAAGAAACTCCGAACTTATCAAGGTTCTCCTTGTGGCGTTCAAAATCTGACTTATCAAACGAACAGGCATATTCGTTTGTGGCGTCCTCCTCATTCCAAGGTTCGGATCTATATAGATTTCGGGTCAAGGATTTCCTTTTCGAACTTGTAGATTCTGGGTTAGCGACGACGCCAATATTTTGATCGTGGGTCATCGTCACATCGTTGGCGTGGTTCGCATCATTTGGTATCAGAGCCAAATCGAGTTCGTCAGGTTCTATCCCTCCTTTTCGTTTTGTTTTGTTTCATAAATTTGGTTCTTGAGTCTTGAAATCTGTTTCAATTTGTCTCGTTGATTCGCTATTCAAATATGCGTCAAACGAAAACATCATCTTCATATGAATCATAGAACGACGTGTTAGCTTTCCGATCTGTGTTGAAACGTCAAAATCGGATCTTGTTTGCCTATTCAAATTCATAGTTTTGTAACTGTCGTCGATTTCGTTCTGGTGTACTCGAATCTGGTTAAAACCATTTTAATCATTCGAATATTTTCTAGACCTCAAACAAAATTGTCAGCATCTTTTGATTTGTGAATTAGTGTTTTATCTTTCCGATCTGTATTGAAACATCAAAATCGGATCTTGTTTTCTTATTCAAAAGTGAAATTTTGTAACTATCAAGGATTGGTGATGCTCAAAAGTATTTCGCAGTTTTCATCTTGATAACGATTCCGATTGCGAAATTGTTATTCTTTAAGTTGTTAGATGAGATTGTTATCTTTCCAAATCATACCTGAACGTAAAATTCCGATTTGATTTGGTCTCTAAAACGTTATCTACAAATTCGGTTACCAATTCTGTTACAAATTCGGTTACCAATTCGGTTACAAATTCAAAAAAAAAAAAAAAAAAATTGTGATTCTCTAAATCTATTCAACTACCTTACCTCATTGGATTGTTCCTTTGCATCTTTATACTATTCTGATTATTTTGAGCTAGTTCTTTCATCACTAATTGTAGTGTCTGTTATTTTAGTTTGTCTTGTTTAGTTCGCCACTTGTGAACTTCCATTACTATTCGGTTAGTTTCGAAAGAAATCAAAGAGAATTCAAGTGGAAAAAGGCACGAGTTAGTGAGCATATTAGAGGGTAACAGCCAATATTATTGAGTGTAAACACGAGTGCAATTGAGTGATTTTTTCTTCATTTCGAGTGAAACACGTGAGGGAGTGCTGTGAGGTCCTATATTTCTTCACCTTTTAATTTCTTATTTGTTTCGTAATTGTAGTACTTATTTTGCCATTATTTATTTATTTTTTTTTCTTTTTATTTTGGTTTGTCAGTTTTTGTTATTGCTGGAAGACTCATTTATTACTATTTGATTAGTTTTCTTTTTAAAAAAAAAATTCGAGTGGAAAAAGCACGAGTGGGTGAGCATATCTAAAGGTAAAAGCCAATATTATTGAAAGCAAACACGAGTGAAATTGAGTGATTTTCCACATTTTCGAGTGAAACACGTGAGGGAGTGTTGTGAGGTCCTATTTTACTTCACCTTCTATGTTCTTGCAGAGAATACCTAGCCATGTCCGACGCAGAAGACAATCAACGACCATCTAACATTCCAAATTTACAAATGGAAGCGATCATGGGGGAGATGAGGCGGCTGATGAGACAAGGGATTAATGAGTTCCACGAGCGAATTGATCAAGTGGAACAGATTGTGACACGAGTACAACCCCAGGCTCGACAGAATGCACCGAGAAGAAATCAGCGGAGGCAAGTCCTTGCGGAAGAGATCGATGAAATTAATGAGAGAGACGTGGAGGACGATCTTGATAGGGTGTCTGTGGGTAGTCGTAGAAGACATGGGAATGACCGTGCAAGACAAGACCAAGGTCGACTCAATTATAATTTGGGAAACATCAAGATGAGGATTCCTGAGTTTCGAGGAAAAAGTGATCCGGAGGAGTATCTGGACTGGGAGCGGAAAATAGAACTAGTTTTTGATTGCCACAACTACTCCGAGCGAAAGAAAGTGAAGCTTGCTACCACAGAATTTACACAGTATGCGATAGTGTGGTGGGACAAGTTGTGTCTTGATCGAAGGCAAAATGGAGACCTTCCCATTGAGAGTTGGGCAGAGATGAAGAGAGTGATGCGACGTCGATTTGTACCGAGTCATTACCGGCGTGATCTACACAACAAATTGCAAACTCTTCGGCAAGGGAGTCGAAGTGTAGATGAGTATTACAAGGATAGGGAGATCACGATGATACGGGCCAACGTCAAAGAGGCTCGAGAAGATCAAGAGAGGATCATGAAAGAATTTCAAGTCATTAAGGATGAGAGGGAGAAAGAAAAAGGTGAAAAGAAATTAGTTGAAAAAGAGGCCAAAATAGAAAAAGAAAGTGGAGAAAGAAAAATAGTTGAAAAGAGCACAAAGAGGGATGAAAAACCAAGGGAGCAAGAGAGAAAAATTGAGAAAAAAAGATGAATTTGCTAAGAAATTTCATTCAATGGTAAGACTTATTTTTGAACTCGGAGATTTGGTTTGGCTACGTCTACAAAAAGAAAGGTTTCCAAACAAACGGAATAACAAGCTACAACCTCGAGGAGATAAACCTTTCCAATTCCTAGAGCGCATCAACGACACCGCTTACAAGATCGACCAACCGATTGAATACGGTAATGTAAGCACATGTTTTAATTTTACTAATTTGTTTTTATATGATGCAGGAGATTCGAGGACGAATCTTTTCGAAGGGGGAGAGAATGATGTGATCCAAGTTCAGACCCAGTCAAAGCTCAAGAATAAGGATCCAATTGAAGATACGGATGAACCAATAACGAGAGCAAAGGCGAAGCGGATAAAGGAGCAAATGAGCAATTTGGTCCATCAGATCCTACCTCAAGAAGGAAATTGCGTTCAGAAGCAAGAACCAGAGATTGTTCTCTTAATCCAAGCTGTTTTGGGATGATTTTTATGTCATTTTCGTTTTATTTATTTAGTTAATTCGATTGTCGTTTTTAGGGTTTAAAAAGTACTTGTCGTATGTCAAGTCATAAGTTGTCATTATTTTAGCAATTGTCATTATTTTAATTAAGAGTTACAAGGACAAGATAGTAATTTTGTTCTTGAAACCCTAGCATGAAGGGGTGTTTCATGCCTATAAATTCATTCCTAGTTGAATAAAAAAGGGAATTCAGGTTTTAATTAATTGTGAGAGAATTTATCTTAGTTTCTTGAAGAAACTCCGAACTTATCAAGGTTCTCCTTGTGGCGTTCAAAATCTGACTTATCAAACGAACAGGCATATTCGTTTGTGGCGTCCTCCTCATTCCAAGGTTCGGATCTATATAGATTTTGGGTCAAGGATTTCCTTTTCGAACTTGTAGATTCTGGGTTAGCGACGACGCCAATATTTTGATCGTGGGTCATCGTCACATCGTTGGCGTGGTTCGCATCAATTTGTTCTAAAAGAACTGAACGTATCAAGCAAATGAGGTTCACTCTTACATGACTTGTGGTTAGAACCTAAGTTATCCATTTAACCTTCAAGGTTTTAACTTGACGTAATAAGAACGACGTGTATGGAGGACCCAATAAGCTTCATGGACGCGTAATTAAAACTTAGTAATCCATTTGATGAAGTATAAGAAACTTCACATTAATCGAATTGTTCCTAAAGAACTGAACGTGTCAACCAAATGAGGTTCACAGTTACATGACTTGTGGTTAGAACCTAAGTTATTGATTTTACCTTCAAGGTTTTAACTTGAAGTGATAAGAACGACGTGTATTGAGGCCCCAATAAGGGTCAAGGACGCGTAATTGAGACTTAGTAATGCGTTTGATGAAGTATAAGAAACTTCACTTCAATCGATTTGTTCCAAAAGAACTGAACTTGTCAAACAAATGAGGTTCACAGTTACATGACTTGTGGTTAGAACCAAAGTTATTCATTTCACCTTCAAGGTTTTAACTTGAAGTGATAAGAACGACGTGTATTGAGGTCCTAATAAGCTTCAAGAACGCGTAATTAAGACTTGGTAATGCGTTTGATGAAGTATAAGAAACTTTAACTCAATCGATTTGTTTTAAAAGAACTGAACGTGTCAACCAAATGAGGTTCACAGATACATGACTTGTGGTTAGAACCTAAGTTATTCATTTCACCTTCAAGGTTTTAACTTGAAGTGATGAGAACGATGTGTATTGCTGTTCTAATAGGATTCAAGGACGCGTAATTAAGACTTAGTAATGCATTTGATGAAGTATAAGAAACTTCACTTCAATCGATTTGTTCCAAAAGAACTAAACGTATCAAGCAAAGGTTCACTGTTACATGACTTGTGGTTATAACCTAAGTTATTCATTTCACCTTCAAGGTTTTAACTTGAAGTGATGAGAATGACGTGTATTGAGGTTCCAAAAAGATTCAATGACACGTAATTAAGAATTAGTAATGCATTTGATGAAGTATAAGAAACTTCACTTGAATCGATTTGTTGCAAAAGAACTGAACGTATCAAGCAAATGAGGTTCACTGTTACATGACTTGTGGTTAGAACCTAAGTTATCCATCTAACCTTCAAGGTTTTAACTTGACGTGATGAGAACGACGTGTATGGAGGTCCCAATAAGCTTCATGGACGCGTAATTAGGACTTAGTAATGTGTTTGATGAAGTATAAGAAACTTCACTTCAATCGATTTGTTCCAAAAGAACTAAACGTATCAAGCAAATGAGGTTCACTGTTACATGACTTGTGGTTAGAACCTAAGTTATCCATCTAACCTTCAAGGTTTTAACTTGACGTGATGAGAACGACGTGTATGGAGGACCCAATAAGCTTCATGGACGCGTAATTAAGACTTAGTAATGCGTTTGATGAAGTATAAGAAACTTCACTTCAATCGATTTGTTCCAAAAGAACTGAACGTATCAAGCAAATGAGGTTCACAGTTACATGACTTGTGGTTAGAACCTAAGTTATCCATCTAACCTTCAAGGTTTTAACTTGACGTCATGAGAACGACGTGTATGGAGGATCCAATAAGCTTCATAGATGCGTAATTAAGACTTAGTAATGCGTTTGATAGAGTATAAGAAACTTCACTTCAATCGATTTGTTCCAAAAGAACTAAACGTATCAAGCAAATGAGGTTCACTGTTACATGACTTGTGGTTAGAACCTAAGTTATCCATCTAACCTTAAAGGTTTTAACTTGACGTCATGAGAACGACGTGTATGGAGGATCCAATAAGCTTCATAGATGCGTAATTAAGACTTAGTAATGCGTTGATGAAGTATAAGAAACTTCACTTCAATCGATTTGTTCCAAAAGAACTAAACGTATCAAGCAAATGAGGTTCACTGTTACATGACTTGTGGTTAGAACCTAAGTTATCCATCTAACCTTCAAGGTTTTAACTTGAAGTGATGAGAACGACGTGTATGGAGGTCCCAATAAGCTTCATGGACGCGTAATTAAGACTTAGTAATGCGTTGATGAAGTATAAGAAACTTCACTTCAATCGATTTGTTCCAAAAGAACTAAACGTATCAAGCAAATGAGGTTCACTGTTACATGACTTGTGGTTAGAACCTAAGTTATCCATCTAACCTTCAAGGTTTTAACTTGAAGTGATGAGAACGACGTGTATGGAGGTCCCAATAAGCTTCATAGATGCGTAATTAAGACTTAGTAATGCGTTGATGAAGTATAAGAAACTTCACTTCAATCGATTTGTTCCAAAAGAACTAAACGTATCAAGCAAATGAGGTTCACTGTTACATGACTTGTGGTTAGAACCTAAGTTATCCATCTAACCTTCAAGGTTTTAACTTGAAGTGATGAGAACGACGTGTATGGAGGTCCCAATAAGCTTCATAGATGCGTAATTAAGACTTAGTAATGCGTTGATGAAGTATAAGAAACTTCACTTCAATCGATTTGTTCCAAAAGAACTAAACGTATCAAGCAAATGAGGTTCACTGTTACATGACTTGTGGTTAGAACCTAAGTTATCCATCTAACCTTCAAGGTTTTAACTTGACGTGATGAGAACGACGTGTATGGAGGTCCCAATAAGCTTCATGGACGCGTAATTAAGACTTAGTAATGCGTTGATGAAGTATAAGAAACTTCACTTCAATCGATTTGTTCCAAAAGAACTAAACGTATCAAGCAAATGAGGTTCACTGTTACATGACTTGTGGTTAGAACCTAAGTTATCCATCTAACCTTCAAGGTTTTAACTTGACGTGATGAGAACGACGTGTATGGAGGTCCCAATAAGCTTCATAGATGCGTAATTAAGACTTAGTAATGCGTTGATGAAGTATAAGAAACTTCACTTCAATCGATTTGTTCCAAAAGAACTAAACGTATCAAGCAAATGAGGTTCACTGTTACATGACTTGTGGTTAGAACCTAAGTTATCCATCTAACCTTCAAGGTTTTAACTTGACGTGATGAGAACGACGTGTATGGAGGTCCCAATAAGCTTCATAGATGCGTAATTAAGACTTAGTCAAACTTTATGAAAACGAACTGCATGGGTATATTTAAAACCTAGACAAATCCTCTTGTTTTAAAATCAACAAAAGATTATAAAATCCATTTCCAATACGTTTCAAAACATCGATATGTAAACCTATCGACTACCAGTTCTCAAACATCCTAAAATGTCTATATAATTATCAATCCAAAACATTCTAAAAACCTCAAAATCTAAACATACGTCTCCACGGGTCAGGTAAGCGTCGACTGCGCCAGCACACCATCGCAACCATTCTACGTCAACTACGTCACTCCTCAGGTGGAGGGATCTCATCCTCACCTGTTTCCTCGAGATCACCTACACCATACAACACACTATGAGATAAAAATCTCAGCAAGACTCGTAAATGCAAATGCTATGCTATGCTATGCTGTGCTATGCTATGCCATGCTATGCACTGTAGGTGTCATCGAGATCCTATCCCCCTAACCAGAGAGAGCTCATCCAGCGGGCGGACTACTCTTTCCAGCTAGAGGAGGGGGGTGCACGCTTACAACACGTACAGCCGTGCCTGAGCCCCACCTCGCGTGACCTATAAACTGTATGCCTTTCGGCCTATATGCCTTTCGGCCTGTAAACTATATGCCTTACGGCCCAATTTTATTCTTTGCATTATCTTTAAACTTCATGCAGAAATTCATTTTCATACTTTTCTTTAAAACACGTGATGCGTGAACAATTCTATATCATAAAGTAAACAAGCAATAACGTGTACCATCAAGACTATAGAGCATAACCTATAAACCACTAAACCTAGCTACCCAAACCAAGCAAAATTAAACAGACGCATCTCCAAAACTCCTCAAGATGATATTCGACGTACGGTGTAGGCCAATCGGCCAGAGAAGATCACGAGAACTTACCTCGTGTCCAAAGCAGCTCAAGCTCCGTCCACGAGCGTTGTTTGTCTGAGGCAAAACATAATATCAACGTTAAACGAGTTTAAGCCATCGATGACCCAAATTTACAAAACCTTAGCTACGGAACTTCCTAAAGTTCTAATCCAATTCATTGAGCTATTTACTCGAGCAATTTACGCTCGACACCTAAATTCCTAAATTACGAGTTTTCCCTAAAATCTCAAAATTTCACAAAATCGAACATTTATCCAAAATCAATCAGATTCGTCCAATAACGTCTATTACGTTCAATATTTACTTAATCACGGCAATTCTATGAATTTCGAACCCTAAATCTCGATTTTTAACGACTTCGTGAAAATTGGAAACCAACGCTCGAAAACCATAGATTCATACTCAGGGTAGCGAGAGGAGGAGAAAACACGAAGAATGGAAGTCGAACGGGGGAGAAACGGAGATTGGATCGTTGAAATCGCCGTGAGGGAGTCGCCTGAGCTCTCTGGCATTCGTGAGGAGAAGAGAAGAGAAGAAGAAGTGAGGGAGAAGAAGAAAAACGTTGAGTTTACTATAATTTTGTTTGACAAATTACTAAAATGCCCTTAGCTCTTATTTCTATTTTTTGTCGTCCTTTGTTTCGTTAATTTTCTAACGATTCGGCTTTTCCAAATTTTTCTTATTTCACTAACAAGTCCAACTTATTATTTGGGTCCTATCAAAACTATCCGTTCGCAAAACGGACCTTGTTTACTATTTTTACTATAACGTTCATTATATTACGAGAAACCTATTTACTCGGAATATAGCGTTATTACTCCGAAAATTCTCGTAAATTCCTTAAAATTCCAATTAATAATTAGGATCGTAATGGCACTTCCTTTTCGTAAAATGAGTTTGATTTGACATATTTATAAAAATACCAATATATAATATAATATAAAATTCCGTACAGGCCGGATATTACAGGTTCACTGTTACATGACTTGTAGTTAGAACCTAAGTTATCCATCTAACATTCAAGGTTTTAACTTGACGTAATGAGAACGATGTGTATGGAGGATCCAATAGCTTCATGGACGCATAATTAAGACATGGTAATGTGTTTGATGAAGTATAAGAAAGTTCACTTCAATCGATTTGTTCCAAAAGAACTGAACGTATTAAGCAAATGAGGTTCACTGTTACAAGACTTGTGGTTAGAACCAAAGTTATTTATCTAACCTTTAAGGTTTTAACTTGTCGTGATGAGAACGACGTGTATGGAGGTCCCAATAAGTTTCATGGACGCGTAATTAAGACTTAGTAATGCGTTTAATGAAGTATAAGAAACTTCACTTCAATCGATTTGTTCCAAAAGAACTGAACGTATCAAGCAAATGAGGTTCACTGTTACATGACTTATGGTTAGAACCTAAGTTATCCATCTAACCTTAAAGATTTTAACTTGACGTGATGAGAACGACGTGTATGGAGGATCCAATAAGCTTCATGGAGACGTAATTAAGACATAGTAATGCGTTTGATAGAGTATAATAAACCTCACTTCAATCAAATAGTTCCAAAAGAACTGAACGTACCAAGCAAATGAGGTTCACTGTTACATGACTTGTGGTTAGAACCTAAGTTATCCATCTAACTTTCAAGGTTTTAACTTGACGTAATGAGAACGACGTGTATGGAGGACCCCATAAGCTTCATGGACGCGTAATTAAAACTTAGTAATGCATTTGATGAAGTAAAAGAAACTTCACTTCAATCGAATTGTTCCAAAAGAACTGAACGTGTCAACCAAATGAGGTTCCCAGTTACATGACTTGTGGTTAGAACCTAAGTTATTGATTTCACCTTCAAGGTTTTAACTTGAAGTGATAAGAACGACGTGTATTGAGGTCCCAATAAAGTTCAAGGACGCGTTATTAAGACTTAGTAATGCGTTTGATGAAGTATAAGAAACTTCACTTAAATCGATTTGTTCCAAAAGAACTGAACGTGTCAACCAAATGAGGTTCATAGTTACATGACTTGTGGTTAGAACCAAAGTTATTCATTTCACCTACAAGGTTTTAACTTGAAGTGATAAGAACGACGTGTATTGAGGTACCAATAAGCTTCAAATACGCGTAATTAAGACTTGGTAATGCGTTTGATGAAGTATAAGAAACTTCAATTCAATCGATTTGTTCTAAAAGAACTGAATGTGTCAACCAAATGAGGTTCACAGATACATGACTTGTGGTTAGAACCTAAGTTATCCATCTAACCTTCAAGGTTTTAACTTGACGTAATGAGAACGACATGTATGGAGGACCCAATAAGCTTCTTGGACGCATAATTAAGACTTGGTAATGCGTTTGATGAAGTATAAGAGACTTCACTTGAATCGATTTGTTGCAAAAGAACTGAACGTATCAAGCAAATGAGGTTCACTGTTACATGACTTGTGGTTAGAACCTAAGTTATCCATCTAACCTTCAAGGTTTTAACTTGACGTGATGAGAACGACGTGTATGGAGGTCCCAATAAGCTTCATGGACGCTTAATTAAGACTTAGTAATGTGTTTGATGAAGTATAAGAAACTTCACTTCAATCGATTTGTTCCAAAATAACTGAACGTATCAAGCAAATGAGGTTCACAGTTACATGACTTATGGTTAGAACCTAAGTTATCCATCTAACCTTAAAGGTTTTAACTTGACGTCATGAGAACGACGTTTATGGAGGATCCAATAAGCTTCATGGATGCGTAATTAAGACTTAGTAATGTGTTTGATAGAGTATAAGAAACTTCACTTCAATCGAATTGTTCCAAAAGAACTGAACGTATCAAGCAAATGAGGTTCACTGTTACATGACTTGTGGTTAGAACCTAAGTTATCCATCTAACCTTCAAGGTTTTAACTTGACGTAATGAGAACGACATGTATGGAGGACCCAATAAGCTTCTTGGACGCGTATTTAAGACTTGGTAATGCGTTTGATGAAGTATAAGAAAGTTCACTTCAATCGATTTGTTCCAAAATAACTGAACGTATCAAGCAAATGAGGTTTATTATTACAAGACTTGTGGTTAGAACAAAAGTTATCCATCTAACCTTCAAGGTTTTAACTTGACGTGATGAGAACGACGTGTATGGAGGACCCAATAAGCTTCATGGACGCGTAATTAAGACTTCGTTATGCATTTGATGAAGTATAAGAAACTTTACTTCTATCGATTTGTTCCAAAAGAACTGAAAGTATCAAGCAAATGAGGTTCACAGTTACATGACTTGTGCTTAGAACCTAAGTTATCCATCTAACCTTCAAGGTTTTAACTTGACGTGATGTGAACGACGTGTATTGAGGTCCCAATAAGCTTCATGGACGCATAATTAAGTCTTAGTAATGCGTTTGATGAAGTATAAGAAACTTCACTTCAATTCATTTGTTCAAAAAGAACTGAATGTATCAAGCAAATGAGGTTCACTGTTACATGACTTGTGGTTAGAACCTAAGTTATCTATCTAACCTTCAAGGTTTTAACTTGAAGTGATGAGAACGACGTGTATGGAGGTCCCAATAAGCTTCTTGGACGCATAATTAAGACTTGGTAATGCGTTTGATGAAGTATAAGAAACTTCACTTCATCGATTTGTTCCAAAAGAACTGAACGTATCAAGCAATGAGGTTCACTGTTACATGACTTGTGGTTAGAACCTAAGTTATCCATCTAACCTTCAAGGTTTTAACTTGACGTGATGAGAACGACGTGTATGGAGGTCCCAATAAGCTTCATGGACGCGTAATTAAGACTTGGTAATGCGTTTGATGAAGTATAAGAAACTTCACTTCAATCGATTTGTTCCAAAATAACTGAACGTATCAAGCAAATGAGGTTCACATGTTACATGACTTATGGTTAGAACCTAAGTTATCCATCTAACCTCAAAGGTTTTAACTTGACGTCATGAGAACGACGTTTATGGAGGATCCACATAAGCTTCATGGATGCGTAATTAAGACTTACTAATGTGTTTGATAGAGTATAAGAAACTTCACTTCAATCGAATTGTTCCAAAAGAACTGAACGTATCAAGCAAATGAGGTTCACTGTTACATGACTTGTGGTTAGAACCTAAGTTATCCATCTAACCTTCAAGGTTTTTAACTTGAGTAATGAGAACGACATGTATGGAGGACCCAATAAGCTTCTTGGACGCGTATTTAAGACTTGGTAATGCGTTTGATGAAGTATAAGAAAGTTCACTTCAATCGATTTGTTCCAAAATAACTGAACGTATCAAGCAAATGAGGTTTATTATTACAAGACTTGTGGTTAGAACAAGCAATGAGGTTCACTGTTACATGACTTGTGGTTAGAACCTAAGTTATCTATCTAACCTTCAAGGTTTTAACTTGAAGTGATGAGAACGACGTGTATGGTGTAACGACCCTAAGTCCGTACCCATTTACCCGTACAAATTTTTCATTTTATACTTTTTACTTTTTATGCTTTAAATAAAACTTTGTGCGGAATCAAAACTGTAGTTGAAATCAAAACTGAAATCGGAATTAAACGGAACCTTGAACATTTAAAACAACTATAAAACAATTTATTAAAACTTAAAATATTAAAACATTTAATGGAAATTAAAGCAGGGCAGAATCGGAACTCGCTGCCAAAAGGAGGGGGGCGATCGATCTCTGTAAACTACAGAGATCGATCGCTGCTTGCATAAAGGTAGCAAGCGATCGATCTCTGTAGTTTACAGAGATAGATCGCTGCAGCATGTAGCAGGGGCGGCGATCGATCTCTGCTTTTCAGCAGAGATCGATCGCTGCATGCTATGCAGCGATCCCTCTTTCCTTCGTTCAATTTCCTTCCTTTCCTTCAGTAACTTTTAACACTTCAACACTTAACCATTTTCCTCAATCCTTCCTGCTTTACAATTACCTCAATTAGCTCTCTGGAATCCTGAATTCCAGAGAGCAAATTTCTGTTACATCACGCCAACAATCACCATAATTCACAACCTAAACGCGTCGGACTTTACGAAGTCCAACTGCGTGGATAGCTCTAAAAACCGAGCTATCTGTATCAACCTAAAAATAGTTCATAACACTTAATTTAAACCAAACAGTTCCAGAATTTCTATAACGTTTAAATAACTGTTTAAACCAAAACATTTTATAACATTCATCAAAGCAGTTTAAACCAAAACATTTTTACATACAATTTACCAAAACGTTATCTAACCTCTATCCAGATCCAAACAACCTAAATATTCTATACAATTATCAGATCAATACATCTCAAAATAACCCCAGAGTCCATACATATACCCCCACGGGTCATATCGCGCTTCGACTACTCAGCGCACTCCCACGGCCATCACCCATCAACTGTCCCGACATCAGGAGGAGGAACGTCGTCCTCACCTGGATCTACGTCACCTAGCAGATCACCTACACCATACAGACACATATGAGATATTGAAATCTCAGTAAGCTACGTAAATGCAGATGCATGCGTGCGTATGCCATTCAGAAATCATGCTCAGATTCAGATTACAGATACAGAATTACAGATTACAGATTCATTACGTCACACACAGACAGAATCGTCACCGAAACCTCTACCCACTAAGCGAAGAGGGCCCATCCAGCGATCGGACTACCCTTTCCACCTAGAGAGGGGGGGTACACGCTTGCAACACGCACAGCCGTGCCTGAGCCCCATCCCGCGTGACCAGATACAGACAGATTACGTTTATTCATTCAGATTTCGTTACAGATTTCATTTCAGATATACGTTCCTTTTCTTAAAAACACGTGCAGAAATTCCTTTTCATGACTTTCGAAAACCGTGACGCATGAACAGTTCATATCAGCGGAAAGTAAACAAACAACATACATATTAACCAGACAATACAACATAACCTAGCTACCCAACCTAAACAACGTAAAACAAGGAACCCTCAAGGATCCTTGATACGACGACGAGGTATGGTGTAGACCTTTCGGTCAAGCAAGTCACGAGAACTTACCTTGAGCGCGCTGGATCTCAAACTTCGTCCACGGGAGTCGTGTCTGAGACAAAACACGATATATGTCGTTAAAACCAATTTAAACGATTAAATGTCCAAACTAATAAAGTCCTTAATCTAACAAATCGAAGCTTTTAAACAACGACATAACGCTTGATAAATCTGGAAATCCATATTACGAGTTATTTCCGAAAACCCGAAAATTCTATAATTTATACTTTTTCACAAATTGGTTTATCTTCGTCCAATAACGTCCAATACGTTCGATACATGCTTAATCATGGCTAACCTATTAATTACGAGCCCTAATTCGACATTTTTATCGAAACCCTAATCGAAACCCTAACGTTAAATCGACCTAAAACTTGGAATTTAACGCTCAAAGACCGAAGCTACATACCGAGGGTTGCGAGAGGAGAAGAAACCGTGAAGGACGGAGGAGGAACGGAGGTCGGACGGAGCTCGGATTGAAGATCGGCGTCGGCGGCCGAGAGAGAAAAACACTCTCTGTTCGTGCGATCCAGAGAAGAGAAGAAAGGAAGTGAGGAAAAAGAGAGATTTGTGATGTTTAAATAAAAATTGATTTGCAAATTACCATTTTGCCCTTCTCACTTAATTCTATTCGTTTCGTCGTTCGTTTCGTTAATCGTCCAACTATTCAGATTCTCGAAAGTTCCATATTTTGCCAATAACTTCTATTCATTGCCAGGGATTTATTAAAACTGTCCGTTCGCAATTTGGACCTCGTTCGCTATTTTTACAAAAACGTCTTTTACATTACGAAAAGTGTATTTACTCGGAATGTAGTGTTTGATCTCCGAAAATTCCCGTAATTTCCTTAAAATTCTTATTATTCGTTAGAATCGTAATGACGCTTTCTTTTTGTGAATCGGACCTGATTTGACATATTTACCAAAAATGCCATTAAATAAGGAAATGATAATATAACATAATATATCCAAAAATCCGTACAAGCCGGATATTACATTCTACCCTCCTTATTCAGAATTTTGTCCACAAAATTAAATTACACAAACAGATCAGGATACTTAGTCATCATATCCTGCTGTCGCTCCCAGGTAGCCTTTTCCACCTCGTGATTCCGCCATAGAACTTTGACTAGCGGAATTTCTTTGTTGCGTAGAACCTTGATGGAATGCTCCAAAATACGTACTGGCCTCACCTCATAGCTCAAGGTAGGCTGCACCTCGATCTCTGTAGCCTCCACGATATGCGACGGATTGCTCAAGCACTTCCGAAGCATAGATACATGAAATACGTCGTGGATACCCTCCATAGAAGCTGGAAGCTGCAGTCTGTACGCCAACTTCCCGATCCTCTTCAGAATAGGAAAGGGCCCCACATAACGAGGGTTTAGCTTACCCCTCCTTCCAAATCTCGCAACGCCTTTGAACGGAGAAACTTTAAGGTAGACCTCGTCACCTTCCTCGAACTCTAGCTCTCTCCGTCTCGTGTCAGCATAGCTCTTCTGTCGGCTCTGAGCTACTTCAATGCGCTGTCGGATAACGGCAATCTTCTCTGCCGTTTGCTGCAGAATCTCAGGTCCAACGACGCTGGCCTCGCCAACCTCGTCCCAATACAGCGGAGATCTGCACTTTCGACCATATAAGGCTTCATACGGAGCCATACCGATAGTAGCCTGGAAGCTGTTGTTGTACGAGAACTCGATCAGTGGCAAATACCTGCTCCACGATCCTTGAAACTCAAGCACACATGCTCTGAGCATATCCTCCAAAATCTGATTCGTCCTCTCTGTCTGACCATCAGTCTGAGGATGAAACGCTGTGCTGAAGTTAAGCTGAGTCCCCATAGCTCTATGCAAACTCTTCCAGAACTTCGATGTAAACCTCGGATCTCGATCCGAGACAATAGAAACCGGCACTCCGTGCAACTTCACAATCTCCTGTACATAGAGCTCTGCGAGCTGATCCATAGAAGACGTCATCTTCACAGGCAAAAAGTGAGCCGACTTTGTCAATCGGTCCACAATAACCCAAATGCCGTCATGGCCTCGCGTAGTCCTCGGGAGCCCCACAATGAAATCCATGGAGATCTGCTCCCACTTCCACTCCGGAATCGGCAGTGGCAATAACGTTCCGGCAGGCCTCTGGTGCTCGGCCTTCACCTGTTGACAAACTAAACAGGTCTCGACATACTTGGCCACCTCTCTCTTCATGTTCGGCCACCAGAAGTGTTGTTTCAAATCCCGGTACATCTTGGTACTCCCCGGGTGCACAGAATATGCCGAGGAATGTGCCTCGGCCAATATCTCCTTCTTCAGATCCTCGTCGCTAGGCACGTACCACCTATGCCTGAACTTCAGAATACCATCCTCCGATAAATGGAAATCCGACGAGTCTCCCAATGTCATACTAGATCAAAGCTCCATACACTCCGAATCACTCTGCTGAGCCTCGCGTATACGATCAAGAATAGTTGGCCTGAGAGAAATGTTGGCAAGCATATAAGACAACTCTGCCACTATCTCCACGTCGAATCCCTCAATCTCAGACCGCAGCGTAACTGACATCGCTGCTAATGATGGCTGACTCGCAGGAGGCACTCTACTCAATGCATCGGCCACCTTGTTCGCCTTTCCTGGGTGGTACTTGATATCAAAATCGTAATCATTGACGAACTCAAGCCATCGCCTCTGTCGCATGTTCAGCTCCTTCTGCGTAAATAAGTACTTCAAACTCTTGTGGTCGGAGAATATCTCGCACTGCTGCCCATATAAGTAATGTCTCCATATCTTCAGTGCAAAAACCACAGCTGCTAGCTCAAGGTCGTGTGTGGGGTAGTTCTGCTCATACAGCTTCAGCTGCCGAGATGCATAAGAAATAACCTTCCCCTCCTGCATCAATACACAACCGAGTCCCACTCCCGATGAATCACAATAAACACTGTATCTGACACCTTCATCAGGTAGCGCCAGTACTGGGGCAGTGGTCAATCTCTGCTTTAACTCCATAAAGCTGTCATCACAAGCAGACGACCATACAAACTTCTCGTTCTTCCGAGTCAATCGTATAAGAGGAAGTGCGATCTTCGAGAATCCCTCTATAAACTTCCGATAATAACCGGCCAATCCGAGAAATCCACGCACCTCACGTACGTTCTTCGGCTGTGGCCAATCTCTGACCACCTGAATCTTGCTCGGATCCACAGAAACTCCGTCCTGTGATATAATATGGCCCAGAAAACTCACTCTGTCAAGGTTTTAACTAAGTTATCCATTTAACCTTCAAGGTTTTAACTTGAAGTGATGAGAACGACGTGTGTGGAGGACCCAATAAGCTTCATGGACGCGTAATTAAGACTTAGTAATGCGTTTGTTGAAGAATAAGAAACTTCACTTCAATCGATTTGTTCCCAAAGAAAAGAACGTATCAAGCAAATGAGGTTCACAGTTACATGACTTGTGGTTAGAACCTAAGTTATCCATTTAAGCTTCTAGGTTTTAACTTGAAGTGATGAGAACGACGTGTATGGAGGACCCAATAAGCTTCATGGATGCGAAGTTAAGACTTAGTAATGCGTTTGATGATGAATAAGAAACTTCACTTCAATCGAATTGTTCCAAAAGAACTGAACGTGTCAACCAAATGAGGTTCCCAGTTACATGACTTGTGATTAGAACCTAAGTTATTGATTTCACCTTCAAGGTTTTAACTTGAAGTGATAAGAACGACGTGTATTGAGGTCCCAATAAAGTTCAAGGACGCGTTATTAAGACTTAGTAATGCGTTTGATGAAGTATAAGAAACTTCACTTCAATCGATTTGTTCCAAAAGAACTGAACGTGTCAACCAAATGAGGTTCACAGTTACATGACTTGTGGTTAGAACCAAAGTTATTCATTTCACCTACATGGTTTTAACTTGAAGTGATAAGAACGACGTGTATTGAGGTACCAATAAGCTTCAAATACGATAAGACTTAGTAATGCGTTTGATGAAGTATAAGAAACTTCACTTCAATCGATTTGTTTCCAAAAGAACTGAACGTGTCAACCAAATGAGGTTCACAGTTACATGACTTGTGGTTAGAACCAAAGTTATTCATTTCACCTACATGGTTTTAACTTGAAGTGATAAGAACGACGTGTATTGAGGTACCAATAAGCTTCAAATACGCGTAATTAAGACTTGGTATGCGTTTGATGAAGTATAAGAAACCTCAATTCAATCGATTTGTTCTAAAAGAACCGAACGTGTCAACCAAATGAGGTTCACAGATACATGACTTGTGGTTAGAACCTAAGTTATTCATTTCAACTTTTAGGTTTTAACTTGAAGTGATGAGAACGATGTGTATTGATGTCCCAATAAGATTCAAGGACGCGTAATTAAGACTTAGTAATGCATTTGATGAAGTATAAGAAACTTCACTTGAATCGATTTGTTGCAAAAGAACTGAACGTATCAAGCAAATGAGGTTCACTGTTACATGACTTGTGGTTAGAACCAAAGTTATCCATCTAACCTTCAAGGTTTTAACTTGACGTGATGAGAACGACGTGTATGGAGGTCCCAATAAGCTTCATGGACGCTTAATTAAGACTTAGTAATGTGTTTGATGAAGTATAACAAACTTCACTTCAATCGATTTGTTCCAAAATAACTGAACGTATCAAGCAAATGAGGTTCACTGTTACATGACTTATGGTTAGAACCTAAGTTATCCATCTAACCTTAAAGGTTTTAACTTGACGTCATGAGAACGACATTTATGGAGGATCCAATAAGCTTCATGGATGCGTAATTAAGACTTAGTAATGTGTTTGATAGAGTATAAGAAACTTCACTTCAATCGAATTGTTCCAAAAGAACTGAACGGATCAAGCAAATGAGGTTCACTGTTACATGAATTGTGGTTAGAACCTAAGTTATCCATCTAACCTTCAAGGTTTTACTTGACGTAATGAGAACGACATGTATGGAGGACCCAATAAGCTTCTTGGACGCGTAATTAAGACTTGGTAGTGCGTTTGATGAAGTATAAGAAAGTTCACTTCAATCGATTTGTTCCAAAATAACTGAACGTATCAAGCAAATGAGGTTTATTGTTACAAGACTTGTGGTTAGAACAAAATTTATCCATCTTGATGCGAACCACGCCAACGATGTGACGATGACCCACGATCAAAATATTGGCGTCGTCGCTAACCCAGAATCTACAAGTTCGAAAAGGAAATCCTTGACCCGAAATCTATACAGATACGAACCTTGGAATAAGGAGGACGCCACAAACGAATATGCCTGTTCGTTTGATAAGTCAGATTTTGAACGCCACAAGGAGAACCTTGATAAGTTCAGAGTTTCTTCAAGAAACTAAGAGAAATTCACTCACAATTAGATAAAACCTGAATACCATTTTTTATTCAACTAGGAATGAATTTATAGGCATGAAACACCCCTTCATGCTAGGGTTTCAAGAACAAAATTACTATCTTGTCCTTGTAACTCTTAATTAAAATAATGACAATTGCTAAAATAATGACAACTTATGACTTGACATACGACAAGTACTTTTTAAACCCTAAAAAAAAACGACAATCGAATTAACTAAATAAATAAAACGAAAATGACATAAAAATCATCCCAAAACAGCTTGGATTAAGAGAACAATCTCTGGTTCTTGCTTCTGAATGCAATTTCCTTCTTGAGGTAAGATTTGACGGACCAAATTGCTCATTTGCTCCTTGATCTGCTTTGCCTTTGCTCTCGTTATTGGTCCATCCACTTGTAATGTATCCGTCTTGAGGTCCTCATCATTCCCTCCCTCTTGAAAATGATTTGTCCTCAAATCAAAATCTGCATCAAAAGGACTCAAGTCAGAAACATTAAACGTTGCACTTACATTGTACTCACCAGGTAAATCAAGCTTGTAGGCGTTGTTGTTAATTCGCTCAAGCACTTGGAATGGTCCATCACCACGAGGAAGCAATTTAGAACGTCGTTGTGCGGGGAATCTCTCTTTGCGCATATGCAACCAAACCCAATCTCCTGGTTCAAAAATGAGTTGACGGCGACCCTTGTTGGCATTCTTGATGTATTGATCTGTTCTCCGCTCAATGTTTTGTCGAGCTCGCTCGTGGAGTTGTTTCACGACTTTTGCCTTCTTCTCGCCATCTAAATTCACTTGTTCAGAAACAGGTAAAGGTGATAAATCCAATGGGGTTAGCGGATTAAAACCATAAACAATCTCAAATGGTGAAAATTTAGTGGCTGAATGAATTGAACGATTGTAGGCAAACTCGACATGTGGCAAATATTCCTCCCATGACTTAATGTTTTGCTAATGACTGCCCTCAACAATGTCGATAAAGTCCTATTCACTACCTCAGTTTGACCATCAGTTTGGGGATGACAAGTAGTTGAAAACAAAAGTTTTGTTCCTAATTTCCCCCACAAAGTTTTCCAAAAGTAACTTAAAAATTTAGCATCACGATCCGAAACTATTGTCCTTGGCATCCCATGTAACCGTACTATCTCTCGAAAGAACAATTCAGCAACATTAGAGGCATCATCAGTTTTTATGACAAGGAATAAAATGAGCCATCTTAGAAAAACGATGAGCCACAACTAATATCCTGTTCGTTTGTAAGTCATATTTTGAACGCCACAAGGAGACTTGATAAGTTCAGAGTTTCTTCAGAAACTAAGAGATTCACTACAATTAGATAAAACCTGAATACCATTTGTATTCACCTAAATGAATTTATAAGTCATGAAACCCCCTTCATGCTAGGTTTTCAGACAACATTACTAGCTTGCCTGGTAACTCTTATTCAACATAAGGACAATTGCTAAATAATGACAACTTATGACTTGACATACGACAATTACTTTTTAAACCCTAAAAAAAAAACGACAATCTAATTAACTAAATAAAATAAAAACGAAAAGTGACATAAAAAAATCATCCCAAAACAGCTTGATAAGAGAACAATCTCTGGTTTTCTTGCTGTCTCATGCAATTTCTCCCTTCTTGAGGTAAGATTTGACGGACACAAATTGCTTCATGGTTGCTCCTTGATCTGCTTGCCTTTGCTCTCGTTATTGGTCCATCCACTTGTAATGTATCCGTCTTGAGGTCCTCATCATTCCCTCCTCTTGAAAATGATTTGTCCTCAAATCAAAATCTGCATCAAAAGGACTCCAGTCAGAAACATTAAACGTTGCACTTACATTGTACTCACCAGGTAAATCAAGCTTGTAGGCGTTGTTGTTAATTCGCTCAAGCAATGGAATGGTCCATCACCACGAGGAAGCAATTTAGAACGTCGTTGTGCGGGGAATCTCTCTTGCGCATATGCAACCAAACCCAATCTCCTGGTTCAAAAATGAGTTGACGGCGACCCTTGTTGGCATTCTGATGTATTGATCTGTTCTCGCTCAATGTTTTGTCGAGCTCGCTCGTGGAGTTGTTTCACGACTTTTGCCTTCTTCTCGCCATCTAAATTCACTTGTTCAGAAACAGGTAAAGGTGATAATCCAATGGGGGTTAGCGGATTAAAACCATAAACAATCTCAAATGGTGAAAATTTTAGTGGCTGAATGAATTGAACGATTGTAGGCAAACTCGACATGTGGCAAATATTCTCCCATGACTTAATGTTTTTGCTAATGACTGCCCTCAACAATGTCGATAAAGTCCTATTCACTACCTCAGTTTGACCATCAGTTTGGGGATGACAAGTAGTTGAAAACAAAAGTTTTGTTCCTAATTTCCCCCACAAGTTTTCCAAAGTAACTTAAAAATTTAGCATCACGATCCGAAACTATTGTCCTTGGCATCCCATGTAACCGTACTATCTCTCGAAAGAACAATCAGCAACATTAGAGGCATCATCAGTTTTATGACAAGGAATAAAATGAGCCATCTTAGAAAAACGATCTACAACCACAAAAATCGAATCCTTACCACGCTTAGTCCTAGGTAACCCTAGCACAAAGTCCATCGAAATGTCAATCCAAGGTGAACTAGGAATAGGCAGTGGTGTGTAAAGCCCATTCGGTTGTACTCTCGATTTAGCTTGTTACACGTAAGACACCTACCAATTATCCTCTCAACATCTCGTTTAATGTGGGGCCAATAGAAATGTTCTTGTAGAATTCCTAGAGTTTTTGCTACCCCAAAATGCCCCATCAACCCTCCCCCATGGGATTCCCTAATCAATAAATCACGCAAAGAACAGTTGGGAACACACAATTTACCTTCCCTAAATAGGTACCCGTCATGCCTAAAGAACTTCCCAAACCCAGATTTCTCACACAACCTATAACTCTCTCCAAAATCAACATCATCAATGTAAAGCTGCTTGATATGTTCGAATCCAAGTAATTTAGCATCTAAGGTTGATATTAAAACATACCTGCGAGAAAGTGCATCAGCAACCACATTCTCCTTACCTTTCTTGTACTGGATGACGT
Source organism: Begonia masoniana (assembly GCA_022432975.1). Taxonomy (NCBI): domain Eukaryota; kingdom Viridiplantae; phylum Streptophyta; class Magnoliopsida; order Cucurbitales; family Begoniaceae; genus Begonia; species Begonia masoniana. The sequence goes on along the minus strand of CM039503.1, from coordinate 21,521,744 downwards.
ATGGGAATGGCTCCAAGAATTCAGACCAGTGACCATGGCGTTTGTTCAGCTTGTGTGGCTCTTGAAATGCTTCAAGGTTTCATGATCGGTGCGGATCACGAACTCCTTTGGCATAAGGTAGTGTTGCCACGTCTCGAGGGCACGAACTACGGCATAGAGCTCTTTGTCGTACGTCGGGTAGTTGAGCGTTGCGCCGCTCAACTTCTCACTGAAGTATGCAATTGGTCTTCGTTCCTGCATTAAAACAGCTCCAATCCCTACACCTGAAGCATCACACTCAACCTCAAACATTTTATCAAAGTTAGGTAAAGCAAGTAAAGGGGCATGCGAAAGTTTATATTTCAGAATCTTAAATGCCTCCTCTTGTGCCTCGCCCCACTTGAATGGAACATTCTTCTTCATCACATCGGTGAGCGGTGCGGCCACGGTGCTAAAGTCCTTCACGAATCGCCGGTAGAAGCTAGCAAGTCCATGAAAACTTCGCACATGTCCAACAGTCGTCGGAGTTGGCCATTCTTGAATTGCGGAAACCTTTTCATTGTCAACCTGGATTCCCTGCGCGCTAACAATAAAACCAAGAAAAACAAGCTGGTCGGTGCAAAAAGTGCACTTGCCCTGGTTAGCGTACAATTTCTCTTTCCTAAGAACATTCAAAACTGCTCTCAAATGGGAAACATGGTCATGCAGATTCGAACTATATATTAAAATATCATCAAAGTATACAACCACAAATTTTCCAATAAACGGACGCAAAACATGATTCATCAAGCGCATGAAAGTACTAGGTGCATTAGTTAGCCCAAATGGCATGACCATCCACTCGTACAATCCATGCTTTGTTTTAAACGCCGTTTTCCACTCATCTCCTTCATTCATTCTAATCTGATGGTATCCACTCTTAAGATCAATCTTTGAAAAGACACAGGAACCATGCAACTCATCAAGCATATCATCTAAACGAGGAATAGGAAAACGATACTTTACCGTGATATTGTTGATGGCGCGACAATCGGTGCACATTCGCCATGTTCCATCCTTCTTAGGAACCAAAAGAACGGGAACAGCGCACGGACTCATGCTCTCCCTCACGTACCCCCTTTCCATCAAGTCGTCCACTTGACGCTGTAACTCCTTTGTCTCCTCTGGGTTGGTGCGATAAGCTGGCCGATTCGGAATAGAGGCTCCGGGAACAAGGTCAATCTTGTGCTCAATCCCGCGAATGGGTGGCAAACCTTTTGGGAGCTCATCGGGAAATACGTCCTCAAAGTCCTGCAAAAGAGAAACAACCAGATTTGGAAGGGACAAATCTAGCTTGTTAGTATTTAAAACATCTTCCTTGTACGTGAGAAGGATCATTGGCTGTTTGTCGGTAATGGCTTGTTTCAGATCACTCTTGGTTGCAAAGAGATTTTGTTTAGAAATGGATGAACTTTCTGGTTTTCTCTCAGGTTTTCCTTGTTTCCACTCTTTTCTTTCTTGTTCACTCGATTTCTGCAACCTAATTTGATCTGCAAAGACCTCTCTCGGGGATAAGGGTACTAATGTGATTGGCTTGTGTTTATGGGTGAATGAATACTTGTTGGTGAAACCATCATGTTGCACTCTTCGATCAAATTGCCACGGTCTTCCCAACAGGATATGACTAGCTTGCATCGGTACCACGTCGCACTTCACTTCGTCTTCGTACTTTCCAATCCGAAAGGGTACCACCACTTGCTTGGTGACACGTACCTCCCCACTATCATTCAACCATTGCAGCTTGTAAGGTCGTGGATGTTTCAACGTTAACAATCCCAATTTCTCCACCATAGAAGCACTAGCCACATTGGTACAACTTCCCCCGTCGACTATGACGCTACACACTTTGTCTTTCACGTGGCACCGGGTGTGGAAAATATTTTCTCGCTGCACCTTATCATCTTCGTCCTCCTTTATCTGCGCACTCAAGGCACGTCGTGCAACCAAAAGGAAGTCTCCGTTGGCAGCTCCTACCTCCTCATCATCCATGGAAACATACTCCAATGACGGCATATCTGATTCACCCTCGTCATCACTAGCCTCGGACTCGATCTCTCCACTCTCCCGCAACACCATCACTCGCTTATTTGGGCATTGACTCGCGATATGTCCTCTCCCAAGACATTTGAAACACTTGATCTCACTGGAGCGATTGGGTGTAGGTGTTGGTTTGGCCTGGTTGGAAGAGGGCGTAGTTGTTGCCCGCTGTTCAAACTTACCCTTAGAATTGGAGGGACTCTCTTCCTTCTTCGGATACTTTGGCTTCCAAGGCGTTTGGTTCAAGCTATGTTGACGGTTACTACTACGTCGCTGCTGCTGTCTCTCTACCTTCAAGGACATGTGAACCAAGTCTTCAATCTCAACATAATGTTGTAGCTCAACTGCGTCGGCAATCTCGCGATTCAACCCCCTCAAGAATCTAGACATTGTCGCTTCTCGATCCTCTTCGACATTGGCCCTTATCATCGTCATCTCCATATCCTTGTAATACTCATCCACACTCCGACTCCCTTGCCGAAGAGTTTGCAATTTGTTGTGTAGATCACGACGGTAATGACTCGGTACAAATCGTCGTCGCATCACCCTCTTCATCTCTGCCCAACTCTCAATGGGAAGGTCTCCGTCTTGCCTTCGATCGAGACACAACTTGTCCCACCACACTATTGCATACTCTGTAAATTCTATGGCAGCAAGCTTCACTTTCTTTCGCTCGGAGTAGTTGTGGCAATCAAAAACTAGCTCTATTTTCCGTTCCCAGTCCAGGTACTCCTCTGGATCACTTTTTCCTCGAAACTCAGGAATCTTCATCTTGATGTTTCCCAAATTATAATCAAGTCGGCCTCGGTCTTGTCTTGCGCGGTCATTCCCATGTCTTCCACGACTGCCCACGGACACCCTATCAAGATCATCCTCCAAGTTTCTCTCATCAATTTCATCGATCTCTTCCATAGGGAACTGCCTACGCTGGTTTCTTCTCAGTGCATTATGCCCAGCCGGGGGTTGGACTCGTGTCGCAATCTGTTCCACTTGATCAATTCGCTCATTGATCTCATTGAACCCTTGTCTCATCAGCCGTCTCATCTCTCCCATGATCGCCTCCATTTGTAAATTTGGCATGTTAGCAGGATGTTGGTTGTCTTCTGCGTCGAACATGGTTAGGTATTCTCTGCAAGAACGTAGAAGGTGAAGTAAAATAGGACCTCACAACACTCCCTCACGTGTTTCACTCGAAAATGTGGAAAATCACTCAATTTCACTCGTGTTTACTCTCAATAATATTGGCTTTTACCTTTAGATATGCTCACCCACTCGTGCCTTTTCCACTCGATTTTTTTTTTTTTTTTTTTTTTTTTTTTTTTTATAAGGAAAACTAATCAAATAGTAATAAATGAGTTTTCCTGCAATAACAAAAACTGACAACCCAAAATAAAAGAACAAAAAAAATAAATAAATAATGGCAAAATAAGTACTACAATTACGAAACAAATAAGAAAGTAAAAGGTGAAGAAATATAGGACCTCACAGCACTCCCTCACGTGTTTCACTCGAAATGAAGAAAAATCACTCAATTGCACTCGTGTTTACACTCAATAATATTGGCTGTTACCCTCTAATATTCTCACTCACTCGTGCCTTTTTCCACTTGAATTCTCTTTGATTTCTTTCGAAACTAACCGAATAGTAATGGAAGTTCACAAGTGGCGAACTAAACAAGACAAACCAAAATAACAGACACTACAATTAGTGATGAAAGAACTAGCTCAAAATAATCAGAATAGTATAAGGATGCAAAGGAACAATCCAATGAGGTAAGGTAGTTGAATAGATTTAGAGAAACACATTTTTTTTTTTTTTTTTTTTTTGAATTTGTAACCGAATTGGTAACCGAATTTGTAACAGAATTGGTAACCGAATTTGTAACCGAATTGTAACCGAATTTGTAACCGAATTGGTAACTGAATTTGTAGATAACTTTTTAGTGCCCAAACCAGATCGGAATTTTACGTTTAGGTACGATTTGGAAAGATCAAAATCTCATCTAACAACTTAAAGAATAACACTTTCGCAATCGGAATCGTTATCAAGATGAAAACTGCGAAATACTTTTGAGAATCACCAATCCTTGACAGTTACAAAATTTCACTTTTGAATAAGCAAACAAGATCCGATTTTGACGTTTCAACACAGATCAGAAAGCTGACACGACGTTCTATGATTCATATGAAGACGATGTTTTCGTTTGACGCATATTTGAATAGCGAATCATCGAAATAAATTGAAACAGATTTCAAGACTCAAGATTAAAATTTCTGAAACAAAACAAAACGGAAAGGAGGGATAGAACCTGACGAACTCGATTTGGCTCTGATACCAAATGATGCGAACCACGCCAACGATGTGACGATGACCCACGATCAAAATATTGGCGTCGTCGCTAACCCAGAATCTACAAGTTCGAAAAGGAAATCCTTGACCCGAAATCTATACAGATACGAACCTTGGAATAAGGAGGACGCCACAAACGAATATGCCTGTTCGTTTGATAAGTCAGATTTTGAACGCCACAAGGAGAACCTTGATAAGTTCAGAGTTTCTTCAAGAAACTAAGAGAAATTCACTCACAATTAGATAAAACCTGAATACCATTTTTTATTCAACTAGGAATGAATTTATAGGCATGAAACACCCCTTCATGCTAGGGTTTCAAGAACAAAATTACTATCTTGTCCTTGTAACTCTTAATTAAAATAATGACAATTGCTAAAATAATGACAACTTATGACTTGACATACGACAAGTACTTTTTAAACCCTAAAAAAAAACGACAATCGAATTAACTAAATAAATAAAACGAAAATGACATAAAAATCATCCCAAAACAGCTTGGATTAAGAGAACAATCTCTGGTTCTTGCTTCTGAATGCAATTTCCTTCTTGAGGTAAGATTTGACGGACCAAATTGCTCATTTGCTCCTTGATCTGCTTTGCCTTTGCTCTCGTTATTGGTCCATCCACTTGTAATGTATCCGTCTTGAGGTCCTCATCACATCTAACCTTCAAGGTTTTAACTTGACGTGATGAGAACGATGTGTATGGAGGACCAAATAAGCTTCATGGACGCGTAATTAAGACTTCGTTATGCATTTGATGAAGTATAAGAAACTTTACTTCTATCGATTTGTTCCAAAAGAACTGAAAGTATCAAGCAAATGAGGTTCACAGTTACATGACTTGTGCTTAGAACCTAAGTTATCCATCTAACCTTCAAGGTTTTAACTTGACGTGATGTGAACGACGTGTCTTGAGGTCCCAATAAGATTCATGGACGAATAATTAAGTCTTAGTAATGCGTTTGATGAAGTATAAGAAACTTCACTTCAATTCATTTGTTCAAAAAGAACTGAATGTATCAAGCAAATGAGGTTCACTGTTACACGACTTGTGGTTAGAACCTATGTTATCCATTTAACCTTCAAGGTTTTAACTTGAAGTGATGAGAACGACATGTATTGAGGTCCCAATAAGTATCATGGACGCGTAATTAAGACTTAGTAATGCATTTGATGAAGTATAAATAAGTTCACTTCAATCGATTTGTTCCAAAAGAACAGAACGTATCAAGGAAATGAGGTTCACTGTTACATGACTTGTGGTTAGAACCTATGTTATCCATCTAACCTTCAAGGTTTTAACTTGACGTGATGAGAACGACGTGTATGGAGGACCCAATAAGCTTCATGGACGCGTAATTAAGACTTAGTAATACAATTGATGAAGTATAAGAAAGTTCACTTCAATCGATTTGTTCCAAAAGAACTGAACGTATCAAGCAAATGAGGTTCACTATTACATGTCTTGTGGTTAGAACCTAAGTTATCTTTCTAACCTTCAAGGTTTTAACTTGACGTGATGAGAACGACGTGTATGCATGACCCAATAAGCTTCATGGACGCGTAATTAAGACGTAGTAATGCCTTTGATGAAGTATAGGAAAGTTCACTTCAATCGATTTGTTCCAAAAAACTGAACGTATCAAGCAAATGAGGTTCACTGTTACATGACTTGTGGTTAGAACCTAATTTATCCTTCTAACCTTCAAGGTTTTAACTTGACGTGATGAGAACGACGTGTATGGAGGACCCAATATGCTTCATGGACGCGTAACTAAGACTTAGTAATGCGTTTGATGAAGTATAGGAAAGTTCTCTACAATCGATTTGTTGCAAAAGAACTGAACGTATCAAGCAAATGAGGTTCACTGTTACATGACTTGTCGTTAGAACCTAAGTTATCCTTCTAACCTTCAAGATGTGAACTTGACGTGTTGAGAACGACGTGTATGGAGGAACCAATAAGATTCAAGGACGCGTAATAAGACTTAGTAATGCGTTTGATGAAGTATAAGAAACTTCACTTCAATCGATTTGTTCCAAAAGAACTGAACGTATCAAACAAATGAGGTTCACTGTTACATGACTTGTGGTTAGAACCTAAGTTATTAATTTAACCTTCAAGGTTTTAACTTGACGTGATAAGAACGACGTGTATGGAGGACCCAATAAGCTTCATGGACTCGTAATTAAGACTTAGTAATGCGTTTGATGAAGTATAAGAAACTTCACTTCAATCGATTTGTTCCAAAAGAACTAAACGTGTCAACCAAATGAGGTTCACAGTTACATGACTTGTGGTTAGAACCAAAGTTATTTATTTCACCTTCAAGGTTTTAACTTGAAGTGATAAGAACGACGTGTATTGAGGTCCCAATAAGCTTCAAGGACGCGTAATTAAGACTTGATAATACGTTTGATGAAGTATAAGAAACTTCAATTAAATATATTTGTTCTAAAAGAACTGAACGTGTCAACAAAATGAGGTTCACAGATACATGACTTGTGGTTAGAACCTAAGTTATTCATTTCACCTTCAAGGTTTTAACTTAAAGTGATGAGAACGATGTGTATTGATGTCCCAATAAAATTCAAGGACGCGTAATTAGGACTTAGTGATGCATTTGATAAAGTATAAGAAACTTCACTTCAATCGATTTGTTCCAAAAGAACTAAACGTATCAAGCAAATGAGGTTCACTGTTACATGACTTGTGGTTGTAAGCCAAGTTATTCATTTCACCTTCATGGTTTTAACTTGAAATGATGAGAACGACGTGTATTGAGGTCCCAATAAGATTCAAGGACGCGTAATTAAGACTTAGTAATGCATTTGATGAAGTATAAGAAAATTCACTTCAATCGATTGTTCCAAAAGAACTGAACATATCAAGCAAATGAGGTTCACTGTTACATGACTTGTGGTTAGAACCTAAGTTATCCATCTAACCTTCAAGGTTTTAACTTGTCGTGATGAGAACGACGTGTATGGAGGACCCAATAAGCTTCATGGACGCGTAATTAAGACTTAGTAATGCGTTTGATGAAGTATAAGAAACTTCACTTCAATCGATTTGTTCCTAAAGAACTGAACGTATCAAGCAAATGAGGTTCACTGTTACATGACTTAGGGTTAGAACCTAAGTTATCCATCTAACCATAAAGGTTTTAACTTGACGTGATGAGAACGACGTGTATAGTGGATCCAATAAGTTTCATTGATGCGTAATTAAGACTTAGTAATACGTTTGATAAAGTATAAGAATGTTCACTTCAATCGATTTGTTCCAAAAGAACCGAACGTATCAAGCAAATGAAGTTCACTGTTACATGACTTGTGGTTAGAACCTAAGTTATCCTTCTAACCTTCAAGATTTTAACTTGACGTGATGAGAACGACGTGTATAGAGGACCCAATAATCTTCATGGACGCGTAACTAAGACTTAGTAATGCCTTTGATGAATTATTAGAAACTTCTCTTCAATCGATTTGTTCCAAAAGAACTGAACGTATCAAGCAAATGAGGTTCACTGTTACATGACTTGTCGTTAGAACCTAAGTTATCCTTCTAACCTTCAAGATTTTAACTTGACGTGATGAGAACGACGTGTATGGAGGAACCAATAAGATTCAAGGAGGCGTAATTAAGACTTAGTAATGCGTTAGATGAAGTATAAGAAAGTTCACTTCAATGGATTTGTTCCAAAAGAACTGAACGTATCAAGCAAATGTGGTTCACTGTTACATGACTTGTGGTTAGAACCTAAGTTATCCATATAACCTCCACGGTTTTAACTTGTACGTGATGAGAACGACGTGTATAGGGATCCAATAACGTTTCATTGATGCGTAATTAAGACTTAGTAATAGCCTTTGATGAAGTATAAGAAGTTCACTTCAATCGATTTGTTCCAAAAGAACCGAACGTATCAAGCAAATGAAGTTCACTGTTACATGACTTGTGGTTAGAACCTAAGTTATCCTTCTAACCTTCAAGATTTTAACTTGACGTGATGAGAACGACGGTGTATAGAGGACCCAATAATCTTCATGGACGCGTAACTAAGACTTAGTAATGCTTTGATGAAGTATTAGAAACTTCTCTTCAATCGATTTGTTCCAAAAGAACTGAACGTATCAAGCAAATGAGGTTCACTGTTACATGACTTGTCGTTAGAACCTAAGTTATCCTTCTAACCTTCAAGATTTTAACTTTGACGTGATGAGAACGACGTGTATGGAGGAACCAATAAGATTCAAGGAGGCGTAATTAAGACTTAGTAATGCGTTAGATGAAGTATAAGAAAGTTCACTTCAATGGATTTGTTCCAAAAGAACTGAACGTATCAAGCAAATGTGGTTCACTGTTACATGACTTGTGGTTAGAACCTAAGTTATCCATATAACCTCCACGGTTTTAACTTGACGTGATGAGAACGACGTGTATGGAGGACCTAATAATCTTCATAGACGCGTAATTAAGACTTGGTAATGCGTTTGATAATGTATAAGAAAGTTCACTTCAATCGATTTGTTCCAAAAGAACGAACGTATCAAGCAAATGAGGTTCACTGTTACAAAACTCGTGGTTAGAACCTAAAGTTATCCATCTAACCTTCAAGGTTTTAACTTGACGTGATGAGAACGACGTGTATGGAGGACCCAATAAGCTTCATGGACGCGTAATTAAGACTTACTTATGCGTTTGATGAAGTATATGAAACTTTCCTTCTATTGATTTGTTCCAAAAGATCTGAAACTATCAAGCAAATGAGGTTCACTGTTACATGACTTGAAGTGATGAGAACGACGTGTATGGAGGACCCAATAAGCTTCATGGACGCGTAATTAAGACTTAGTAATGCGTTTGATGAAGTATAAGAAACTTCACTTCAATTCATTTGTTCCAAAAGAACTTAACGAATCAAGCAAATGAGGTTCACTGTTACATGACTTGTGCTTAGAACCTAAGTTATCCATCTAACCTTCACGGTTTTAACTTGACGTGATGAGAACGACGTGTATGGAGAACCCAATAAGCTTAATGGACGCGTAATTAAGAATTAGTAATGCGTTTGATTAAGTATAAGAAAGCTCACTTCAATCTATTTGTTCTAAAAGAACTGAACATATCTAGAAAATGAGGTTCACTGTTACATGTCTTGTGGTTAGAACCTAAGTCATCCATCTAACCTTTAAGGTTTTAAATTGACGTCTTGAGAACGAAGTGTATGGAGGATTCAATAAGCTTCATGGACTCGTAATTATGACTCAGTAATGCGTTAGATGAAGTATAAGAAAGTTTACTTTAATCGATTTGTTCCAAAAGAACTGAACGTATCAAGCAAATGTTGTTCACTGTTACATGACTTGAAGTGATGAGAACGACGTGTATTGGGGTACCAAAAAGCTTCATGGACGCGTAATTAAGGCTTACTAATGCGTTAGATGAAGTATAAGAAACTTCACTTCAATCGAATTATTCCAAAAGAACTGATCGTATCAAGCAAATGAGGTTCACTGCTACATGACTTGTGGTTAGAACCTAAGTTACCCATTTAACCGTCGCGGTTTTAAGTTGACGTGATGAGAACGACATGTATGGAGAACCCAATAAGCTTCATGGATGCGTAATTAAGACTTTGTAATGCGTTTGATTAAGTATAAGAAAGCTCACTTCAATCTATTTGTTCCAAAAGAACTGAACGTATCTAGCAAATGAGGTTCACTGTTACATGTCTTGTGGTTAGAACCTAAGTTATCCATCTAACCTGCAAGGTTTTAACTTGACGTAAAGAGAATGACGTGTATGGAGGACCCAATAAGCTTCATAGACGCTTAATTAAGACTTGGTAATGCATTTGATGAAGTATAAGAAAGTTCACTTCAATCGATTTGTTCCAAAAGAACGAACGTATCAAGCAAATGAGGTTCACTATTACAAAACTTGTGGTTAGAACCAAAGTTATCAATCTAACCTTCAAGATTTTAACTTGACGTGATGAGAACGACGAGTATGGAGGACCCAATAGGCTTCATGGACGCGTAATTAAGACTTAGTTATGCGTTAGATGAAGTATAAGAAAGTTCACTTCAATCGATTTATTCCAAAAGAACTGAACGTATCAAGCAAATGTGGTTCACTGTTACATGACTTATGGTTAGAACCTAAGTTATCCATCTAACCTTCACGATTTTAACTTGACGTGATGAGAACGACGTGTATGGAGAACCCAATAAGCTTCATGGATGCGTAATTAAGACTTAGTAATACGTTTGATTAAGTATAAGAAAGCTCACTTCAATCTATTTGTTCCAAAAGTACTGAATGTATCTAGCAAATGAGGTTCACTGTTGCATGACTTGTGGTTAGAACCTATGTTATCCATCTAACCTTCTAGTTTTTAACTTGAAGTGATGAGAACGACATGTATTAAGGTCCCAATAAGTTTCATGGATGCGTAATTAAGACTTTGTAATGCGTTTGATGAAGTATAAAAAAGTTCACTTCAATCGATTTGTTCCAAAAGAGCGAACGTATCAAGCAAATGAGGTTCACTGTTACAAAACTTGTGGTTAGAACCAAAGTTATCCATCTAACCTTCAAGGTTTTAACTTGACGTGATGAGAACGACGTGTATGGAGGACCCAATAAGCTTCATAAACGCGTAATTAAGACTTGGTAATGCGTTTGATAAAGTATAAGAAAGTTCACGTCAATCGATTTGTTCCAAAAGAACGAACGTATCAAGCAAATGAGGTTCACTGTTACAAAACTTGTAGTTAGAACCAAAGTTATCCATCTAACCTTCAAAGTTTTAACTTGACGTGATGAGAACGACGTGTATGGAGGACCCAATAAGCTTCATGGACGAGTAATTAAGACTAACTAATGCGCTAGAGGATTTATAAGAAACTTCACTTCAATCGATTTGTTCCAAAAGAATTGAACGTATCAAGCAAATGAGGTTCACTGTTACATGACTTGTGGTTAGAACCTATGTTATCCATCTAACCTTCAAGTTTTCAACTTAAAGTGATGAGAACGACGTGTATTGAGGTCCCAATAAGCTTCATGGATGCGTAATTAAGACTTAGTAATGCGTTTGATGAAGTATATAAAAGTTCACTTCAATCTATTTGTTCCAAAAGAACTGAACGTATCAAGCAAATGAGGTTCACTGTTACATGTTTTGTGGTTAGAACCTAAGTTATCCATCTAACCTTCAAGGTTTTAACTTGACATGATGAGAACGACATGTATGGAGGTCCTAATAAGCTTCATGGACGCGTAATTAAGACATAGTAATTTGTTTGATGAAGTATAAGAAACTTCACTTCAATCGATTTGTTCCAAAAGAATTGAACGTATCAAGCAAATGAGGTTCACTGTTGCATGACTTGTGGTTAGAACCTAAGTTATCCATCTAACCTTAAAGGTTTTAACTTGACGTCATGAGAACGACGCGTATGGAGGATCCAATAAGCTTCATGGACGCGTAATTAAGACTTAGAAATGCGTTTGATAGAGTATAAGGAACTTCACTTCAATCGATTTGTTCCAAAAGAACTGAACGTATCAAGCAAATGAGGTTCATTGTTACATGACATAAGGTTAGAACCTAAGTTATCCATTTAACCTTAAAGGTTTTAACTTGACCTCATGAGAACGACGTGTATGGAGGATCCAATAAGCTTCATGGACGTGTAATTAAGACTTAGTAATGCGTTTGATAGAGTATAAGAAACTTCACTTCAATCGAATTGTTCCAAAAGAACTGAACGTATCAAGAAAATGAAGTTCACTGTTACATGACTTGTCGTTAGAACCTAATTTATCCATCTAACCTTCAAGGTTTTAACATGACGTAAAGAGAACGACGTGTATGGATGACCCAATAAGCTTCATAGACGCGTAATTAAGACTTAGTAATGCGTTTGATGAAGTATAAGAAACTTCACTTCAATCGATTTGTTCCAAAAGAACAGAATGTATCAAGCAAATGAGGTTCACTGTTACATAACTTGTGGTTAGAACCTAAGTTATCCATCTAACCTTAAAGGTTTTAACTTGACGTGATGAGAACGATGTGTATGGAGGATCCAATAAGCTTCATGTACGCGTAATTAAGACTTAGTAAGGCGTTTGATAGAGTATAAGAAACTTCACTTCAATCGAATTATTCCAAAAGAACTGAACGTATCAAGCAAATGAGGTTCACTGTTACATGACTTGTGGTTAGAACCTAAGTTATCCATCTAACCTTCAAGGTTTTAACTTGACGTAATGAGAACGACGTGTATGGAGGACCCTATAAGCTTCATGGACGCTTAATTAAGACTTGGTAATCCATTTGATGAAGTATAAGAAAGTTCACTTCAATCGATTTGTTCCAAAAGAACTAAACGTATCAAGCAAATGAGGTTCACTGTTACAAAACTTGTGGTTAGAACCAAAGTTATCCATCTAACCTTCAAGATTTTAACTTGACGTGATGAGAACGATGTGTATGGAAGACCCAATAAGCTTCATGGACGCGTAATTAAGACTTAGTTATGCGTTTGATGAAGTATAAGAAATTTTACTTCTATCGATTTGTTCCAAAAGAACCGAAAGTATTAAGCAAATGAGGTTCACTGTTACATGACTTGTGCTTAAAAACTAAGTTATCCATCTAACCTTCAAGGTTTTTAACTTTACATGATGTGAATGACGTGTATTGAGGTCCCAATAAGCTTCATGGACGCATAATTAGGACTTAGTAATGCGTTTGATGTAGTATAAGAAACTTCACTTCAATTTATTTGTTCCAAAAGAACTGAACGTATCAAGCAAATGAATTTCACTGTTACATGACTTGTGGTTAGAACATAAGTTATCCATCTAACCTTCACGGTCTTAACTTTACGTGTTGAGAACGACGTGTATGGAGGACTCAATAAGCTTCATGGACGCGTAATTAAGACTTAGTAATGCGTTAGATGAAGTATAAGAAAGTTCACTTCAATCGATTTGTTACAAAAGAACTTAACGTATCAAGCAAATGTGGTTCACTGTTACATGACTTGTGGTTAGAACCTAAGTTATCCATCTAAGCTTTAAATTTTTAACTTGAAGTGATGAGAACGACGTGTATTGAGGTCCCAATAAGCTTCATGGACGCGTAATTAAGACTTACTAATGCGTTAGATAAAGTATAAGAAACTTCACTTTAATCGATTTGTTCCAAATGTATTGAACGTGATAAGGCACAGAACCCTAACTCCACCCAAAAGCGCACTTAAGGGGGGAGGTTTGACCCTGCCCTTATATCCTGTGCCAGGACACACTCCATTTCCGATGTGGGACGTATCATCCCCACCCCCTTGAGACCCGACCGCCTCGGTCGGCAATCTGTCGAACCTCAAGCGACATCGGGGAACAGAGATGGTGGCTCTGATACCAAATGATAAAGGCACAGAACCTTAACTCCACCCAAAAGCGCACTTAAGGGGGGAGGTTTGACCCCGCCCTTATATCCTGTGCCAGGAGACACTCCATTTCCGATGTGGGACGTATCATCCCCACCGCCTTGAGACCCGACCGCCTCGGTCGGCAATCTGTCGAACCTCAAGCGACACCGGGGAACAGAGATGGTGGCTCTGATACCAAATGATAAGGCACAGAACCCTAACTCCACCCAAAAGCGCACTTAAGGTGGGAGGTTTGACCCTGCCCTTATATCCTGTGCCAGGACACACTCCATTTCCGATGTGGGACGTATCAGAACGTATCAACCAAATAGGTTCACTGTTTCATTTCTTGTGGTTAGAACCTAAGTTATCTATCTAACCTTCAAGGTTTTAATTTGACGTGATAAGAACGACGTGAATGAAGGAACCAATAAGCTTCATGGACGCGTAATTAAGACTAAGTAATGCGTTTGATTAAGTATAAGAAAGTTCAATTCATTCGATTTGTTCTAAAAGAACTGAACGTATCCACAAATAAGGTTTCTTGTTAAATGACTTATGGTTAGAACCTAAGTTATCTATTTAACATTCAAGGTTTTAACTTAGTAATTCGTTTGATGAAGACTTAGTAATGCGTTTGATGAAGTATAAGAAAGTTTACTTCATTCGATGTGTTTCAAAAAAACTGAACGACATGTATTGAGGCCCCAATAAGCTTCATGGACGCGTAATTAAGACTTAGTAATGCGTTTAATGAAGTATAAGAAAGTTTACTTCATTCGATGTGTTTAAAAAAAACTGAACGTATCAAGCAAATGAGGTTCACTGTTACATAACTTGTGGTTAGAACCTAAGTTATCCCTCTAACCTTCAAGGTTTTAACTTGACGTGATGAGAACGACGTGTATGTAGTAGTACCCAATAAGCTTTATGGACGCGCAATTAAGACGTGTTAATGCCTTTGATGAAGTATAAGCAAGTTCACTTTAATCGATTTTGTTCCAAAAGAACTGAACGTATCATGCAAATGAGGTTCACTGTTACATGACTTGTGGTTAGAACCTAAGTTATCCATCTAACCTTCAAGGTTTTAACATGACGTGATGAGAACGACGTGTATGGAAGACCCAATAAGCTTCATGGACGCATAACTAAGACTTAGTAATGCGTTTGATGAAGTATAAGAAAGTTCACTTCTATCGATTTGTTCCAAAACAACTGAAAGTATCAAGCAAATGAGGTTCACTATTACATGACTTGTGGTTAGAACCTAAGTTATCCATCTTACCTTTAATTTGTTAACTTGACGTGATGAGAACGACGTGTATTGCAGTCCCAATAAGCTTCGTGGGCGCGTAATTAAGACATAGTAATGCGTTTGATGATGTATAAGAAACTTCACTTCAATCGATTTGTTCCAAAAGAATTGTAAGTATCAACGAATTGAGGTTCACTGTTACATGACTTGTGGTTAGAACCTAAGTTATCCATCTTACCTTCAAGGTTTTAACTTGACGTGATGAGAACTACGTGTATTGCAGTCCCAATAAGCTTCATGGGCGCGTAATTAAGACATAGTAATGCGTTTGATGATTTATAAGAAACTTCACTTCAATCGATTTGTTCCAAAAGAATTGAAACTATCAAGGAATTGAGGTTCACTGTTACATGACTTGTGGTTAGAACCTATGTTATCCATCTAACCTTCAAGTTTTTAACTTGAAGTGATGAGAACGACGTGTATTGAGGTCCCAATAAGCTTCATGGATGCGTAATTAATACTTAGTAATGCGTATGATGAAGTATAAGAAAGTTCACTTCAATCTATTTGTTCCAAAAGAACTGAACGTATCAAGCAAATGAGGTTCACTGTTACATGTCTTCTGGTTAGAACCTAAGTTATCCATCTAACCTTCAAGGTTTTAACTTGATATCATGAGAACGACGTGTATGGAGGACCCAATAAGCTTTATGGATGCATAATTAAGACTTAGTAATGCGTTAGATGAAGTATAAGAAAGTTCACTTCAATCGATTTGTTCCAAAAGAACTGAACGTATCAAGCAAATGTGGTTCACTGTTACATGACTTGTGGTTAGAACCTAAGTTATCCATATAACCTCCACGGTTTTAACTTGACGTGATGAGAACGACGTGTATGGAGGACCCAATAAGCTTCATGGACGAGTAATTAAGACTTAGTAATGCGTTTGATGAAGTATAAGAAACTTCACTTCAATCGATTTGTTCAGTTCAAGTTAAACTTTGAAGGTGAAATGGATAACTTAGATTCTAACCACAACTCATGTAACAGTCAACCTCATTTGTTTGATACGTTCAACTCTTTTTGAACAAATCGATTGAAGTGAACTTTCTTATACTTTCATCAAACGCATTACTAAGTATTAATTACACGTCTATGAAGGTTATCGGGTCCTCAGTAAACGTCGTTCTCATCAGTTCAAGTTAAACCTTGAAGGTGATATAGTCAAAGGAGCAACTAAGGACAATCAAGAAGCAGTAGGGAGCCAAGATCCATTGATGAATATAGGAGGACCAATGACGAGATCAAGAACGAAGAAAATAAACAAAAGACTACAAATTTTAATCCAAGACATCCAAGAAAAGGAATCATCGCAAAATGTGCAACGAGCAATAATATTACTAAGTGTTGATGAAGAAGCAAGGTCTGGAAAAGAAGCCCAAAACGAAGCCCAAAACGAAGTCTCAAAAATAAAGACTTCCCACATGGTCACCAACATGGCACTACTCTAGCCAAGAGTTTTTAACTTCAAAGTTCTACAAGTGCCACACATTGGGCTAGGCCCACAATCTGTAATTAAACTCGAGACTCACGTTACTTAAACCTAAGTTCCGCGGCCACCATCCACTTGCACCACTTTCCAATTTTCCTTCTCTTATTTTTGGAAACTTTCTATTGTCTAATTAGGATATTTTGATTATTTCTAATTATGTTATTACCTTATTAGTTTTATCCCTTTGCCTATTTAAGGGAGGCTTGTAATAGATTTTAGGCACTTTTGGATGAATTGATTTTTATTAAGCTTTTGCTTTGAGGTGAGATCCTTATAATTCTCTTTTTGAGTTCTTGAATTAGAACTTGATCTTCTTCAAGTGTATTCTTGAAAAGATCGAACTTGATTGCTTAGGTTCAACCAACGAGTTTGGTTCGGGTCTAACTACTTTTTCTGATAACTTTGGTTCCATCGCTATCTATCGATTGGGGTCAAGTTCCTTCTTCTTATTCTTTTGAATCAATAAAGGCATTATTCCCTTTGAATTCCGTATTGCGTGTTGGATCTAAGATCTCTAATATCTTAGGTTCATATCAGAAGGTGAAATGGATAACTTAGGTTCTAACCACAAGTCATGTAACAGTCAACCTAATTTGCTTGATACGTTCAACTCTTTTTGAACAAATCGATTGAAGTGAACCTTCTTATACTTCATCAAGAGCATTACTAAGTCTTACTTACGCGTCCATCAAGGTTATTGGGTCCTCAGTACACGTCGTTCTCATCACTTCAAGTTAAAACATGAAGGTGAAATGGATAACTTAGGTTCTAACAACAAGTCATGTAACAGTCAACCACATTTGCTTGATACGTTCAACTCTCTTGGAACAAATCGATTGAAGTGAACTTTCTTATACTTCATCAAACGCATTACTAAGTCTTACTTACACGTCCATGAAGGTTATTGGGTCCTCAGTACACGTCGTTCTCATCAGTTCAAGTTAAACCTTGAAGGTGAAATGGATAACTTAGGTTCTAACCACAAGTCATGTAACAGTGAACCTCATTTGCTTGATACGTTCAACTCTTTTGGAACAAATCGATTGAAGTGAACTTTCTTCTACTTCATCAAGAGCGTTACAAAGTCTTAATTACTCGTTCATGAAGGTTATTGGGTCCTCAGTACACGTCGTTCTCATCAGTTCAAGTTAAACCTTGAAGGTGAAATGGATAACTTAGGTTCTAACCACAAGTCATGTAACAGTCAACCTCATTTGCTTGATACGTTCAACTCTTTTTGAACAAATCGATTGAAGTGAACTTTCTTATACTTCATCAAGAGCATTACTAAGTCTTACTTACACGTCCATGAAGGTTATTGGGTCCTCAGTACACGTCGTTCTCATCAGTTCAAGTTAAACCTTGAAGGTGAAATGGATAACTTAGGTTCTAACCACAAGTCATGTAACAGTCAACCTCATTGCTTGATACGTTCAACTCTTTTGGAACAAATCGATCGAAGTTAACTTTCTTATACTTCATCAAGAGCACTACTAAGTCTTACTTACACGTCCATGAAGGTTATTGGGTCCTCAGTACACGTCGTTCTCATCAGTTCAAGTTAAACCTTGAAGGTGAAATGGATAACTTAGGTTCTAACCACAAGTCATGTAACAGTCAACCTCATTGCTTGATACGTTCAACTCTTTTTGAACAAATCGATTGAAGTGAACTTTCTTATACTTCATCAAGAGCATTACTAAGTCTTAATTACACGTCCATGAAGGTTATTGGGTCCTCAGTACACGTCGTTCTCATCAGTTCAAGTTAAACCTTGAAGGTGAAATGGATAACTTAGGTTCTAACCACAAGTCATGTAACAGTCAACCTCATTTGCTTGATACGTTCAACTCTTTTGGAACAAATCGATTGAAGTGAACTTTCTTATACTTCATCAAGAGCATTACTAAGTCTTAATTACGCGTCCATGAAGGTTATTGGGTCCTCAGTACACGTCGTTCTCATCAGTTCAAGTTAAACCTTGAAGGTGAAATGGATAACTTAGGTTCTAACCACAAGTCATGTAACAGTCAACCTCATTTGCTTGATACGTTCAACTCTTTTTGAACAAATCGATTGAAGTGAACTTTCTTATACTTCATCAAGAGCATTACTAAGTCTTACTTACACGTCCATGAAGGTTATTGGGTCCTCAGTACACGTCGTTCTCATCAGTTCAAGTTAAACCTTGAAGGTGAAATGGATAACTTAGGTTCTAACCACAAGTCATGTAACAGTCAACCTCATTTGCTTGATACGTTCAACTCTTTTTGAACAAATCGATTGAAGTGAACTTTCTATACTTCATCAAGAGCATTACTAAGTCTTAATTACGTCCATGAAGGTTATTGGGTGCTCAGTACCGTCGTTCCAATTAGTTCAAGTTCAACCTTGAAGGTGAAATGGATAACTTAGGTTCTAACCACAAGTCATGTAACAGTCAACCTCATTTGCTTGATACGTTCAACTCTTTTGAACAAATCGATTGAAGTGAAACTTTCTTATACTTCATCAAGAGCATTACTAAGTCTTAATTACTCGTCCTGAAGAGTTATTGGGTCCTCAGTACACGTCGTTCTCATTAGTTCTAAGTTAATCCTTGAAGGTTGAATGGATAACTTAGGGTTCTAACCACAAGTCATGTAACAGTCAACCTCATTTGCTTGATACGTTCCAACTCATTTGGAACAAATCGATTGAAGTGAACTTTCTTATACTTCATCAAGAGCATTACTAAGTCTTAACTACTCGTCCATGAAAGTTATTGGTCTCAGTAACGTCGTTATAATCAGTTCAAGTTAATCCTTGAAGGTGAAATGGATAACTTAGGTTCTAACCACAAGTCATGTAACAGTCAACCTCATTTGCTTGATACGTTCAACTCTTTTGAACAAATCGATTGAAGTGAACTTTCTTATACTTCATCAAGAGCATTACTAAGTCTTAATTACGCGTCCATGAAGGTTATTAGGGTTCCTCAGTACGCGTCGTTCCAATTAGTTCAAGTTAATCCTTGAAGGTGAAATGGATAACTTAGGTTCTAACCACAAGTCATGTAACAGTCAACCTCATTTGCTTGATACGTTCAACTCTTTTTGAACAAATCGATTGAAGTGAACTTTCTTATACTTCATCAAGAGCATTACTAAGTCTTAATTACCGTCCATGAAGTTATTGGGTCCTCAGTACACGTCGTTCTCATCAGTTAAGTTAACCTTGAAGGTTGATGGATAACTTAGGTTCTAACCACAAGTCATGTAACAGTCAACCTCATTTGCTTGATACGTTCAACTCTTTTTGAACAAATCGATTGAAGTGAACTTTCTTATACTTCATCAAGAGCATTACTAAGTCTTAATTACGCGTCCATGAAGGTTTTGGGTCCTCAGTAACGTCGTTCTCATCAGTTCAAGTTAAACCTTGAAGGTGAAATGGATAACTTAGGTTCTAAACACAAGTCATGTAACAGTCAACCTCATTTGCTTGATACGTTCAACTCTTTTTGAACAAATCGATTGAAGTGAACTTCTTATACTTCATCAAGAGCATTACTAAGTCTTAATTACGCGTCCATGAAGGTTATTGGGTCTCAGTACACGTCGTTCTCATCAGTTCAAGTTAAACTTGAAGGTGAAATGGATAACTTAGGTTCTAACCACAAGTCATGTAACAGTCAACCTCATTTGCTTGATACGTTCAACTCTTTTTGAACAAATCGATTGAAGTGAACTTTCTTATACTTCATCAAAGCATTACTAATCTTACTTACGCGTCCATGAAGGTTATTGGGTCCTCAGTACACGTCGTTCTCATCAGTTCAAGTTAAACCTTGAAGGTGAAATGGATAACTTAGGTTCTAACCACAAGTCATGTAACAGTCAACCTCATTTGCTTGATACGTTCAACTCTTTTTGAACAAATCGATTGAAGTGAAACTTTCTTATACTTCATCAAGAGCATTACTAAGTCTTAATTACGCGTCCATGAAGGTTATTGGGTCCTCAGTACACGTCGTTCTCATCAGTTCAAGTTAAACCTTGAAGGTGAAATGGATAACTTAGGTTCTAACCACAAGTCATGTAACAGTCAACCTCATTTGCTTGATACGTTCAACTCTTTTGGAACAAATCGATTGAAGTGAACTTTCTTATACTTCATCAAGAGCATTACTAAGTCTTACTTACGCGTCCATAAGGTTTTGGGTCCTCAGTACACGTCGTTCTCATCAGTTCAAGTTAAACCTTGAAGGTGAAATGGATAACTTAGGTTCTAACCACAAGTCATGTAACAGTCAACCTCATTTGCTTGATACGTTCAACTCTTTTGAACAAATCGATTGAAGTGAACTTTCTTATACTTCATCAAGAGCATTACTAAGTATTAATTACGCGTCCATGAAAGTTATTGGTTCCTCAGTACACATCGTTCTCATCAGTTCAAGTTAATCCTTGAAGGTGTCAGGAATAACTTAGGTTCTAACCACAACTCAGGTAACAGTCAACCTCATTTGCTTGATACGTTCAACTCTTTTTGAACAAATCGATTGAAGTGAACTTTCTTATACTTCATCAAACGCATTAGTAAGTCTTACTTACGCGTCCATGAAGGTTTTTGGGTCCTCAGTGGACGTCGTTCTCATCAGTTCAAGTTAAACCTTGAAGGTGAAATGGATAACTTAGGTTCTAACCACAAGTCATGTAATAGTAAACCTAATTTGCTTGATATGTTCAACTCTTTTTGAATAAATCGATTGAAGTGAACTGTCTTATACTTCATCAAGAGCATTACTAAGTCTTAATTACGCCTCCATGAAGGTTATTGGGTCCTCAGTACACGTCGTTCTCATCACTTCAAGTTAAACCTTGAAGGTGAAATGGATAACTTAGGTTCTAAAACAAGTCGTGTAACAGTCAACCACCTTTGCATGATACGTTCAACTCTTTTGGAACAAATCGATTGAAGTGAACTTTCTTATACTTCATCAAAAGCATTAGTAAGTCTTACTTACGCGTCCATTAAGGTTTTTGGGTCCTCAGTACACGTCGTTCTCATCAGTTCAAGTTAAACTTTGAAGGTGAAATGGATAACTTAGTTTCTAACCACAAGTCATGTAACAGTCAACCTCATTTACTTGATACGTTCAACTCTTTTGAACAAATCGATTAAAGTGAACTTTCTTATACTTCATCAAACGCTTTACTAAATCTTAATTACGCGTCCATGGAGGTTATTGGGTCCTCTTTACACGTCGTTCTTATCAGTTCAAGTTAACCTTGAAGGTGAAATGGTTAACTTAGATTCTAACCACAAGTCATGTAACAGTCAACCTCATTTGCTTGATACGTTCAACTCTTTTAAACAAATCGATTGAAGTGAACTTCTTATATTTCATCAAGAGCATTACTAAGTCTTACTTACGCGTCCAAAAATGTTATTGGGTCCTCAGTACACGTCTTTCTCATCAGTTCAAGTTAAACCTTGAAGGTGAAATGGATAACGTAGGTTCTAACCACAAGTCATGTAACAGTAAACCTCATTTGCTTGATACGTTCAACTCTTTGGAACAAATTGATTGAAGTGAACTTTCTTATACTTTACCAGAACATTACTAAGTCTTAATTGCGCGTCCATAAGGTTATTGGTCCTATGTACACGTCGTTCTCATCAGTTCAAGTTAAACCTTGAAGGTGAAATGGATAACTTAGGTTCTAACCACAAGTCATGTAACAGTCAACTTCATTTGCTTGATACGTTCAACTCTTTTGAACAAATCGATTGAAGTGAACTTTCTTATACTTCATCAAGAGCATTACTAAGTCTTAATTACGCCTCCATGAAGGTTATTGGGTCCTCAATACACGTCGTTCTCATCACTTCATGTTAACCTTGAAGGTGAAAATGGATAACTAGGTTCTAACAACAAGTCGTGTAACAGTCAACCTCATTTGCTTTGATAAGTTCAACTCTTTTGGAACAAATTGATTGAAGGGAACTTTCTTCTACTTCATCAAGAGCATTACTAAGTCCTACTTACCGTCCATGAAGGTTATTGGGTCCTCAATACACGTCGTTCTCATCACTTCATGTTAAATCCTTGAAGGTGAAATGGATAAATTAGGTTCTAAACACAAGTCATGTAACAGTCAACCACATTTGCTGATACGTTCAAACTTTTGGAACAAATCGATGAAGGGAACTTTCTTATACTTCATCAAAGCATTACTAAGTCTTAACTTACGCGTCCATTAGGTTTATTGGGTCCTCCGTACACGTCATTCTCATCAGTTCAAGTTAAACCTTGAAGTTGAAATGGATAACTTAGTTTACTAACCACAAGTCATGTAACAGTTAACCTCATTGCTGATACGTTCAATCTTTTTGAACAAATCGATTAACATGAACTTCTTATATTTCATCAAACGCTTTACTAAGTCTTAATTACGCCGTCAATGGAGGTTATTGGGTCCTCTGTACACTTCGTTCTATCCGTTCAACTTAAACCTTGAAGGTGAAATGGTTAACTTAGGTTCTAACCACATGTCATGTAACAGTCAACCTCATTTTGCTTGATACGTTCAACCTCTTTTTGAACAAATCGATTGAAGTGTACTTTCTTATTTCATCAAGAGCATTACTAAGTCTTACTACGCGTCCAGAACGTTATTGGGTCCTCAGTACACGTCGTTCTCATCAGTTCAAGTTAAACCTTGAAGGTGAAATGGATAACGTAGGTTCTACCCACAAGTCATGATACAGTCAACCTCATTGCTTGATACGTTCAACTCTTTTGGAACAAATTGATTGAAGTGAACTTTCTTATACTTTACCAAGAGCATTACCTAAGTCTTAATTACGCGTCCATGAAGGTTATTGGCTCCTATGTACACGTCGTTTCTTATCAGTTCAAGTTAACCTTGAAGGTGAAATGGATAACTTAGGTTCTAACCACAAGTCATGTAACAGTCAACCTCATTTGCTTGATACGTTCAACTCTTTTTGAACAAATCGATTGAAGTGAACGTCTTATACTTCATCAAGAGCATTACTAAGTCTTAATTACGCCTCCATGAAGGTTATTGGGTCCTCAGTACACGTCGTTCTCATCACTTCATGTTAAACCTTGAAGGTTGAAAGGATAAATTAGGTTCTAACAACAAGTCGTGTAACAGTCAACTCATTTGCTTGATAAGTTCAACTCTTTTGGAACAAATTGATGAAGTGAACTTTCTTTACTTCATCAAGAGCATTAGTAAGTCTTAATTACGCGTTCCATGAAGGTTCTTGGGTACTCAGTACAGGTCGTTCTCATCATTTCAAGTTAACCTTGAAGGTGAAATGGATAACTTAGTTTCTAACCACAAGTCATGTAACAGTCAACTCCATTTGCTTGATACGTTCAACTTCTTTGGAACAAATCAGATTGAAGTGAACTTTTTTATACTTCATCAAGAGCATTACTAAGTATTACGCGTCCATGAGTTTCTGGGTCCTCATACACGTCGTTCTCATCACTTTAAGTTAAATCCTTGAAGGTGAAATTACTAACTTAGTTCTAACCACAAGTCATGTAACAGTCAACCTCATTTGCTTGATACGTTCAACTCTTTGGAACAAATCGATTGAAGTGAACTTTCTTCTATTTCATCAAGAGCATTAAGTCTTAATTACGCGTCCATGAAGGTTATTGGGTCCTCAGTACATGCCTCGTTCTCATTACTTCAAGTTAAACCTTGAAGGTGAAATGGATAACTTAGGTTCTAACCACAAGTATGTAACAGCAACCTCCATTTTGCTTGATACGTTCAATTCATTTTGGAACAAATCGATTGAAGTGAACTCTTTCTTATACTTCATCAAGAGCATTACTAAGTCTTAATTACGGTCCATAAGGTTATTGGGTCCTCAGTACACGGTCGTTCTCATCACTTAAGTTAAACCTTGAAGGTGAATGGTATAACTTAGGCTTCTAACCACAAGTCATGTAACAGTCAACCTCATTTGCTTGATACGCTTCAACTCTTTTGGAACAAATCTATGAAGTGAACTTTCTTATACTTCATCAAGCGCATTACTAAGTCCTTAATACGCGTCCATGAAGGTTATTGGGTACTCAGTACACGTCGTTCTCATCACTTCACGTTGTTAAACCTTAGAAGGTGAAATGGATAACTTAGGTTCTAACCACAAGTCATGTAACAGTCACGCTCATTTGCTTGTACGTTCAACTCTTTTGGACAAATCGATTGAAGTGAACTTTCTTATACTTCATCAAGAGCATTAGTAAGTCTTAATTACGCGTCCATGAAGGTTCTTGGGTACTCAGTAGATGTCGTTCTCATCAGTTCTAGTTAAACCTTGAAGGTGAAATGGATAACTTAGTTCTAACCACAAGTCATTTAACATGTAAACTCATTGCTTGATACGTTCAACTCTTTTGGAACAAATCAATTGAAGTGAACTTTTTTATACTTCATCAAGGCATTACTAAGTCTTAATTACGCGTCCATGAAGTTTCTTGGGTCCTCATACACGTCGTTCTCATCACTTTAAGTTAAATCTTGAAGGTGAAATTAATAACTTAGGTTCTAACCACAAGTCATGTAACAGTCAACCTCATTTGCTTGATACGTTCAACTCTTTTGGAACAAATCTATTGAAGTGAACTTTCTTCTATTTCATCAAGAGCATTGCAAAGTCTTAATTACTCGTCCATGAAGGTTATTGGGTCCTCAGTACACGTCGTTCTCATTACTTCAAGTTAAACCGTGAAGGTGAAATGGATAACTTAGGTTCTAATCACAAGTCATGTAACAGTCAAGCTTATATGCTTGATACGTTCAACTCTTTTTGAACAAATCGATTGAAGTTAAGTTTCTTATACTTCATCAAGAGCATTACTAAGTTTTACTTACGCGTCCATGAAGGTTATTGTGTCCTCAATACACGTCGTTCTCATCACTTCTAGTTAAACCTACCTTGAATGTGAAATGGTTAACTTAGGTTCTAACCACAAGTCATTTAACAGTCAACCTTATTTGCTTGATACGTTCAACTCTTTTGGAACAAATCGATTGAAGTGAACTTTCTTCTACTTCATCAAGAGCATCACAAAGTCTTAATTACTCGTCCATGATGTTTATTGGGTCCTCAGTACACGTCGTTCTCATCACTTCTAGTTAAACCTTGAAGGTGACATGGATAACTTAGGTTCTAACCACAAGTCATGTCACAGTCAACCTCATTTGCTTGATACGTTCAACTATTTTGGAATAAATCGATTGAAGTGAACTTTCTTATTTTTCATCAAGAGCCTTAGTTTGTCTTAATTACGCATCCATGAAGGTTCTTGGATACTCAGTAGACGTCGTTCTCATCAGTTCTAGTTAAACCTTGAAGGTGAAATGCATAACTTAGTTTCGAACCACAAGTCATGTAACAGTCAACCTCATTTGCTTGATACGTTCAACTCTTTTGGAACAAATCGATTGAAATGAACTTCTTCTTACTTCATCCAGAGCATTATTAAGTCAAAATTACACGTCCATGAAGGTTCTTGAGTCCTCATTACACGTCGTTATCAAACTTTAAGTTAAATCTTGAAGGTGAAATCGATAACTTAGGTTCTAACCACAAGTCATGTAACAGTCAACCTCATTTGCTTGATACGTTCAACTCTTTTGGAACAAATCGATTGAAGTGAACTTTCTTATACTTCATCAAGAACATTACAAAGTCTTAATTACTCGTCCATGAAGGTTATTGTGTCCTCAGTACACGCGTTCTCATCACTTCTAGTAAACCTTGAAGGTGGAATGGTTAACTTAGGTTCTAACCACAAGTCATGTAACAGTCAACCTCATTGCTTGATACGTTCAACTCTTTTGGAACAAATCGATTGAAGTGAACTTTCTTATACTCATCAACAGCATTACTAAGCCTTAATTACGCGTCCATGAAGATTATTGGGTACTCAGTACACGTCGTTCTCATCACTTCAAGTTAAACCTTAAAGGTGAAATGGATAAGTTTGGTTCTAACCACAAGTCATGTAACAGTCAACCTCATTTGCTTGTTACGTTCAACTCTTTTGGAACAAATCGATTTAAAGTGAACTTTCTTATACTTCACTTGAGCATTACTAAGTATTAATTACTCGTCCATGAAGTTTATTGGGTCCTCAGTACACGTCGTTCTCATCACTTCAAGTTAAACCTTGAAGGTGAAATGTTAACTACGTTCTAACCACAAGTCAAGTAACGCTCAACCTCATTTGCTTGATACGTTCAACTCTTTTGGAACAAATCGATTGAAGCGAACTTTTTTTCTACTTCATCAAGAGCATACTAATTCTTAATTACTCGTCCATGAAGGTTATTGGGTCTCAGTACACGTCGTTCTCATCACTTCAAGTTAACGTTAGAGGTAACTGTATAACTTAGGTTCTAACCACAAGTCATATAACGGTCAAGCTTATTTGCTTAATACATTCAACTCTTTTGGAACAAATCGATTGAAGTGAACTTCTTATACTTCATCAAACGCATTAATAAGTCTTAATTATTGGTCCATGAAGGTATTGGGTCCTTCAGTACTCGTCGTTCTCATCAGTTCAAGTTAAACCTTGAAGGTTAAAATGGATAACTTAGGTTCTAACCACAACTCATGTAACAGTCAACCTCATTTGCTGATACGTTCAACTCTTTTGTAACCCATCGATTAAAGTTAACTTTCTATACTTCATCAAGAGCATTCCTAAGTCTTACTTACGCGTCCATGAAGGTTATGGGTCCTCAGTACTCGTCGTTCTAATCACTTCAGATTAAACCTTGAAGGTGAAATGGATAACTTAGGTTCTAACCACAAGTCATGTAACAGTAAACCCTATTTGCTTTATACGTTTAACTCTTTTGGAGCAAATCGATTGAAGTGAACTTTCTTATACTTCATCAAGAGCATTACTAAGTCTTAATTACGCGTCCATAAAGGTTCTTGGGTACTCAATAGACGTCGTTCTCATCATTTCAAGTTAAACCTTGAAGGTGAAATTGATAACTTAGTTTCTAACCACAAGTCATGTAACAGTCAACCCCATTTGCTTGATACGTTCAACTCTTTTGGAACAAATCGATTGAAGTGAACTTTTTATACTTCATCAAGAGCATTATTAAGTCTTAATTACGCGTCCATGAAGGTTCTTGGGTCCTCATTACACATCGTTCTCATCACTTTAAGTTAAATCTTGAAGGTGAAATCGATAACTTAGGTTCTAACCACAAGTCATGTAACAGTGAACCTTATTTGCTTGATACGTTCAACTCTTTTGGAACAAATCGATTGAAGTTAACTTTCTTCTACTCAATCAAGAGCATTACAAAGTCTTAATTACCCGTTCATGAAGGTTATTGGGTCCTCAGTACACGTCGTTCTCATCACTTCAAGTTAAACCTTGAAGGTGAAATGGATAACTTAGGTTCTAATCTGATAGGCTTGAAGAGGTGGATTCTATAGAAGCAAATCAAGAGGATACATCAATGGCTAAAGAGGATTCAATACAACTACCACAAGGTCCATTGACAAGAGCTCAAGCTAAAGCATTTCAAAAGGCTATTCAAAACTTACTTTATGTTGAAAAGATTGCTCCAATTGAAGAAGGAAGTTTTCAACGTTATTACACACTAATCGAAGCCTTAAATGAAGAGAATTCAGCTTGAGAAGATATATACTTTATGGGCCGATTTCGGTATTTGGCTTTCTTAGTTCAAGTTTATTATTTTTAGTGTTTTTCCAATGCCCAAAGACTTGTGTTAATGGGCCAAACGAATTTGCGCTATTTTGGGTTATTTTAGGGTTTCTTTTATGCCTTTACTATAAAAGGGGCAAGTTTATCTTTGTAAAAGACATATTTGCTTTTGGTGAATGGCATTGTGAGAGTATTCTCACTTGTTCTTGAATGAACCAAACCAAACTCAGGCAAGAATTGATCAACTTGTTGTTTCATTTAGGAGTTGGGGTCTTTTAGGACATAGTTTCCTATTGGTTTCTCTTCGATCACCTACTCTATTTCTTAGTTTCTGGGGTTCTTTTCCATCTTTTGAGGATTCTAAGGGTTTGGACCCAAAGGGTTCCATCATAATCACAAGTCATGTAACAGTTAAGCTTATTTGCTTGATACGTTCAACATCTTTGGAAACATATCGATTGAATGTGAACTTTTTTCTACTTCATCAAACGCTTACTAAGTCTTAATTACGCGTCCATGAAGGTATTGGGTCCCTCAGTACACGTCATTATCATCAGTTCAAGTTAAACAGAAGGTTGAAATGGATATACTTAGGTTTTCCACCACAAGTCATGTAACAGTCAACCTCATTTGCTTGATACGTTCAACTCTTTTGGAACAAATCGATTGAAGTGAACTTTCTCTACTTCATCAAGAGCATTACAAAGTCTTAATTACTGCGTCCATGAAGGTTATGGTTCTCAGTACACGTCATTATCATCAGTTCAAGTTAAACCCAGAAGGTGAAATGGACTAACTTAGGTTTCCACCACAAGTCATGTAACAGTCAACCTCATTTGCTTGATACGTTCAACTCTTTTGGAAAAATCGATTGAAGTGAAAACTTTCTTCTACTTCATCAAGAGCATACAAAGTCTTTAATATCGTCCCTGAGGTTATGGTCCTCAGTACACGCGTTCTCACTTCAAGTTAAACCTTGAAGGTGAAGGAAATGGATATAACTTAGATTCCAACACTACATGAACAGTCACTCATTGCTGATACGTTCAACCTCTTTTGACACCAACGCTTGAGAGGAACTTTCACCAATATACTATCAAACGCATATAAGTCTAGACGGTCCATGCAGTTATTGGGTGTCAAGATACACGTTTCTGTTCCCATCAGTTCAAGTAAAAACCTGAAGGTGAAATGGAAAACTATGTTCTAATAACCAGTCGTGATCAGTCAAGCTTATTGCTTTATACGTTCACCTCTTTGGAACAAATCGATGAACTGAGTGAACTTTTCTATCCTTCATCACGGCTTACTAAGTTTTATTACGCGTCCAAAGGTTGTTGTCCTCCATTACAAGTAATCCCACTTCTAGTTAAACCTTGAAGGGCAAAATGGTTAACTTAGGTTCCAACCACAAGTCATTTAACAGTCAACCTCATTTCTTTGATACGTTCAAACTATTTAAAACAAATCGATTGAAGTGAACTTCTTATACTCTCAAGAGCATTACTAGTCTTATTACGCGTCCAGGCAAGGTGTATTGGGCCCTCGAAGTCGTTCTTCATCCTTTAAGTAACTTGAAGGTGGAAATGGTTAACTTCGGTTATAACTACAAGCTCCAGTAAACAGTAAACCTCATTTTGCTTTGAAAACGTTCTAACTCTTTGGACAAATCGTTGAAGGAACTTTATTTATACTTCTCAAGAGCATTACGAAGTCTTATTTACACGTTCATGAAAGTTAGGTCCTCAGACACATCCGTTCTCATCACTTCCAAGTTAAACCTTGAAGGTTTGAAATGGATAACTTAGGTTCTAACCACAAGTCATGTACAGTTCAACCTCCATTGATGTATACGTGCAACTCTTTGGAAACAAAATCAATTGAAGTGAACTTTCTTATACTTCATCAAACGCAGACGAAGTCGTAACTGTATTAACGGTCATGAATATTAATCTTTACAGATTTTATGGACTTATACCAAGGAAAGTAATTTCATGTGATTTTTACTTGAAACTAGGTTTGGGTGGCCAAAGTTGTATAATGGGGGTGATGCCCATTAATAAAGAAAAGGAAATGTTTTTAAACCTCACTTGACAAATTACGTGGTTTGAATTGCATCGTTTTATACGATAGTGTTTGATTGGGTACAAAAAAACGTTAGGTACCAAATGGGCCTTGACCCCATACGTTGGGTCTAATTGAACTTTTCCTAAATAAATTACAATAAATCATAGTATTGTGTAAAAATTACAAAAATTG
>CM039503.1:21398303-21490967 GCA_022432975.1 Begonia masoniana | reverse complement strand
ACATAACTTATGGTTGAACCTAAGTTATCCATCAAACCTTAAGGTTTTAACTTGCACATGAAACTCGACGTTTATGGAGATCCATAAGCGTCATGGATCGTAATTAAGACTTTCTTAATGTTTTTGTATAGAGTATCAGAAACTTCACTTCATCGAATTGTTCCAAAAACTGAACACGATCAAGCAAATAGGGTCACTATTACTGAATTGTGTGTTAAACCTAAGTATCTATCTACCTTCACGTTTTAACTTGACGAATGAGCACGACATTTATGAGAGACCCAATAGGCTTCTTTGACGCGGATTAGCTTGGTAGTGCGTTTGAGGAATATAAGAAATTCACTCAATCGATTTGTTCAAAATAACTGAAAGTATCAGCAAATGAGGTTTATTGTTACAAGACTTGGTTAGAAACAAAATTTTTATCATCTAACCTTCCAGGTTTTAACTTGACGTGATGAGACACATTGTATGGAGGACCAATAAGCTTCATGGACGGTAATTAAAGACCTGTCGGTATGCATTTGTGAAGTATATGAAACTTGACTTCTATCGATTTGTTCCAAAAGAACTGAAAGTATCAAGTAAAAAACAAATGAGGTTCACAGTTCATGAACTTGTGCTTAAACCTAAGTTACCATCAACCTTCAATGTTTTAACTTGATTGATTGAACGACGTGTCTTGAGGTCCCAATAGCTTCATGGACGAATAATTAAGTCTTAGTAATGCTTTGATGAAGTATAGAAACTTCACTTCAATCATCTGTTCAAAAAGAATTGATGTATCAAGCAAATGAGGTTCACTGTTACATGACTTGTGGTTAAACCTAGGTTATCCATTTAACCTCAAGGTTTTAACTTGAAGTGATAGAACGACCATGTATTGAGGCCCAATAAGTATCATGGAACCGTAATTAAGACTTAGAATGCATTGCTGAAGTATAATACGTTCACTTCAATCGATTTGTTCCACGAACAGAACTATCAAGGAATAGTTTCACCGGGTACTGACTTGTGTTTATAACCTACGTTATCCATCTACCTTCAGGTTTTAACTTGACGATGAGAACGACGGTGTTGGAGGCCGCCCTAAGCTTCATGGACGCGTAATTAAGACCTTAGTAATACAATTGATGAAGTATAAAAAGTTCGCCCACTTCAATCGATTTGTTCCAAAAGAACTGAACGTATCAAGCAAATGAGGTTCACTGTTACATGACTTGTGGTTAGAACCTAAGTTATCCATCTAACCTTCAAGGTTTTACTTGACGTGATGAGAACGACGTGTATGGAGGACCCAATAAGCTTCATGGACGCGTAATTAAGACTTAGTAATGCGTTTGATGAAGTATAAGAAACTTCACTTCAATCGATTTGTTCCAAAAGAACTGAACGTATCAAGCAAATGAGGTTCACTGTTACATGACTTGTGGTTAGAACCTAAGTTATCCATCTAACCTTCAAGGTTTTAACTTGACGTGATGAGAACGACGTGTATGGAGGACCCAATAAGCTTCATGGACGCGTAATTAAGACTTAGTAATGCGTTTGATGAAGTATAAGAAACTTCACTTCAATCAATTTGTTCCAAAAGAACTGAACGTATCAAGCAAATGAGGTTCACTGTTACATGACTTGTGGTTAGAACCTAAGTTATCCATCTAACCTTCAAGGTTTTAACTTGACGTGATGAGAACGACGTGTATGGAGGACCCAATAAGCTTCATGGACGCGTAATTAAGACTTAGTAATGCGTTTGATGATTATAAGGAGACTCACTTCAATCGATTTGTTCCAAAAGAACTGAACGTATCAAGCAAATGAGGTTCACTGTTACATGACTTGTGGTTAGAACCTAAGTTATCCATCTAACCTTCAAGGTTTTACTTGACGTGATAAGAACGACGTGTATGGAGGACCCAATATGCTTCATGGACGCGTAATTAAGACTTAGTAATGCGTTTGATGAAGTATAAGAAGCTTAACTTCATTCAATTTGTTCCAAAAGAACTAAAAGTATCAAGCAAATGAGATTCACTGTTACATGACTTGTGATTAGAATCAAAGTTATTTATTTCACCTTCAAGGTCTTCACTTGAAGTGATGAGAACAATGTAAATTGAGGCCCCAATAAGCATCATGGACGAGAAATTAAGACTTAGTAATGCGTTTGATGAATTATAAGAAACTTCACTTCAATCGATTTGTTCCAAAAGAACTGAACGTATCAAGCAAATGAGGTTCACTGTTACATGACTTGTGGTTAGAACCTAAGTTATCCATCTAACCTTCAAGGTTTTAACTTGACGTGATGAGAACGACGTGTATGGAGGACCCAATAAACTTCATGGACGCGTAATTAAGACTTAGTAATGCGTTTGATGAAGTATAGAAACTTCACTTCAATCGATTTGTTCCAAAAGAACTGAACGTATCAAGCAAATGAGGTTCACTGTTACATGACTTGTGGTTAGAACCAAGTTATTTATTTCACCTTCAAGGTTTTAACTTGACGTGATGAGAATGACGTGTATGGAGGACCCAATAAGCTTCATGGACGCGTAATTAAGACTTAGTAATGCGTTTGATGAAGTATAAGAAACTTCACTTCAATCGATTTGTTCCAAAAGAACTAAACGTATCAAGCAAATGAGGTTCACTGTTACATGACTTGTGGTTAGAACCTAAGTTATCCATCTAACCTTCAAGGTTTTAACTTGACGTGATGAGAACGACGTGTATGGAGGACCCAATAAGCTTCATGGACGCGTAATTAAGACTTAGTAATGCGTTTGATGAAGTATAAGAAACTTCACTTCAATCGATTTGTTCCAAAAGAACTGAACGTATCAAGCAAATGAGGTTCACTGTTACAGACTTGTGGTTAGAACCTAAGTTATCCTTCTAACCTTCAAGGTTTTAACTTGACGTGATGAGAACGACGTGTATGGAGGACCCAATAAGCTTCATTTACACGTAATTAAGACTTCGTAATGCGTTTGATGAAGTATAAGAAACTTTACTTCAATAGATTTGTTCCTAAAGAACTGAACGTATCAAGCAAATGAGGTTCACTGTTACATGACTTAGGGTTAGAACCTAAGTTATCCATCTAACCATAAAGGTTTTAACTTGACGTGATGAGAACGACGTGTATAGAGGATCCAATAAGTTTCATTGACGCGTAATTAAGACTTAGTAATACGTTTGATGAAGTATAAGAATGTTCACTTCAATCGATTTGTTCCAAAAGAACTAAACGTATCAAGCAAATGAGGTTCATTGTTACATGTCTTGTGGTTAAAACCTAAGTTATCCTTCTAACCTTCAAGGTTTTAACTTGTCGTGATGAGAACGACGTGTATGCAGGACCCAATAAACTTCATGGACGCGTAATTAAGACTTAGTAATGCGTTTGATGAAGTATAAGAAAGTTCACTTCAATCGATTTGTTCCAAAAGAACCGAACGTATCAAGCAAATGAGGTTCACTGTTACATGACTTGTGGTTAGAACCTAAGTTATCCTTCTAACCTTCAAGGTTTTAACTTGACGTGATGAGAACGACGTGTATGGAGGACCCAATAAGCTTCATGGACGCGTAATTAAGACTTAGTAATGCCTTTGATGAAGTATAAGAAAGTTCACTTCAATCGATTTGTTCCAAAAGAACTGAACGTATCAAGCAAATGAGTTCACTGTTACATGACTTGGCGTTAGAACCTAAGTATCCTTCTAACCTTCAAGATTTAACTTGGACGTGTGAGAACGGAGTGTATGGAGAACCATAAGATTAAAGGGGTAGGCGTAATAAGACTAGTAAGCTGTTAGAGAAGTATAAGAAAGTTCACTTCAATCGATTTGTTCCAAAAGAACACTGAACGTATCAAGCAAATGGGTTCACTGTACATGACTGGTGGTTAGAACCTAAGTTTATCATATACCTCCAAGGTTTTAACTGGAAGTGAATGAGAACGAAGTTATGGAGGACCTAATAATCTTCATAGACGCGTAATTAAGGACGTGGTTAATGCGTTTGATAAAGTATAGAAAGTCACTCAATCGAATTTGTTCCAAAAGAAGAACGTATAAGCAAATGAGGTTCATGTACAAAAATTTGGTTAGAACAAAAGTTATCCATCTAACCTTAAGGTTTTAACTGACGTGATGAGAACGCGTGTAGAGGACCCAATAAGCTTCATTGGAAGCGTTAATAAGACTACTTATGCGTTTGTGAAGTATATGAAACTTTCCCTCTATTGTATTTGTTCCAAAAGCTCTGAAACTAGCAAGCAAATGAGGTTCAATGTTACAATGAATTGTGCTTGAAAACCTAAGTAGCCATTGGAACCTTCAAGGTTTTAACTTGACGTGATGTGAAACGACGTGTATTGATGGTCCAATAAGCTTCATGGAGCTAATTAATACTTAGTAAGCGTTTGATGAAGTATAAGAAACTTCACTTCAATTCATTTGTTCCAAAAGAACTTAACGAATCAAGCAAATGAGGTTCACTGTTACATGACTGTGCTTAGAACCTAAGATCCATCTAACTTCACGGTTTTAACTTGACGTGATGAGACGACGTGTATGGAGAACCCAATAGCTTAAGGAGCGTAAGTAAGAAATAGAATGCGTTTGATTAAGTATAAGAAAGCTCACTTCAATCTTATTTTTGTCTAAAAGAACTGACATAGCTAGAAAATGAGGTGCAGATATGTCTGTGGTTTAGACCCTAAGTATCAGCTTAACTTCAGGTTTTTAAATGACGTCGTGAGAACGAAGGTATGGAGGATTTCAATAAGCTCATGGAGGAATTACGACTCAGTAATTGGTTAGATGAAGATTAAGAAAGTTTACTTTAATCGATTGTTTTTTTTTTTTTTCCAAAAGAACTGAACGTATCAAGCAAATGGTTGTTCCCTGTTACATGACTTGAAAGTGATGAAACACGCGGATGGGGTTACCAAAAAGCTTCATGGACGCGTAATTAAGACTTAGTAATGCGTTAGGATGAAGTATAACCGCAAACTTCACTGCCATCGAATTCTTCAAAAAGAACTGCTCGTATCAAGCAAATGAGGTTCAATGCTACATGACTTGTGGTTAGAACCTAAGTAACCATTTAACCGTCGGGTTTTTTAAGTTGACGTGATGAGAACGCCATGTAAGGGAGAACCAATAAGCTTCATGGATGCGTAATTAAGACTTTGTAATGCGTTTGATTAAGTATAAGAAAGCTCCTTCAATCTATTTGTTCCAAAAGAACTGAACGTATCTAGCAGAGGTTCAGTTACATGCGTGTGTTAGAACCTAAGTATCATTCTAACCTGCAAGGTTTTAACTTGGACGTAAAGAAATGACGTGTAGCGAGGAAAAAATAAGCTTCATAGGGGAGGAGCTGTAATTAAGATGGTGTAATGCGTTTGATGGAAGTATAAGAAAGTTCACTTCCATCGATTTGTTCCAAAAGAACGAAAGTATCAAGCAAATGAGGTTCCAATGGTACAAAAACTTGTGGTTAGAACCAAAGTACAAGCTAACCTTCAAGATTTAACTTGACGTGATGAGAACGACGGTTATGGAGGACCCAATAAGCTTCATGGAAGCGTAATTAAGACTAGTTATGCGTTAGATGAAGTATAAGAAAAGTTCCTTCACTTCAATCGATTTGTTCCAAAAGAATTGAAAGATCAAGCAAATGTGGTCACTGTAAATGACTTAGGGTTAGAACCTAAGTTATCCATCTAACCGTCACGATTTTACTGACGTGATGGAACGACGTTTGTATGGAGAACCAATAAGCTTCATGGTAAGCTGTAATTAAGACTGAGTAATACGTTTGATGTAAGTATAAGAAAGCTCACTGCAATCTATTTGTTCCAAAAGTACTGAACGTATCTAGCAAATGAGGTTCACTGTGCCTGAATTGGGGTAGAACCGATGAGCCATCTAACATTTAGTTTTTAACTGGAAGTGAGTGATGAGAAAGACGTTGTATTAAGGTCCCACTAAGGTAGGGATGCGTAATTAAGACTTGTAATGCGTTTTGATGCAGTATAAAACAAGTTCACTTCAATCGATTTGTACAAAAAAGAACGAACGATCAAGCAAATGAGGTTCAATGTTAAACAAAACTGTGGTTAGAACCAAAGGTAATCCATCTAACTGCAAGGTTGTAACTTTGACTGATGAGAAAGCACGTGTCTGGAGGACCAATAAGATTCATAAACGCGTAATTAAGACTTGGTAAGGGTTGATAACGTATAGAAAGTTCAGGCAATCGATTGTTCCAAAAAAGAAACGAAAGTATCAAGAAAACGGTTCTCATTTACAAAACGGTAGTTAGAACCAAAGTATCATTAAACCTTCAAGGTTTAACTTGACGGGATGAGAAGACGTGTATGGAGGACCCAATAAGCTTATGAACGCGTAATTACGAAACTAATGCGCTAGAGAGAGTTATACGAAACTTCACTCAATCGATGTGTTCCAAAAGAATTGACGATCAAGCAAAATGAGTTCATGTTACATGACTTTGGTTAGACCCTATGTATCCATCTAACCTTCAAGGTTTTCAACTTTAAATGATGAGAACGACGTGTCTTGAGGTCCCAATAAGCTTCAGGGACGCGTAATTAAGACTTAGTAATGCGTCTGATGAAGTATAAGAAACTTCACTTCAATCGATTTGTTCCAAAAGAACTGAACGTATCAAGCAAATGAGGTTCACTGTTACATGACTTGTGGTTAGAACCTAAGTTATCCATCTAACCTTCAAGGTTTTAACTTGACGTGATGAGAACGACGTGTATGGAGGACCCAATAAGCTTCATGGACGCGTAATTAAGACTTAGTAATGCGTTTGATGAAGTATAAGAAAGTTCACTTCAATCGATTTGTTCCAAAAGAACTGAACGTATCAAGCAAATGAGGTTCACTGTTACATGACTTGTGGTTAGAACCTAAGTTATCCATCTAACCTTCAAGGTTTTAACTTGACGTGATGAGAACGACGTGTATGGAGGACCCAATAAGCTTCATGGACGCATAATTAAGACTTAGTAATGCGTTTGATGAACTATAAGTAAGTTCACTTCAATCGATTTGTTCCAACAGAATTGAACGTATCAAGCAAATGAGTTCACTATTAGATGACTTGTGGTGAAAACCTTAGTTATCCATCTAACCTTCAAGGTTTTAACTTGACGTGATGAGAACGACGTGTATGGAGGACCCAATAAGCTTCATGGACGCGTAATTAAGACTTAGTAATGCGTTTGATGAAGTATAAGAAACTTCACTTCAATCGATTTGTTCCAAAAGAACTGAACGTATCAAGCAAATGAGGTTCACTGTTACATGACTTGTGGTTAGAACCTAAGTTATCCATCTAACCTTCAAGGTTTTAACTTGACGTGATGAGAACGACGTGTATGGAGGACCCAATAAGCTTCATGGACGCGTAATTAAGACTTAGTAATGCGTTTGATGAAGTATAAGAAACTTCACTTTCAATCGATTTGTTCCAAAAGAACTGAACGTATCAAGCACATGAGGTTCACTGTTACATACATTGTGGTTAGAAACCTAAGTTATCCATCTAACCTTAAAGGTTTTAACTTGACGTCATGAGACGACGTGTATGAGGATCCAATAGCTTCATGGACGCGTAATTAAGACTGAGTAATGCGTTTGATAGAGTATAAGGAAACGTTCACTTCAATCGAATTGTTCCAAAAGAACTGAACGTATCAAGCAAATGAGGTTCACTGTTACATGAACTTGTCGGTAGAACCTAAGTTATCCATCTAACCTTAAGTTTTAACTTGACGTATGAGAACGACGTGTATGGAGGACCCAATAAGCTTCATGGACCGTTAATTAAGACTTAGTAATGCGTTTGATGAAGTATAAGAACAAGCTTCACTTCAATCGATTTGTTCCAAAAGAACTGAACGTATCAAGCAAATGAGGTTCACTGTTACATACTTGTGGTTAGAACCTAAGTTATCCATCTAACCTTCAAGGTTTTAACTTGAACGTGATGAGAACGACGTGTATGGAGGACCAATAAGCTTCATGACGCGTAATTAAGACTTAGGAATGCGTTTGATGAAGTATAAGAAAGCTTCACTTCAATCGATTTGTTCCAAAAGAACTGAACGTATCAAGCAAATGAGGTTCACTGTTACATGACTTGTGGTTAGAACCTAAGTTATCCATCTAACCTTCAAGGTTTTAACTTGACGTGATGAGAACGACGTGTATGGAGGATCCAATAAGCTTCATGGACGCGTAATTAAGACTTGTAATGCGTTTGATGAGTATAAGAAACTTCACTTCAATCGATTTGTTCCAAAAGAACTGAACGTATCAAGCAAATGAGGTTCACTGTTACAGACTTGTGGTTAGAACCTAAGTTATCCATCTAACCTTCAAGGTTTAACTTGACGTGATGAGAACGACGTTATGGAGGACCCAATAAGCTTCATGGACGCGTAATTAAGACTTAGTAATGCGTTTGATGAAGTATAAGAAACTTCACTTCAATCGATTTGTTCCAAAAGAACTGAACGTATCAAGCAAATGAGGTTCACTGTTACATGACTTGTGGTTAGAACCTAAGTTATCCATCTAACCTTCAAGGTTTTAACTTGACGTGATGAGAACGACGTGTATGGAGGACCCAATAAGCTTCATGGACGCGTAATTAAGACTTAGTAATGCGTTTGATGAAGTATAAGAAACTTCACTTCAATCGATTTGTTCCAAAAGAACTGAACGTATCAAGCAAATGAGGTTCACTGTTACATGACTTGTGGTTAGAACCTAAGTTATCCATCTAACCTTCAAGGTTTTAACTTGACGTGATGAGAACGACGTGTATGGAGGACCCAATAAGCTTCATGGACGCGTAATTAAGACTTAGTAATGCGTTTGATGAAGTATAAGAAACTTCACTTCAATCGATTTGTTCCAAAAGAACTGAACGTATCAAGCAATGAGGTTCACTGTTACATGACTTGTGGTTAGAACCTAAGTTATCCATCTAACCTTCAGGTTTTAACTTGACGTGATGAGAACGACGTGTATGGAGGACCCAATAAGCTTCATGACGCGTAATTAAGACTTAGTAATGCGTTTGATGAAGTATAAGAAACTTCACTTCAATCGATTTGTTCCAAAAGAACTGAACGTATCAAGCAAATGAGGTTCACTGTTACATGACTTGTGGTTAGAACCTAGTTATCCATCTAACCTTCAAGGTTTTAACTTGAAGTGATGAGAACGACGTGTATGGAGGACCCAATAAGCTTCATGACGCGTAATTAAGACTTAGTAATGCGTTTGATGAAGTATAAGAAACTTCACTTCAATCGATTTGTTCCAAAAGAACTGAACGTATCAAGCAAATGAGGTTCACTGTTACATGACTTGTGGTTAGAACCTAAGTTATCCATCTAACCTTCAGGTTTTAACTTGAAGTGATGAGAACGACGTGTATGGAGGACCCAATAAGCTTCATGACGCGTAATTAAGACTTAGTAATGCGTTTGATGAAGTATAAGAAACTTCACTTCAATCGATTTGTTCCAAAAGAACTGAACGTATCAAGCAAATGAGGTTCACTGTTACATGACTTGTGGTTAGAACCTAAGTTATCCATCTAACCTTCAGGTTTTAACTTGACGTGATGAGAACGACGTGTATGGAGGACCCAATAAGCTTCATGACGCGTAATTAAGACTTAGTAATGCGTTTGATGAAGTATAAGAAAGTTCACTTCAATCGATTTGTTCCAAAAGAACTGAACGTATCAAGCAAATGAGGTTCACTGTTACATGACTTGTGGTTAGAACCTAAGTTATCCATCTAACCTTCAAGGTTTTAACTTGACGTGATGAGAACGACGTGTATGGAGGACCCAATAAGCTTCATGGACGCGTAATTAAGACTTAGTAATGCGTTTGATGAAGTATAAGAAAGTTCACTTCAATCGATTTGTTCCAAAAGAACTGAACGTATCAAGCAAATGAGGTTCACTGTTACATGACTTGTGGTTAGAACCTAAGTTATCCATCTAACCTTCAAGGTTTTAACT
This sequence comes from Begonia masoniana, assembly GCA_022432975.1. NCBI lineage: Eukaryota > Viridiplantae > Streptophyta > Magnoliopsida > Cucurbitales > Begoniaceae > Begonia > Begonia masoniana. Next base: position 21,480,863 of record CM039503.1, on the reverse strand, counting down.
TGACGTGATGAGAACGACGTGTATGGAGGACCCAATAACCTTCATCGGCGCGTAATTAAAACATAGTAATTTGTTTGATGAAGTTTACAAAAGTTCACTTCAATCGATTTGTTCCAAAACAACTGAAAGTATCAAGCAAATGAGGTTCACTGTTACATGACTTGTGTTAGAACCTAAGTTATCCATCTAACCTTCAAGTTTTAACTTGACGTGATGAGAACGACGTGTATGGAGGACCCAATAAGCTTCATGGACGCGTAATTAAGACTTAGTAATGCGTTTGATGAAGTATAAGAAACTTCACTTCAATCGATTTGTTCCAAAAGAACTGAACGTATCAAGCAAATGAGTTCACTGTTACATGACTTGTGGTTAAACCTAAGTTATCCATCTAACCTTCAAGGTTTTAACTTGACGTGATGAGAACGACGTGTATGGAGGACCCAATAAGCTTCATGGACGCGTAATTAAGACTTAGTAATGCGTTTGATGAAGTATAAGAAACTTCACTTCAATCGATTTGTTCCAAAAGAACTGAACGTATCAAGCAAATGAGGTTCACTGTTACATGACTTGTGGTTAGAACCTAAGTTATCCATCTAACCTTCAAGTTTTAACTTGAAGTGATGAGAACGACGTGTATGGAGGACCCAATAAGCTTCATGGACGCGTAATTAAGACTTAGTAATGCGTTTGATGAAGTATAAGAAAGTTCACTTCAATCGATTTGTTCCAAAAGAACTGAACGTATCAAGCAATGAGGTTCACTGTTACATGACTTGTGGTTAGAACCTAAGTTATCCATCTAACCTTCAAGGTTTTAACTTGACGTGATGAGAACGACGTGTATGGAGGACCCAATAAGCTTCATGGACGCGTAATTAAGACTTAGTAATGCGTTTGATGAAGTGTGAGAAAGTTCACTTCAATCGATTTGTTCCAAAAGAACTGAACGTATCAAGCAAATGAGGTTCACTGTTACATGACTTGTGGTTAGAACCTAAGTTATCCATCTAACCTTCAAGTTTTAACTTGACGTGATGAGAACGACGTGTATGGAGGACCCAATAAGCTTCATGGACGCGTAATTAAGACTTAGTAATGCGTTTGATGAAGTATAAGAAACTTCACTTCAATCGATTTGTTCCAAAAGAACTGAACGTATCAAGCAATGAGGTTCACTGTTACATGACTTGTGGTTAGAACCTAGTTATCCATCTAACCTTCAAGTTTTAACTTGACGTGATGAGAACGACGTGTATGGAGGACCCAATAAGCTTCATGGACGCGTAATTAAGACTTAGTAATGCGTTTGATGAAGTATAAGAAACTTCACTTCAATCGATTTGTTCCAAAAGAACTGAACGTATCAAGCAAATGAGGTTCACTGTTACATGACTTGTGGTTAGAACCTAAGTTATCCATCTAACCTTCAAGGTTTTAACTTGACGTGATGAGAACGACGTGTATGAGGACCCATAACCTTCAAGGTTTTAACTTGACGTGATGAGAACGACGTGTATGAGGACCCAATAAGCTTCATGGACGCGTAATTAAGACTTAGTAATGCTCTTGATGAAGTATAAAAAAGTTCACTTCAATCGATTTGAACCTTGAAGGTGAAATGGATAACTTAGGTTCTAATCACAAGTCATGTAACAGTCAACCTCATTTGCTTGATACGTTCAACTCTTTTTGAACAAATCGATTGAAGTGAACTTTCTTATACTTCATCAAGAGCATTACTAAGTCTTACTTACGCGTCCATGAAGGTTATTGGGTCCTCAGTACACGTCGTTCTCATCAGTTCAAGTTAAACCTTGAAGGTGAAATGGATAACTTAGGTTCTAACCACAAGTCATGTAACAGTCAACCTCATTTGCTTGATACGTTCAACTCTTTTTGAACAAATCGATTGAAGTGAACTTTCTTATACTTCATCAAGAGCATTACTAAGTCTTACTTACGCGTCCATGAAGGTTATTGGGTCCTCAGTACACGTCGTTCTCATCAGTTCAAGTTAAACCTTGAAGGTGAAATGGATAACTTAGGTTCTAACCACAAGTCATGTAACAGTCAACCTCATTTGCTTGATACGTTCAACTCTTTTTGAACAAATCGATTGAAGTGAACTTTCTTATACTTCATCAAGAGCATTACTAAGTCTTACTTACGCGTCCATGAAGGTTATTGGGTCCTCAGTACACGTCGTTCTCATCAGTTCAAGTTAAACCTTGAAGGTGAAATGGATAACTTAGGTTCTAACCACAAGTCATGTAACAGTCAACCTCATTTGCTTGATACGTTCAACTCTTTTTGAACAAATCGATTGAAGTGAACTTTCTTATACTTCATCAAGAGCATTACTAAGTCTTACTTACGCGTCCATGAAGGTTATTGGGTCCTCAGTACACGTCGTTCTCATCACTTCAAGGTTTAACTTGAAGTGATGAGAACGACGTGTACTGAGGACCCAATAACCTTCATGGACGCGTAATTAAGACTTAGTAATGCGTTTGATGAAGTATAAGAAAGTTCACTTCAATCGATTTGTTCCAAAAGAACTGAACGTATCAAGCAAATGAGGTTCACTGTTACATGACTTGTGGTTAGAACCTAAGTTATCCATCTAACCTTCAAGGTTTTAACTTGACGTGATGAGAACGACGTGTATGGAGGACCCAATAAGCTTCATGGACGCGTAATTAAGACTTAGTAATGCGTTTGATGAAGTATAAGAAAGTTCACTTCAATCGATTTGTTCCAAAAGAACTGAACGTATCAAGCAAATGAGGTTCACTGTTACATGACTTGTGGTTAGAACCTAAGTTATCCATCTAACCTTCAAGGTTTTAACTTGACGTGATGAGAACGACGTGTATGGAGGACCCAATAAGCTTCATGGACGCGTAATTAAGACTTAGTAATGCGTTTGATGAAGTATAAGAAAGTTCACTTCAATCGATTTGTTCCAAAAGAACTGAACGTATCAAGCAAATGAGGTTCACTGTTACATGACTTGTGGTTAGAACCTAAGTTATCCATCTAACCTTCAAGGTTTTAACTTGACGTGATGAGAACGACGTGTATGGAGGACCCAATAAGCTTCATGGACGCGTAATTAAGACTTAGTAATGCGTTTGATGAAGTATAAGAAAGTTCACTTCAATCGATTTGTTCCAAAAGAACTGAACGTATCAAGCAAATGAGGTTCACTGTTACATGACTTGTGGTTAGAACCTAAGTTATCCATCTAACAGTCAACCACATTTGCTTGATACGTTCAACTCTTTTTGAACAAATCGATTGAAGTGAACTTTCTTATACTTCATCAAGAGCATTACTAAGTCTTACTTACGCGTCCATGAAGCTTATTGGGTCCTCAGTACACTCGTTCTCATCACTTCAAGTTAAAACATGAAGGTGAAATGGATAACTTAGGTTCTAACAACAAGTCAATGTAACAGTCAACCACATTTGCTTGATACGTTCAACTCTCTTGGAACAAATCGATTGAAGTGAACTTTCTTATACTTCATCAAGAGCATTACTAAGTCTTATTTACGCATCCATTAAGGTTATTGGGTCCTCAGTACACGTCGTTCTCATCAGTTCAAGTTAAACCTTGAAGGTGAAATGGATAACTTAGGTTCTATCCACAAGTCATGTAACAGTCAACCTCATTTGCTTGATACGTTCAATTCTTTTTGAACAAATCGATTGAAGTGAACTTTCTTATACTTCATCAAGAGTATTACTAAGTCTTACTTACACGTCCATGAAGGTTATTTGGTCCTCAGTACACATCGTTCTCACAAGTCATCTAACAGTCAACCACATTTGCTTGATACGTTCAACTCTTTTTGAACAAATCGATTGAAGTGAACTTTCTTATACATCATCAAGAGCATTACTAAATCTTACTTACGGGTCCACGAAGGTTATTGGGTCCTCAGTACACGTCGTTCTCATCACGTTGGTTAAATGGATAACTTAGGTTCTAACCACAAGTCATGTAACAGTGAACCTCATTTGCTTGATACGTTCCGTTCTTTTTGAACAAATCGATTGAAGTGAACTTTCTTGTACTTCATCAAACGCATTACAAAGTCTTAGTTACGCGTCCATGAAGCTTATTGGGTCCTCCATACACGTCGTTCTCATCACGTCAAATTAAAACTTTGAAGGTTAGATGGATAACTTGGGTTCTAACCACAAGTCAGGTAACAGTAAACCTCATTTACTTGATACGTTCAGTTCTTTTGGAACAAATCGATTGAAGTGAACTTTCTTATACTTCATCAAAGGAATTACTACGTCTTAATTATGCGTCCATGAAGCTTATTGGATCCTGCATACACGTCGTTCTCATCACGTCAAGTTAAAACCTTGAAGGTTAGAAGGGTAACTTAGGTTCTAACCACAAGTCATGTAACAGTGAACCTCATTTGCTTGATACGTTCTGTTCTTTTGGAACAAATCGATTAAAGTGAACATTCTTATACTTCATCAAACGCATTACTAAGTCTTAATTACGCGTCCATGAAGCTTATTGGGTCCTCCATACACGTCATTCTCATCACGTTAAGTTAAAACCTTGAAGGTTAGATGGATAAGTTAGGTTATAACCACAAGTCATGTAACAGTGAACCTCATTTGCTTGATACGTTCAACTCTTTTTGAACAAATCGATTAAAGTGAACTTTCTTATACTTCATCAAGAGCATTACTATTTCTTACTTACGTGTCCATGAAGGTTATTGGATCCTCAGTAGACGTCGTTCTCATCAGTTCAAGTTAAACCTTGAAGGTGAAATGGATAACTTAGATTCTAACACAACTCATGAAACAGTCAACCTCATTTGCTTGTTACGTTCAACTCTTTTTGAACAAATCGATTGAAGTGAACTTTCTTATACTTCATCAAACGCATTACTAAGTATTAATTACGAGACCATGAAGGTTATTGGGTCCTCAGTAGACGTCGTTCTAATCAAATCAAGTTAATCCTTGAAGGTGAAATGGATAACTTAGGTTCTAACCACAAGTCATGTAACAGTCAACCTCATTTGCTTGATACGTTCAACTCTTTTTGAACAAATCGATTGCAGTGAACTTTCTTATACTTCATCAAGAGCATTACTAAGTCTTAATTACGCGTCCATGAAGGTTATTAGGTGCTCAGTACGCGTCGTTCCAATTAGTTCAAGTTCAACCTTGAAGGTGAAATGGATAACTTAGGCTTCTAACCACAATTCATGTAACAGTCAACCTCATTTGCTTGATACGTTCAACTCTTTTTGAACAAATCGATTGAAGTGAACTTTCTTATACTTCATCAAGAGCATTACTAAGTCTTAACTACTCGTCCATGAAGATTATTGGGTTCTCAGTACACGTCGTTCTCATCAGTTATAGTTAATCCTTGAAGGTTAGATGGATAACTTAGGTTCTAACCACAAGTCATGTAACAGTCAACCGCATTTGCTTGATCCGTTCAACTCATTTGGAACAAATCAATTGAAGTGAAATTTCTTATACTTCATCAAGAGCGTTACTAAGTCTTAACTACACGTCCAAGAAGGTTATTGGGTCGTCAGTACGTCGTTATAATCAGTTCAAGTTAAACCTTGAAGTTGAAATGGATAACTTAGGTTCTAACCACAAGTCATGTAACAGTCAACCTCATTTGCTTGATACGTTCAACTCTTTTTGAACAAATCGATTGAAGTGAACTTTCTTATACTTCGTCAAGAGCATTACTAAGTATTAATTATGCGTCCATGAAAGTTATTGGGTTTCCTCAGTACACATCGTTCTCATCAGTTCAAGTCAAACCTTGAAGGTGAAATGGATAACTTAGGTTCTAACCACAAGTCATGTAATAGTAAACCTAATTTGCTTGATATGTTCAACTCTTTTTGAAAAAATCGATTGAAGTGAACTGTCTTATACTTCATCTAGAGCATTACTAAGTCTTACTTACGCGTCCATGAAGGTTATTGGGTCCTCAGTACACGTCGTTCTCATCACTTCAAGTTAAAACATGAAGGTGAAATGGATAACTTAGGTTCTAAAAACAAGTCATGTAACAGTCAACCACCTTTGCATGATACGTTCAACTCTTTTGGAACAAATCGATTGAAGTGAACTTTCTTATACTTCATCAAAAGCATTAGTAAGTCTTACTTACGCGTCCATTAAGGTTTTTGGGTCCTCAGTACACGTCGTTCTCATCAGTTCAAGTTAAACTTTGAAGGTGAAATGGATAACTTAGTTTCTAACCACAAGTCATGTAACAGTCAACCTCATTTGCTTGATACGTTCAACTCTTTTTGAACAAATCGATTAAAGTGAACTTTCTTATACTTCATCAAACGCTTTACTAAATCTTAATTACGCGTCCATGGAGGTTATTGGGTCCTCTTTACACGTCGTTCTTATCAGTTCAAGTTAAACCTTGAAGGTGAAATGGTTAACTTAGATTCTAACCACAAGTCATGTAACAGTCAACCTCATTTGCTTGATACGTTCAACTCTTTTTAAACAAATCGATTGAAGTGAACTTTCTTATATTTCATCAAGAGCATTACTAAGTCTTACTTACGCGTCCAAAAATGTTATTGGGTCCTCAGTACACGTCTTTCTCATCAGTTCAAGTTAAACCTTGAAGGTGAAATGGATAACGTAGGTTCTAACCACAAGTCATGTAACAGTAAACCTCATTTGCTTGATACGTTCAACTCTTTTGGAACAAATTGATTGAAGTGAACTTTCTTATACTTTACCAAGAACATTACTAAGTCTTAATTGCGCGTCCATAAAGGTTATTGGGTCCTATGTACACGTCGTTCTCATCAGTTCAAGTTAAACCTTGAAGGTGAAATGGATAACTTAGGTTCTAACCACAAGTCATGTAACAGTCAACTTCATTTGCTTGATACGTTCAACTCTTTTTGAACAAATCGATTGAAGTGAACTTTCTTATACTTCATCAAGAGCATTACTAAGTCTTAATTACGCATCCATGAAGGTTTTGGGTCCTCAATACACGTCGTTCTCATCACTTCATGTTAAACCTTGAAGGTGAAATGGATAACTTAGGTTCTAACAACAAGTCGTGTAACAGTCAACCTCATTTGTTTGATAAGTTCAACTCTTTTGGAACAAATTGATTGAAGGGAACTTTCTTATACTTCATCAAGAGCATTACCAAGTCCTACTTACTCGTCCATGAAGGTTATTGGGTCCTCAATACACGTCGTTTTCATCACTTCATGTTAAACCTTGAAGGTGAAATGGATAAATTAGGTTCTAAAAACAAGTCATGTAACAGTCAACCACATTTGCATGATACGTTCAACACTTTTGGAACAAATCGATTGAAGGGAACTTTCGTATACTTCATCAAAAGCATTACTAAGTCTTACTTACGCGTCCATTTAGGTTATTGGGTCCTCCGTACACGTCATTCTCATCAGTTCAAGTTAAACCTTGAAGTTGAAATGGATAACTTAGTTTCTAACCACAAGTCATGTAACAGTTAACCTCATTTGCTTGATACGTTCAACTCTTTTTGAACAAATCGATTAAAATGAACTTTCTTATATTTCATCAAACGCTTTACTAAGTCTTAATTACGCGTCAATGGAGGTTATTGGGTCCTCTGTACACGTCGTTCTCATCCGTTCAACTTAAACCTTGAAGGTGAAATGGTTAACTTAGGTTCTAACCACATGTCATGTAACAGTCAACCTCATTTGCTTGATACGTTCAACTCTTTTTGAACAAATCGATTGAAGTGTACTTTCTTATATTTCATCAAGAGCATTACTAAGTCTTACTTACGCGTCCATGAACGTTATTGGGTCCTCAGTACACGTCGTTCTCATCAGTTCAAGTTAAACCTTGAAGGTGAAATGGATAACGTAGGTTCTAACCACAAGTCATGATACAGTCAACCTCATTTGCTTGATACGTTCAACTCTTTTGGAACAAATTGATTGAAGTGAACTTTCTTATACTTTACCAAGAGCATTACTAAGTCTTAATTACGCGTCCATGAAGGTTATTGGATCCTATGTACACGTCGTTCTTATCAGTTCAAGTTAAACCTTGAAGGTGAAATGGATAACTTAGGTTCTAACCACAAGTCATGTAACAGTCAACCTCATTTGCTTGATACGTTCAACTCTTTTTGAACAAATCGATTGAAGTGAACGTTCTTATACTTCATCAAGAGCATTACTAAGTCTTAATTACGCCTCCATGAAGGTTATTGGGTCCTCAGTACACGTCGTTCTCATCACTTCATGTTAAACCTTGAAGGTGAAAAGGATAAATTAGGTTCTAACAACAAGTCGTGTAACAGTCAACCTCATTTGCTTGATAAGTTCAACTCTTTTGGAACAAATTGATTGGAGTGAACTTTCTTCTACTTCATCAAGAGCATTACTAAGTCCTACTTACGCGTCCATGAAGGTTATTGGGTCCTCAGTACACGTCGTTCTCATCACTTCAATTTAATCCTTGAAGGTGAAATGGATAACTTAGGTTCTAACCACAAGTCATGTAACAGTGAACCTCATTTGCTTGATACATTCAACTTTTTGTAACAAATCGATAGAAGTGAACTTTCTTATACTTCATCAAGAGCATTACTAAGTTTTACTTACGCGTCCATTAATGTTATTGGGTCCTCATTACACTTCGTTCTCATCAATTAAAGTTAAACCTTGAAGGTGAAATATATAACTTAAGTTCTAACCCCAAGTCATGTAACAGTCAAGCTTATTTGCTTGATACGTTCAACTCTTTTGTAACAAATCGATTGAAGTAAACTTTCTTATACTTCATCAAACGCATTACTAAGTCTTAGTTACGAGTCCATGAAGGTAATTGGGTCCTCAGTACACGTCGTTCCCTTCAGTTCAAGTTAAACCTTGAAGGTGAAATGGATAACTTAGGTTCTAACCATAAGTCGTGTAACAGTCAACCTCATTTACCTGATAAGTTCGACTCTTTTCGAACAAATTGATTGAAGTGAACTTTCTTCTACTTCATCAAGAGCATTACGAAGTCTTAATTACGCGTCCATAAAGGTTATTGGGTCTTCAGTACACATCGTTCTTAAAAGTTCAAGTTAAACCTTGAAGCAAAAATGGATAAATTAGGTTCTAACCACAAGTCATGTAACAGTCAAGCTTATTTGCTTGATTCGTTCAATTATTTTGGAACAAATCGATTGAAATGAATTTTCTTATACTTCATCAAACGCATTACTAAGTCTTAATTACGCGTCCATAAAGGTTATTGGGTCCTTAGTACAGGTCGTTCTCATCAGTTCAAGTTAAACCTTGAAGGTGAAATGGATAACTTAGATTCTAACCACAAGTCATGTAACAGTCAACCTCATTTGCTTGATACGTTCAACTCTTTTGGAACAAATCAATTGAAGTGAACTTTCTTATACTTCATCAAGAGCATTAGTAAGTCTTAATTACGCGTTCATGAAGGTTCTTGGGTACTCAGTAGATGTCGTTCTCATCAGTTTAAGTTAAACCTTGAAGGTGAAATGGATAACTTAGTTTCTAACCACAAGTCATGTAACATGAAACTCCATTTGCTTGATACGTTCAATTCTTTTGGAACAAATCAATTGAAGTGAACTTTTTTATACTTCATCAAGAGCATTACTAAGTCTTAATTACGCGTCCATGAAGTTTCTTGGGTCCTCATCACACGTCGTTCTCATCACTTTAAGTTAAATCTTGAAGGTGAAATTAATAACTTAGGTTCTAACCACAAGTCATGTAACAGTCAACCTCATTTGCTTGATACGTTCAACTCTTTTGGAACAAATCTATTTAAGTGAACTTTCTTCTTTTCATCAAGAGCATTACAAAGTCTTAATTACTCGTCCATGAAGGTTATTGGGTCCTTAGTACACGTCGTTCTGATTACTTCAAGTTAAACCTTGATGGTGAAATGGATAACTTAGGTTCTAATCACAAGTCATGTAACAGTCAAGCTTATATGCTTGATACGTTCAACTCTTTTTGAACAAATCGATTGAAGTGAAATGTGTTATACTTCATCAAGAGCATTACTAAGTTTTACTTACGCGTCCATGAAGGTTATTGTGTCCTCAATACACGTCGTTCTCATCACTTCTAGTTAAACCTTGAATGTGAAATGGTTAACTTAGGTTCTAACCACAAGTCATTTAACAGTCAACCTTATTTGCTTGATACGTTCAACTCTTTTGGAACAAATCGATTGAAGTGAACTTTCTTCTACTTCATCAAGAGCATCACAAAGTCTTAATTACTCGTCCATGATGTTTATTGGGTCCTCAGTACACGTCGTTCTCATCACTTCTAGTTAAACCTTGAAGGTGACATTGATAACTTAGGTTCTAACCACAAGTCATGTCACAGTCAACCTCATTTGCTTGATACGTTCAACTATTTTGGAATAAATCGATTGAAGTGAACTTTCTTATTTTTCATCAAGAGCCTTAGTTTGTCTTAATTACGCATCCATGAAGGTTCTTGGATACTCAGTAGACGTCGTTCTCATCATTCTAGTTAACCTTGAAGGTGAAATGCATAACTTAGTTTCGAACGACAAGTCATGTAACAGTCAACCTATTTGCTTGATACGTTCAACTCTTTGGAACAAATCGATTGAAATGAACTTTCTTATACTTCATGCCAGAGCATTATTAAGTCAAAATTACACGTCCATGAAGGTTCTTGAGTCCTCATTACACGCGTTATCATAACTTTAAGTTAAATCTTGAAGGTGAAATCGATAACTTAGGTTCTAACCAAGTCATGTAACAGTCAACCTCATTTGCTTGATACGTTCAACTATTTTGGAATAAATCGATTGAAGTGAACTTTCTTATTTTTCATCAAGAGCCTTAGTTTGTCTTAATTACGCATCCATGAAGGTTCTTGGATACTCAGTAGACGTCGTTCTCATCAGTTCTAGTTAAACCTTGAAGGTGAAATGCATAACTTAGTTTCGAACGACAAGTCATGTAACAGTCAACCTTATTTGCTTGATACGTTCAACTCTTTTGGAACAAATCGATTGAAATGAACTTTCTTATACTTCATCCAGAGCATTATTAAGTCAAAATTACACGTCCATGAAGGTTCTTGAGTCCTCATTACACGTCGTTATCATAACTTTAAGTTAAATCTTGAAGGTGAAATCGATAACTTAGGTTCTAACCACAAGTCATGTAACAGTCAACCTCATTTGCTTGATACATTCAACTCTTTTGGAACAAATCGATTGAAGTGAACTTTCTTATACTTCATCAAGAGCATTACAAAGTCTTAATTACTCGTCCATGAAGGTTATTGTGTCCTCAGTACACGTCGTTCTCATCACTTCTAGTTAAACCTTGAAGGTGGAAATGGTTAACTTAGGTTCTAACCACAAGTCATGTAACAGTCAACCTCATTTGCTTGATACGTTCAACTCTTTTGGAACAAATCGATTGAAGTGAACTTTCTTATACTTCATCAACAGCATTACTAAGCCTTAATTACGCGTCCATGAAGATTATTGGGTACTCAGTACACGTCGTTCTCATCACTTCAAGTTAAACCTTAAAGGTGAAATGGATAAGTTTGGTTCTAACCACAAGTCATGTAACAGTCAACCTCATTTGCTTGTTACGTTCAACTCTTTTGGAACAAATCGATTAAAGTGAACTTTCTTATACTTCATCATGAGCATTACTAAGTATTAATTACTCGTCCATGAAGTTTATTGGGTCCTCAGTACACGTCGTTCTCATCACTTCAAGTTAAACCTTGAAGGTGAAATGGTTAACTTACGTTCTAACCACAAGTCAAGTAACGCTCAACCTCATTTGCTTGATACGTTCAACTCTTTTGGAACAAATCGATTGAAGCGAACTTTTTTCTACTTCATCAAGAGCATTACTAATTCTTAATTACTCGTCCATGAAGGTTATTGGGTCCTCAGTACACGTCGTTCTCATCACTTCAAGTTAAACGTTAAAGGTTAAATGTATAACTTAGGTTCTAACCACAAGTCATATAACGGTCAAGCTTATTTGCTTAATACATTCAACTCTTTTGGAACAAATCGATTGAAGTGAACTTTCTTATACTTCATCAAACGCATTAATAAGTCTTAATTATTGGTCCATGAAGGTTATTGGGTCCTTAGTACTCGTCGTTCTCATCAGTTCAAGTTAAACCTTGAAGGTAAAATGGATAACTTAGGTTCTAACCACAACTCATGTAACAGTCAACCTCATTTGCTTGATACGTTCAACTCTTTTGTAACCAATCGATTAAAGTTAACTTTCTTATACTTCATCAAGAGCATTCCTAAGTCTTACTTACGCGTCCATGAAGGTTATTGGGTCCTCAGTACTCGTCGTTCTAATCACTTAAAATTAAACCTTGAAGGTGAAATGGATAACTTAGGTTCTAACCACAAGTCATGTAACAGTAAACCCTATTTGCTTTATACGTTTAACTCTTTTGGAGCAAATCGATTGAAGTGAACTTTCTTATACTTCATCAAGAGCATTACTAAGTCTTAATTACGCGTCCATAAAGGTTCTTGGGTACTCAATAGACGTCGTTCTCATCATTTCAAGTTAAACCTTGAAGGTGAAATTGATAACTTAGTTTCTAACCACAAGTCATGTAACAGTCAACCCCATTTGCTTGATACGTTCAACTCTTTTGGAACAAATCGATTGAAGTGAACTTTTTTATACTTCATCAAGAGCATTATTAAGTCTTAATTACGCGTCCATGAAGGTTCTTGGGTCCTCATTACACGTCGTTTTTATCACTTTAAGTTAAATCTTGAAGGTGAAATCGATAACTTAGGTTCTAACCACAAGTCATGTAACAGTGAACCTTATTTGCTTGATACGTTCAACTCTTTTGGAACAAATCGATTGAAGTTAACTTTCTTCTACTTAATCAAGAGCATTACAAAGTCTTAATTACCCGTTCATGAAGGTTATTGGGTCCTCAGTACACGTCGTTCTCATCACTTCAAGTTAAACCTTGAAGGTGAAATGGATAACTTAGGTTCTAATCTGATAGGCTTGAAGAGGTGGATTCTATAGAAGCAAATCAAGAGGATACATCAATGGCTAAAGAGGATTCAATACAACTACCACAAGGTCCATTGACAAGAGCTCAAGCTAAAGCATTTCAAAAGGCTATTCAAAACTTACTTTATGTTGAAAAGATTGCTCCAAATGAAGAAGGAAGTTTTCAACGTTATTACACACTAATCGAAGCCTTAAATGAAGAGAATTCAGCTTGAGAAGATATATTACTTTATGGGCCGATTTGGTATTTGGCTTTCTTAGTTCAAGTTTATTATTTTTAGTGTTTTTCCAAGCCCAAAGACTTGTGTTAATGGGCCAAACGAATTTGCGCTATTTTTGGGTTATTTTAGGGTTTCTTTTATGCTACTATAAAAGGGGCAAGTTTATCTTTGTAAAAGACATATTTGCTTTTGGTGAATGCATTGTGAGAGTATTCTCCACTTTGTTCTTGAATGAACCAAACCAAACTCGGCAAGAATTGATCAACTTGTTGTTTCATTTAGGAGTTGGGGTCTTTTGGACATAGTTTCCTATTGGTTTCTCTTCGATCACCTACTCTATTTCTTAGTTTCTGGGGTTCTTTTCCATCTTTTGAGGATTCTAAGGGTTTGGACCCAAAGGGTTCACATCATAATCACAAGTCATGTAACAATTAAGCTTATTTGCTTGATACGTTCAACTCTTTTGGAACATATCGATTGAAGTGAACTTTTTTATACTTCATCAAACGCATTACTAAGTCTTAATTACGCGTCCATGAAGGTTATTGGGTCCTCAGTACACGTCATTATCATCAGTTCAAGTTAAACCCAGAAGGTGAAATGGATAACTTAGGTTTTCCACCACAAGTCATGTAACAGTCAACCTCATTTGCTTGATACGTTCAACTCTTTTGGAACAAATCGATTGAAGTGAACTTTCTTCTACTTCATCAAGAGCATTACAAAGTCTTAATTATGCGTCCATGAAGGTTATTGGGTTCCTCAGTACACGTCATTATCATCAGTTCAAGTTAAAACCAGAAGGTGAAATGGATAACTTAGGTTTTCCACCACAAGTCATGTAACAGTCAACCTCATTTGCTTGATACGTTCAACTCTTTTGGAACAAATCGATTGAAGTGAACTTTCTTCTACTTCATCAAGAGCATTACAAAGTCTTAATTACTCGTCCATGAAGGTTATTGGGTCCTCAGTACACGTCGTTCTCATCACTTCAAGTTAAACCTTGAAGGTGAAATGGATAACTTAGATTCCAAACACAACTCATGAAACAGTCAACCTCATTTGCTTGATACGTTCAACTCTTTTTGAACAAATCGATTGAAGTGAACTTTCTTATACTTCATCAAACGCATTACTAAGTCTTAATTACGCGTCCATGAAGGTTATTGGGTGCTCAGTACACGTCGTTCCCATCAGTTCAAGTAAAACCTTGAAGGTGAAATGGATAACTTATTTTCTAATCACAAGTCATGTATCAGTCAAGCTTATTTGCTTGATACGTTCAACTCTTTTGGAACAAATCGATTGAAGTGAACTGTCTTATACTTCATCAAGAGCATTACTAAGTTTTACTTACGCGTCCATTAAGGTTATTGTGTCCTCATTACACGTAATTCTCATCACTTCTAGTTAAACCTTGAAGGTGAAATGGTTAACTTAGGTTCCAACCACAAGTCATGTAACAGTCAACCTCATTTGCTTGATACGTTCAACTCTTTTAAAACAAATCGATTGAAGTGAACTTTCTTATACTTCATCAAGAGCATTACTAAGTCTTAATTACGCGTCCATGAAGGTTATTGGGTCCTCAGTACATGTCGTTCTCATCACTTTAAGTAAACCTTGAAGGTGAAATGGTTAACTTAGGTTCTAACTACAAGTCAAGTAACAGTCAACCTCATTTGCTTGAAACGTTCAACTCTTTTGGAACAAATCGATTGAAGTGAACTTTCTTATACTTCATCAAGAGCATTACTAAGTCTTAATTACGCGTCCATGAAGGTTATTGGGTCCTCAGTACACGTCGTTCTCATCACTTCAAGTTAAACCTTGAAGGTGAAATGGATAACTTAGGTTCTAACCACAAGTCATGTAACAGTCAACCTCATTTGATTTATACGTTCAACTCTTTTGGAACAAATCAATTGAAGTGAACTTTCTTATACTTCATCAAACGCATTACTAAGTCTTAATTACGCGTCCATGAAAGTTATTGGGTCCTCAGTACACGTCGTTCTCATCAGTTCAAGTTAAACCCTGAAGGTGAAATGGATAACTTAGGTTTTCCACCACAATTCATGTAACAATCAACCTAATTTGCTTGATACGTTCAACTCTTTTGGAACAAATCGATTGAAGTGACCTTTCTTATACTTCATCAACAGTATTACTAAGTCTTAACTACTCGTCCATGAGGGCTATTGGGTCCTCAGTACACGTCGTTCTCATCACTTCAAGTTAAACCTTGAAGGTTGAAATGGATAACTTAGATTCCAAACACAACTCATGAAACAGTCAACCTCATTTGCTTGATACGTTCAACTCTTTTGAACACATCGATTGAAGTGAACTTTCTTATACTTCATCAAACGCCTTACTAAGTCTTAATTACGCGTCCATGAAGGTTATTGGGTGCTCAGTACACGTCGTTCCCATCAGTTCAAGTAAAACCTTGAAGGTGAAATGGATAACTTATTTTCTAATCACAAGTCATGTATCAGTCAAGCTTATTTGCTTGATACGTTCAACTCTTTTGGAACAAATCGATTGAAGTGAACTGTCTTATACTTCATCAAGAGCATTACTAAGTTTTACTTACGCGTCCATTAAGGTTATTGTGTCCTCATTACACGTAATTCTCATCACTTCTAGTTAAACCTTGAAGGTGAAATGGTTAACTTAGGTTCCAACCACAAGTCATTTAACAGTCAACCTCATTTGCTTGATACGTTCAACTCTTTTAAAACAAATCGATTGAAGTGAACTTTCTTATACTTCATCAAGAGCATTACTAAGTCTAATTACGCGTCCATGAAGGTTATTGGGTCCTCAGTACATGTCGTTCTCATCACTTTAAGTAAACCTTGAAGGTGAAATGGTTAACTTAGGTTCTAACTACAAGTCAAGTAACAGTCAACCTCATTTGCTTGAAACGTTCAACTCTTTTGGAACAAATCGATTGAAGTGAACTTTCTTATACTTCATCAAGAGCATTACTAAGTCTTATTTACACGTTCATGAAAGTTATTGGGTCCTCATTACACATCGTTCTCATCACTTCAAGTTAAACCTTGAAGGTGAAATGGATAACTTAGGTTCTAACCACAAGTCATGTAACAGTCAACCTCATTTGATTTATACGTTCAACTCTTTTGGAACAAATCAATTGAAGTGAACTTTCTTATACTTCATCAAACGCATTACTAAGTCTTAACTGTATTAACGGTCATGAATATTTAATCTTTACAGTTTATGACTTATACCAAGAATAATTAATTTCATGTGGATTTAAACTAGGTTTGGTGGCAAAGTTGTAATAATGGAGGGTGATGACCATTATATAAAGAAAAAGGAAATGTTTTAAACCTCACTTGAACAACTGTAGCCGACACCTTCCTTTTCGGCGATTTCTTCTCTCCCAAGCTCTTGCTCTCTGCTTCCGGCATACTCTCTTCGACGATCGGTTTCTCTGCCACTACTCGACTACTCTGTGCCCGAGGTATGCAATAGTCAATGTAGCTATCTGATAGCTTGTTAGCCCTGTTTTCTACTAGGCAATTGGAGTTTTGAATTTTCCAATGGCCGATTAATAATAAGAACATTTGGAATCTGAGAGTGGGAATGCTTTTATCAAATTGATTCTGGACATTTAGAACAACCACCTCTGAGTTATCGATAATCGAATCAGTCTGTTTTGGTTTTGGATTTCAAACTGCACAGAGTATTAGGCTAAGGATTCGAGAATGACTTTAGCTATTAAATCTTAGGATAACTTGAGATTAGAACTATTAGGATTTTTGTTTTAACTACTGCAATGTAAATGTTTTAGGTGAAGAAGTTTGAAGAGAAAAGAGCTCAAGTGCTAAGGAGACCAGGTAAGTGAATGTATTAAGATTTCCGGCTAATAGAGCCCTACATCGTGGGAGTACTAGGTTGAGATGTCTAATGTTTACCTTATGATAATGAGCTTGTCTGCACTTGAAGGATTTATGTATGTTGCGAGTTATACTATTTGATGACCTGCTAGTGAATGTGAGGTTGTCTGCTCTGGTATGATCCTTGTCATAGTTTGACGAGTTAAAAGTTCTCATGTTCATGCATCATGAACGTTTCTCAAGCATAAGAAAATGTTTTAATGCATGTTTTCCATGAACAGAATATGTATGTATATATGTATATATATATAAGATTTATGCAACTGTGGACTAAGTGAGGGTTGGGGGCGGTTCGGCGTATGTCACAGTCCAAAGAGGGACATATGAATACGACCCGCAGTAGGGAACAAGATCAAACTCACTGTCGAACCCCTTTACCGGCACAAATCCTCTCTTAATCCACGCAACCTATAAATGATGAATATGATCAATGACTATGAATGATGAATATGATCAATGACTATGAATGAGGAATATGATCATGACTATGAATGATGAATATGATCAATGACTATGAATGATGAATATGATCAATGACTATGAATGATGAATATGATCAATGACTATGAATGATGATTACGAGCAATGACTATGAATGATGAATATGATCAATGACTATGAATGATGAATATGATCAATGACTATGAATGATGAATATGATCAATGACTATGAATGATGAATATGATCAATGACTATGAATGATGAATATGATCAATGACTATGAATGATGAATATGATCAATGACTATGAATGATGAATATGATCAATGACTATGAATGATGAATATGATCAATGACTATGAATGATGAATATGATCAATGACTATGAATGATGAATATGATCAATGACTATGAATGATGAATATGATCAATGACTATGAATGATGAATATGATCAATGACTATGAATGATGAATATGATCAATGACTATGAATGATGAATATGATCAATGACTATGAATGATGAATATGATCAATGACTATGAATGATGAATATGATCAATGACTATGAATGATGAATATGATCAATGACTATGAATGATGAATATGATTACGAGCAATGATATGAACAAGAAAGACGTTATGAGCATTGATTTTCCCAAATTATACATTCATGCATCCATGTTAGTGTGCATTCCTTACTAAGCATAGGTTTATAGTTTAAACCTTATGATGTAGGTGACGAGTTTTCAGGTGAGGAACTCAAGGTAATGAGGATGTCTAAGCTTGGTTGCTGGCGGATGCTCAGTGTGACAGTTGCAAGGCTGGATAGGCGATTAAGTTCCCTTGTTATGCTCATAGTAAGTCAGAATAGTTTTATGATGAACCAATAACTAAGTAGAACAGAGTTTCTCTATGAATGATGAATATGATCAATGACTATGAATGATGAATATGATCAATGACTATGAATGATGAATATGATCAATGACTATGAATGATGAATATGATCAATGACTATGAATGATGAATATGATCAATGACTATGAATGATGAATATGATCAATGACTATGAATGATGAATATGATCAATGACTATGAATGATGAATATGATCAATGACTATGAATGATGAATATGATCAATGACTATGAATGATGAATATGATCAATGACTATGAATGATGAATATGATCAATGACTATGAATGATGAATATGATCAATGACTATGAATGATGAATATGATCAATGACTATGAATGATGAATATGATCAATGACTATGAATGATGAATATGATCAATGACTATGAATGATGAATATGATCAATGACTATGAATGATGAATATGATCAATGACTATGAATGATGAATATGATCAATGACTATGAATGATGAATATGATCAATGACTATGAATGATGAAAGTGTATTTGTCGTCTAGCGATCGACAGATGTAGTGTAATAAGTCACCGGATGATGAGAATGTTATTTGTCGTTTAGTGACCGGGTCATGTTTTAATTATTCACGTGAAGATGCACATGACCACCGGATGATGTACTCTTATTTCATCGGATGATGTAGAGAGCTTCTCCACCGGATGGTATAGATACGGTTTTGTCGTCTAGTGACCGGTAGATGTGATTTATTCTTCTATCGGTAGATGCAGTCTATAACTTAAAGTTTTCCCTTCACTAGCCGATACACATTGTACTACCCGCCGGCAGATATGTAATATTTTCCTTTGCCGATTGAGGCTTAGCGAATCGCATATGACATCTTGAGTTAAATTATGTTAAAAAAAAAGAAATACACTGCTAATAATGAATCATGTGTGAGTAATAAGGGTTAAATGATTAAGAAAGATACAGATTATGTGATTATCCTCCTGGGTCGTTACAATTATGGTATCAGAGCAAAACCGGGTTCTAATACCGATTCTGCAGACTGCCTTCCAGCACTGACTGCCACATGAGCACACTTCAGCAACTGTAAGTATTTATGATTCAGTATATGTCATTAAGTTAAGATATATCTGTAATGATTTGTCTAGGAATCCCAAAATAGTTAGAGGTCAGCAGAGAGAGACCAATGAAGATAGCAATGCTATTGCTCAGTTGACAGAGTTGGTCATGCGCCAATCTCACCAGATCGAACGACTGATGACTGCTAGAGAGGAACAAGGCAACTCCAGTACTAATGCAACTCATGATCATGGGGGTGAGCGTTTCACCGGCTTCGACCCCTGGTGTTTAATGGACATGTTTCAGATCCTATTTATGCTGAGGAGTGGGTTCGAAAGATAGAAGACTATGTTTAAGTATGCAAAGGTTGATGAAGGAGATAAGGTCACCTATGCTGTCTTTCATTTGGAGTTAAGTGCAAGTCATTGGTGGGACTCGATCCAGAACACCGCTAATGCCGAAGCTATGACCTGGGAGATGTTCAAGACTGCTTTCTTTGACAAGTACTTCAATAGGACTGTTCGGGCCAACAAGAAGGAGTTCATGAATCTGCGACAAACTGGCTCTGTGACGGATTACATATGCAAATTTGATGCTTTATCACGGTTTGCTCCTCGTATGATTGAGGATGACGAGGACAAGATTTACCAATTTGTTCAAGGACTGAAGCCGAGTTTGTATATGAAAGTAAAGACTGTTGGGATACACAATGTACCTTATGGTGAAGTGACGGCTAAGGCCTTGGAGCTGGAAGAGGCAGAAATGACAGCATATGCACAGCGTGAGCAGCCAAGAAAATTCACGAAGGAAGCTCAGCCGCCACCACGTCAGAATAAAGGATGGCAGCCGCAACAGAACTGGGGACCACAGCAACAACAACAAGGAATAAAGAGACCCCTCAACCAGAATGATGACCAAGGAAAAGGGAAAGAGGCCTCTAGCACCCTTATGCCCCACCTGTCATAAGAACCACCCCGGCGAATGCAAGTTGCGATCTGGGCGCTGTTTCAGATGTGATAAGGTTGGACATATAGTCAGAGACTGCCCCATGCCGCCAGATCCGAACCGTGCAAGGGTAGCACCTAGAATCTATGCAATGATGGAGGATGAGGAAGCCGTGCAGCATACAGTCATAACAGGTACCATTATGATCTGTGATTTTGCTGCTTACACACTTATAGATACGGGAGCTACACACTCGTTTATATCAACTCTGTTTGTATGCCAACACAACTTAGAACTTTTACAAGCCCAAAGGCCATATGCATGTTATGTTACCATCAGGGAAGTCCCTACATTCTGAACAGATTGTTAAAGGTGATGTTGTGTCCTTAGGAAGTAAGAAACTATATGTAGAACTGATTGCAATTGACATGAAAGATACGAGGTGATATTAGGAATGGATTGGTTATTTAGGCATTATGCCACAATAAGTTGTAGATTTGGGATGGTTGATTTTCGACCCCCAAATAGTGATCATTATTCCTTCCAAGCTATCCCTAAGATAAGCAAAATACCGATTATATCCTCACTAGAAATTTACCGGTTACTGAAAAATGGTTGTGAGAGTTACTTAGCTAGCATAATGGATGTTCGGGTGAAGAATAAGATAGAGTTACAAGATATCCTCATAGTCTGAGAGTTCCCTAAGGCATTCTTGGATGATTTGCCAAGATTACCACCTGATAGAGAAATAGAGTTTGTAATAGATACGTACCCTGAGGCCTTACCGGTGTCTAAGAATCCTTATCGGATGGCACCTGTTGAGCTGAAGAAGTTAAAAGTCCAACTACAGGAATTAGTAGACAAAGGATTTATACGCCCTAGCAGTTCCCCTTGGGGTGCACCTGTCTTATTTGTCAAGAAGAAAGATGGTTCCCTTAGAATGTGCATAGACTATAGGGAGCTAAATAAGTTGACAATCAAGAATAAGTACCCCTTACCTCGGATTGATGATTTGTTTGACCAATTGCAAGGAGCAAAGGTGTTTTCAAAAATAGATTTATGTTCGGGTTATTACCAACTGAAAGTTAAGGAAGGAGATATACCAAAGACAGCCTTCAGAACCCGTTATGGACACTACGAATTATTGGTCATGTCATTTGGACTGACCAATGCACCTGCAGTCTTTATGGACTTAATGAATCGTGTGTTTCGTGAGTATTTGGACAAATTTGTAATTGTGTTCATAGATGATATCCTGATATACTCACGGACTGAAGCTGACCATGCAGAGCATTTAAGAGTAGTTTTGACGACATTAAGGAGCACCAGCTCTATGCCAAATTGTCCAAGTGTGAATTTTGGTTGGACAGGGTTAATTTTCTTGGTCATATAGTTTCTGCTAATGGCATATCAGTGGACCCGACCAAAATTCAGGCAATAAGGGATTGGCCACAACCAAAGAATGCCAGTGAAGTCTGCAGTTTTCTTGGATTGGCAGGCTATTACAGGAAGTTCAGCAGAGGATTTTCTATGATAGCTAAGCCCCTGACGAATTTGACAAAGAAGGACAATAAGTATTCTTGGACCAAAGCTTGTGAGGATAGCTTCTAGACATTGAAGGTAAAGTTAACAACAGCCCCAGTATTGACCCTTCCAACTGAAGAAGGAAAGTTTAGCGTATTTTGTGATGCATCAAAAGTTTGTTTGGGCTGTGTTTTGATGCAAGAAGGCAAAGTTGTAGCGTATGCCTCTAGGCAGTTAAAGAGTTATGAACAGAACTATCCCACCCATGATTTAGAATTAGCCGCTGATGTTTTTGCCTTGAAGATATGGAGACACTATTTATATGGACAGCAGTGTGAGGTGTTTTATGACCATAAAAGTCTGAAGTACCTCTTTACACAAAAGGAATTGAACATGAGGCAGAGGCGTTAGGTTGGAATTTGTTAAGGATTACGACTTTGAGATCAAGTATCACCCGGGCAAGGCTAACTCTGTAGCTGACGCATTGAGCAGGATGTCAACAACAATGCAGCCCGTTGTATCAACTATGTCTATACCTTTGAGGACAGAGATTCAAAAATTGGAGTTGGAGATAGTTCCAGAGTTGTCAGCTTTGCTTGCATATTTGACCATTCAACCAACGGTTCTGGAAAAGATCAAAAAAGCACAACAGAAGGACTCAGAGGAGAATAACAGTATGATGAACAAGGTGAAGGACACCACCTCCGAGTTTAGTCTTTCCAAGGAGGGGATTCTGAGGTTTAGAAATAGATGGTATGTCCCTAATAATGAAGGATTACGTAAATTGATCTTGGCTGAGGCGCATTCGTCTCCCTTTTCTGTACATCCTGGCACCACCAAGATGTATCGAGACCTGAAGTTACTCTATTGGTGGCCAAACTTAAAGAGAGATGTTGCTAAGTATGTAGAATCATGTTTGGTTTGCCAAGAAGTTAAAGCTGAGCACCAACGTCCAGGAGGTACCCTTCAGCCTCTACCTATTCCCGAGTGAAGTGGGAACACATAGCTATGGATTTCGTTGTAGGATTAGCTAAGACAACTAAGGGACATGATAGTATTTGGGTTGTGATTGATAGACTGACGAAATCAGCTCATTTCTTACCAGTAAGGATAACCTACTCGATGGACCAGCTTGCTGATCTTTATGTACAAGAAGTTATTAGGTTACATGGAATTCCTGCATCTATTGTCTCTGATCGTGACCCTAGGTTCACCTCCCGGTTTTGGAAAGGTCTACAAGGCACACTTGGCACGAGGTTATCCTTCAGCACTGCTTTTCACCCGCAGACAGATGGTCAATCGGAAAGGACTATTCAGATACTCGAAGATATGCTGAGGGGGGCGTGCGTGCTAGATTTCCAGTCATCCTGGAGTCGATACTTACCTTCGGTTGAGTTCTCCTACAATAACAGTTATCAGTCCACCATTGGCATGACACCTTATGAAGCACTGTATGGCAGGAAATATAGATCACCCCTGTATTGGGATGAGGTTGGTGAAGCAAAACTTATAGGTCCCGAGATGTTGCAGCAGATGTCAGAAAAGATTGCCACTATTAAGAAGAGGATGATTACTGCACAAAGCCGATAGAAAAGTTATGCAGACCAAAGAAGAAGAGATCTTGAATTTTCGGTTGGAGATGAGGTATTCTTGAAGGTTTCACCGTTCAAAGAGGTCTTAAGATTTGGCAAAAAAGGAAATCTTAATCCACGATTTATTGGACCTTTCCCTGTTTTGACTAGAATCAGTAGTACAGCTTACAGACTGCAGTTGCCTCCATCATTGGATAAAGTTCATAATGTTTTCCATGTGTCAATGTTAAGAAAATGTATACGGGATCCTACACAAATTGTTAAACCAGTGGATTTTGAGATTGAGCCGACGCTAACATATGAAGAGAAGCTAGTGCAGATATTGGAATCCGCAGTTAAGACTCTGAGGAACAAAGAGATTCCGTTGGTCAAAGTCTTATGGAAGAATCATGGCATTGAAGAAGTCACTTGGGAGCGACGACAGGACATGTTAGACAAGTATCCAGAATTATTTGTTTGATCAATTTTCGGGGATGAAAATTTTGTTTAAGGAGGGATGGATGTAACATCCGAGTTAACGGCCAGGTGATTTTCCTAACTGTATTAACGGTCATGAATATTTAATCTTCACAGTTTAGTACTTATACCAAGAATAATTAATTTCATGTGGATTTAAACTAGGTTGGTGGCAAAGTTGTAATAATGGAGGGTGATGACCATTA
Organism: Begonia masoniana; assembly: GCA_022432975.1. Taxonomy (NCBI): domain Eukaryota; kingdom Viridiplantae; phylum Streptophyta; class Magnoliopsida; order Cucurbitales; family Begoniaceae; genus Begonia; species Begonia masoniana. The sequence goes on along the minus strand of CM039503.1, from coordinate 21,456,455 downwards.
TATAAAGAAAAAGGAAATGTTTTAAACCTCACTTGAACCACTGTAGCCGACACCTTCCTTTTCGGCGATTTCTTCTCTCCCAAGCTCTTGCTCTCTGCTTCCGGCATACTCTCTTCGACGATCGGTTTCTCTGCCACTACTTGACTACTCTGTGCCCGACGTATGCAATAGTCAATGTAGCTATCTGATAGCTTGTTAGCCCTGTTTTCTACTCGGCATTGGAGTTTTGGATTTTCCAATGGCCGATTAATAATAAGAACATTTGGAATCTGAGAGTGGGAATGGTTTTATCAAATTGATTCTGGACATTTAGAACAACCACCTCTGAGTTATCGATAATTGAATCAGTCTGTTTTGGTTTTGGATTTCAAACTGCACAGAGTATTAGGCTAAAGATTCGGGAATGACTTTAGCTATTAAATCTTAGGATAACTTGAGATTAGAACTATTAGGATTTTTGTTTTAACTACTGCAATGTAAATGTTTTAGGTGAAGAAGTTTGAAGAGAAAGGAGCTCAAGTGCTAAGGAGACCAGGTAAGTGAATGTATTAAGATTTCTGGCTAATAGAGCCCTACATCGTGGGAGTACTAGGTTGAGATGTCTAATGTTTACCTTATGATAATGAGCTTGTCTGCACTTAAAGGATTTATGTATGTTGCGAGTTATACTATTTGATGACCTGCTAGTGAATGTGAAGTTGTCTGCTCTGGTATGATCCTTGTCATAGTTTGATAAGTTAAAAGTTCTCATGTTCATGCATCATGAATGTTTCTCAAGCATAAGAAAATGTTTTAATGCATGTTTTCCATGAACAGAATATGTATGTATAATATATATATAGATAAGATTTATGCAACCTGACTAAGTGAGGTTGGGGCGGTTCGGCGTATGTCACAGTCCAAAGAGGGACATATGAATACGACCCGCAGTAGGGAACAAGATCAAACTCACTGTCGAACCCCCTTTACCGGCACAAATCCTCTCTTAATCCACACAACCTATAAAATGATGAATATGATCAATGACTATGAATGATGAATATGATCAATGACTATGAATGATGAATATGATCAATGACTATGAATGATGAATATGATCAATGACTATGAATGATGAATATGATCAATGACTATGAATGATGAATATGATCAATGACTATGAATGATGAATATGATCAATGACTATGAATGATGAATATGATCAATGACTATGAATGATGAATATGATCAATGACTATGAATGATGAATATGATCAATGACTATGAATGATGAATATGATCAATGACTATGAATGATGAATATGATCAATGACTATGAATGATGAATATGATCAATGACTATGAATGATGAATATGATCAATGACTATGAATGATGAATATGATCAATGACTATGAATGATGAATATGATCAATGACTATGAATGATGAATATGATCAATGACTATGAATGATGAATATGATCAATGACTATGAATGATGAATATGATCAATGACTATGAATGATGAATATGATCAATGACTATGAATGATGAATATGATCAATGACTATGAATGATGAATATGATCAATGACTATGAATGATGAATATGATCAATGACTATGAATGATGAATATGATCAATGACTATGAATGATGAATATGATCAATGACTATGAATGATGAATATGATCAATGACTATGAATGATGAATATGATCAATGACTATGAATGATGAATATGATCAATGACTATGAATGATGAATATGATCAATGACTATGAATGATGAATATGATCAATGACTATGAATGATGAATATGATCAATGACTATGAATGATGAATATGATCAATGACTATGAATGATGAATATGATCAATGACTATGAATGATGAATATGATCAATGACTATGAATGATGAATATGATCAATGACTATGAATGATGAATATGATCAATGACTATGAATGATGAATATGATCAATGACTATGAATGATGAATATGATCAATGACTATGAATGATGAATATGATCAATGACTATGAATGATGAATATGATCAATGACTATGAATGATGAATATGATCAATGACTATGAATGATGAATATGATCAATGACTATGAATGATGAATATGATCAATGACTATGAATGATGAATATGATCAATGACTATGAATGATGAATATGATCAATGACTATGAATGATGAATATGATCAATGACTATGAATGATGAATATGATCAATGACTATGAATGATGAATATGATCAATGACTATGAATGATGAATATGATCAATGACTATGAATGATGAATATGATCAATGACTATGAATGATGAATATGATCAATGACTATGAATGATGAATATGATCAATGACTATGAATGATGAATATGATCAATGACTATGAATGATGAATATGATCAATGACTATGAATGATGAATATGATCAATGACTATGAATGATGAATATGATCAATGACTATGAATGATGAATATGATCAATGACTATGAATGATGAATATGATCAATGACTATGAATGATGAATATGATCAATGACTATGAATGATGAATATGATCAATGACTATGAATGATGAATATGATCAATGACTATGAATGATGAATATGATCAATGACTATGAATGATGAATATGATCAATGACTATGAATGATGAATATGATCAATGACTATGAATGATGAATATGATCAATGACTATGAATGATGAATATGATCAATGACTATGAATGATGAATATGATCAATGACTATGAATGATGAATATGATCAATGACTATGAATGATGAATATGATCAATGACTATGAATGATGAATATGATCAATGACTATGAATGATGAATATGATCAATGACTATGAATGATGAATATGATCAATGACTATGAATGATGAATATGATCAATGACTATGAATGATGAATATGATCAATGACTATGAATGATGAATATGATCAATGACTATGAATGATGAATATGATCAATGACTATGAATGATGAATATGATCAATGACTATGAATGATGAATATGATCAATGACTATGAATGATGAATATGATCAATGACTATGAATGATGAATATGATCAATGACTATGAATGATGAATATGATCAATGACTATGAATGATGAATATGATCAATGACTATGAATGATGAATATGATCAATGACTATGAATGATGAATATGATCAATGACTATGAATGATGAATATGATCGGGGTCAATAGATGAGAGTTAAACGATTGCGTCTTCCGGGTGACGTCACGGAAGATGTAGTATGACGTCACGGAAGATGTAGTTTGTTTCCTCGCCCGATGATGTAAATGTTAACTTGTCGTCTAGCGATCGGCAGATGTAGAGTGTTTAAGCCATCAGATGATGAAAGTGATATTTTGTCGTCTAGCGATCGACAAATGTAGTGTAATAAGTCACCGGATGATGAGAATGTTATTTGTCGTTTAATGACCGGGTCATGTTTTAATTATTCACGTGAGATGCACATGACCACCGGATGATGTACCCTTATTTTATCGGATGATGTAGAGAGCTTCTCCACCGGATGGTATAGACACGGTTTTGTCGTCTAGTGACCAGTAGATGTGATTCATTCTTCTATCGGTAGATGCAGTCTATAACTTAAAGTTTTCCCTTCACTAGCCGATACAAATTGTACTGCCCGACGGCAGATATGTAATGTTTTCCTTTGCCGATTGAGGCTTAGCGAATCGCATATGACATCTTGAGTTAAATTATGTTAAAAAAAAAAAAGAAATACACTGCTAATAATGAATCATGTGTGAGTAATAAGGATTAAATGATTAAGAAAGATACGGATTATGTGACGATCCTCCCGGGTCGTTACATAAACCTTGAATGTGACATGGATAACTTAGGTTCTAACCACAAGTCATGTAACAGTCAACCTCATTTGCTTGATACGTTAAACTCTTTTGGAACAAATCTATTGAAGTGAACTTTTTTATACTTCATCAAGAGCATTACTAAGTCTTAATTACGCGTCCATGAAGGTTATTGGGTACTCAGTACACGTCGTTCTCATCACTTCAAGTTAAACCTTGAAGGTGAAATGGATAACTTAGGTTCTAACCACAAGTCATGTAACAGTCAACCTCATTTGCATGATACGTTCAACTCTTTTGGAACAAATCGATTGAAGTGAACTTTCTTATACTTCATCAAGAGCATTACTAAGTTTTACTTATGCGTCCATGAAGGTTATTGTGTCATCATTACACGTCGTTCTCATCACTTCTAGTTAAACCTTGAAGGTGAAATGGATAACTTAGGTTCTAACCACAAGTCATGTAACAGTCAACCTCATTTGCATGATACGTTCACTTCTTTTGGGAACAAATCGATTGAAGTGAACTTCTATACTTCATCAAGAGCATTACTAAGTTTTACTTATGCGTCCATGAAGGTTATTGTGTCATCACTACACTTAGGAATACAAAGCTTATCTTTCTTAAATAGATAACCGTCATGCCTATAATAATCACCATATGCAACTTTTTCACATAATTTCCAAATTTCACTAAAATCTGAATCTACTACATATAATTCTTTAACAAGTTCAAATCCAAGCAATTTAGATTGTAAGGAGGTTACGAGTACATACCTTCGAGACAATGCATCGGCCACTACATTTTCCTTACCTTTTTTATATTTGATCACGTATGGAAATGTTTCAATGAATTCCATCCATTTTGCGTGCCTTTTGTGTAGTTTTCCTTGCGACTTCAAGTGCTTCAAGCTCTCATGATCGGAATGAATAATAAATTCTTTTGGCCACAAATAATGTTGCCACGTTTGAAGTGCTCGGACTAAGGCATACAATTCCTTGTCATATGTGGGGTAGTTCAAAGCCGCTCCATTAAGCTTCTCGCTAAAGTAAGCAATAGGCTTGGAATCCTGCATTAAAACACCACCAATACCTTTTCCCGACGCATCACATTCAATCTCAAAAGCTTTATCAAAATTAGGTAAAACAAGTAATGGTGCATTAGTAAGTTTACCTTTTAGGAGATTAAAAGCTTGTTCATGTATTTCAGTCCACTTAAATTCAACATTCTTCTTTACAAGATCATTTAAGGGAGCCGCAATGGTGCTAAAATCTTTAACAAACCTCCTGTAAAAGCTTGCTAATCCATGAAAACTTCTTACCTCGTTGGCATTCTTTGGTCTTGGTCATTCCTTAATTGCCTTAACTTTTTCTTCATCCACCGATACTCCACTTGAACTAACTACAAAACCAAGAAACACTACCGAATCCATGCAAAAGGTGCACTTCTTTAAGTTAGCGTATAGTTGATTTTCTCTTAAAGCATTAAAAACTGAATTCAAGTGTTTAACATGTGCATCTTGAGTTTTACTATAAACCAAGATATCATCAAAGTACACAACAACAAACTTTCCAATAAAAGATCTCAACACATGATTCATCAATCTCATAAAAGTACTTGGTGCATTAGACAAACCAAATGGCATTACTAACCACTCATAAAGACCATATTTAGTTTTAAAAGCAGTTTTCCATTCATCTCCCTCTTTCATGCGAATTTGATAATATCCATTCTTTAGATCAATTTTTGAAAATAAGCATGCACCATGTAACTCATCAAGCATATCATCCAATCTAGGAATAGGGTGTCGATACTTTACCGTGATCTTGTTGATAGCTCGACAATCAACACACATTCGCCAAGTTCCATCTTTCTTCGGAACTAAGATGACAGGAACTGAGCATGGACTAAGGCTTTCCTTTACAAATCCTTTCTCCACTAGTTCATCCACTTGCTTTTGAATTTCCTTAGTTTCTTCGGGATTAGCTCGATATGCCGGTCGATTAGGAATTGATGCTCCCGGTATGAAATCTATTTGATGTTCAATTCCTCTCAACGGAGGCAACCTTCTCGGTAATTCTTCAGGAAACACATCCTCAAATTCCTGCAAAAGAGAAGAAACAACACTCGGAATAGATTGAGTTAGCTCATTAGTCGCAAGATAAACATCTTTGTATAACAATACAAGTACTTCTTGCCTCGCTATCATCACACTTTTAACCTCACTTTTTCTTGCCATTCCACTTATTCTCCTGCTCTCCTCATGTTTTCTCTCACTCTCATTTTTTCTCTCTTTGCACTCTTTTTTCTCTCTTTCACTCTTTTTTTCACTCACTCTATTCTCTTCTTTTTCATGTTTTTGTTCACTCAATGACTTTTCTCTCTTTTTGAATTCTTTTGCAATCCTATCTTGATCCTCACTAGCCTCCCACGGTTTTAGTGGTTTGAGAATTATCTTCCGACCATTTTGATCAAAGGAGTACTCATTCTTGAAACCATTGTACTTGACGTTTCTATCGAATTGCCATGGTCTCCCCAAAAGGATATGTGTAGCTTGCATGGGTACTACATCACAAAGAATCTCATCTTTATACTTTCCAATTGCGATTCCAAACTTCACTTGCTTAGTTACTTTCACTTCTCCACAATCACTCAACCATTGTAGCTTGTATGGCTTAGGATGCTTAACGGTTTCCAAGCTCAATTTTTCTACTAATAACGTGCTAGCAACGTTAGTACAACTCCCACTATCAATTATCAAACTACATACCTTGTTATTCACGTGGCATCTAGTGTGAAATATATTTTCCCTTTGCACTTTATCTCCATCCTCATTGGCTTGAACGTTGAGTATACGTCTAGTGATCAACAATTGTCCTCTCACGGGTTCCTCTATATCCACGTCGCTACAATCTTCTAATGGTGGCATTTCATCGTCACTTGAACTTACACTTGCTATATCACCATTATCCAAAATAATCATAGCTCTTTTATTCGGACAATTAGAAGCAATATGGCCAAAACCTTGACATCTAAAACATTTGATCTCTCGAGACTTAATAGGAGTGGAAGTCTCGGTTTTACCTTTTATGGGGTGGTATTCGATGTCGTGGTTTTCCCTTTGAACTCCTCCTTCGGTCTTGAATTAGGCTTATCACTCCTCCAATTAGATTTCCATGAAGAGTTTGGGGTTGATCCGATCTTAGAGTTCCTTGATTTCAATTGCCTCTCAACTTTGATGGACTTGTGCAACAATTCTTCTAAATCCACATAATGATCCAAATCCACAATGTCAGCGATTTCTCTATTTAAACCTCCAATGAATCGTGCCATTGTCGCTTCATCATCCTCGTCCACTCTAGCCCTTACCATGGCTACCTCCAACTCTTTGTAATATTCCTCTACACTTTTGATTCCTTGAGTCAAACCCTGTAGTTTCCTACATGCATCTCGATAATAGTGGTTAGGAATAAATCTTTTGCGCATTTGTACCTTCATATCATCCCATGTGCGTATGGGTTGTTCTCCATACCTTTTTCGTGTTTTCACTAATTGATCCCACCATATGCTTGCATAATCCGTGAATTCCATCGACACTAATTTGATCTTTTTCTCCTCAGTGTAGTTATGACATTCAAACATCTGTTCAACTTTTCTTTCCCATTCTATATAAAGTTCGGGATCACTTTTACCTTGAAAAGGAGGGATGATCGTTTTGATGTTGCTTAGATTTCCATCCTCACGGTTTGTTCTCGCATATCTCTCTCTTCTGTAATTGCCATCCTCGTAATCGGATTCCCCATAGTAATGCTCCATTGGTGATTTGCCCCTTTGTGCACGGCTATTAGAAGGCGACTTTATTCTTTCATACCTCATGTCTAAATTCTTAATTTGCTCTTGTATAGCCTTCATGTACATCTCCAGATCAAAGTTAGCACGTCTTTCGTCACTACTCATAATTTCAAGGAAGAAAAATAAAAAAATTATTAGTGAACAAAAAAAAGTAAGTAAACGGAACTCACTCACTCCCTCACGTGTTTACACTCGATTATATGTCTCTCCACTCGTGTTTCCCTCAAATAATGGCTTTTATATGATAGTCTCACCCTCTTGCCTTTTACCACTCAATTTTCTCTTTAAGCTCTTTATGTAAAAACCTAATCAAGAGAAAAATTCAACAAGCAAAAACAAGTAAGATCAAACTTTTTAACTCAAAATTCTAATTTCCAAAATCGGTTAGAATCAAACAATTTAGAATAGAATGTAGGACTTCAAGAGAGTAAACTTTTCAAGAAAGGAAATTTTTACGAAAGGAAACCTTTCAAGAAAGGAAACTTTTCAAGAAAGGAAACGTTTTACGAAAGGAAACTTTTCAAGAAATGAAACTTTTAACAAAAAGAAACTTTCAAGAAAGGAAATTGAGACAATCAAAGAAAAGAATTGAATACTCACACCAAAAAGCAAATAATGACGCATATAATGAAGAAGAAATTGATACTCGAGATATTGATACTCGAAATATTGAGATTTTTGTTTTTTTTTTTTTTTGACAGAAGAAAACTTGACAAATAAAGAGAATCGTTGATTCAATGACCTTTTTTTTTTTTTTTGAATTTCCGAATTTTTTTTTTTTGAATTTTCGGATTTTTTTTTTTTTTTTTTTTTTTTGAAATTTCAAAGGAAGAAACTCTAGAAAAAGAAGAAAAAAACAAAAAACAATAAAGATAGAACCTTGAATCTAGGAGCCAAAGCTCTGATACCAAATGATGAAAACCACGGGTATATGAAACCCGAGACCCTTCAACAACGCGGAATTAGAAACTCAGGAACGCCTGTGAAATCAAGTATAAGGAACTTGACCCCAATCGAACCTTGCCGACGGAACCAAAGTTATCAAACAAGGAGCTTGACCCGTAACCGAACTTGTGGTTAGAACCAAAGCTATCAAGTTGATCTTTCAAGTTTTGACTTGAAGAAGATCTAGTTCTTCACAAAGAACAAAAGAGAAAATTCTCACAAAGAGTAACTCAAAATCATGTATATTGCTTAATAATGTTGAAGCGCCTATGCCTTTAAATAGGCTACAAAATATCCTAAAAGTAATTAGGAAATATTACTAAAACGATAATTAGGAAACTTTCTAAAATAATACTTAGGAAAACTTTCTAAATCTATGATTAGGAAAGCTTTCTAAAACTATAATTAAGAAACTTTCTAAAACTATAATTAAGAAACTTTCTAAAACTATAATTAGGAAATAATTGCTTGCCAAATTTGTTTTGTTGTTGTGCTTCCATCTCTCTTGCCACTAATCTTTGGGTAGTTTTCAAGTATCTTTGGCCTTCTTTTCTTCGCAAGCATCCTCTTCAATACTTAACAAATTTATTAATTTCAGCTCTTTTTGGAAAGAATCTTTCTCTTGGATTGCTATAATCAATCCATTTAAGGCTTCTTGCATTTTCTTGATTCTTGATCTTGTCATTGGACCTCCAATATCTTGACATGGATCTTTAACTTTGGGCTTGAAGTTGGTTGCACTCTGATTCACATCACTTGGTGCGTTAGTCAAACCGAAAGGCATTACTAGCCACTCATACAAACCATGTTTTGTTTTGAAAGCAGTTTTCCATTCATCACCTTCTTGCATACGAATTTGATGATAACCACTTTTTAAATCAATCTTTGAAAAGATAGTGGAACCATGCAATTCATCTAACATGTCATCTAATCGAGGTATGGGATGTCTATACTTTACCGTGATTTTATTGATTGCTCGGCAATCGACGCACATTCTCCAAGTTCCATCTTTCTTAGGGACCAACAAGACAGGAACCGCACATGGACTCATGCTTTCTCGAACATGTCCTTTGGCTAGCAGCTCTTCAACTTGCCTTTGAAGTTCCTTTGTTTCTTCTGGATTACTTTGATAGGCGGGTCGATTAGGAATGGTAGCTCCTGGAATGAAATCAATTCGATGCTCAATGCCTCTTATTGGTGGCAATCCTGGTGGCGTTTCCTCAGGAAAGACATCTTCAAATTCCTGTAAAAGAGCAACTGCTACAGTAGGCAAAGGATTATCAGTGTTAGTTGTTAAGAAATAAGCCTCTTTGTACAAGATCAACATCATTGTTTTTTCTGATTTGAAGGCACTCTTAATCTCTCTCTCTTTTGCAAGGAAATTCACTGCCTTTTTTTCTTTTTCAAGAGGGACCTGACTCTTTTCTCTCTTCTCTCTCACTTTCTTTTGAACTCTCATGCTCACTCTCACATTATTTTGTATTAGCTGTGACAGATTTTTTAATTTGACATTGCTCTTCAAAAACTTGATGGGGTGGTAACGGAGCTAGAGTAATACTTCGTCGATCCTTGGTAAAGCTGTACCGATTCTTGTATCCATCATGGGTGGTGCGTCTATCAAATTGCCATGGTCTTCCAAGCAATATATGGCTTGCTTGCATAGGAACAACATCACAAAGAACTTCATCTGAATATTTGCCAATTGAAAATGAGACAAGAACCTGTTTTGTTACCTTCATTTCTCCACTTTCATTGAGCCATTGGAGACGATATGGTCGAGGGTGTTTCAGAGTCTTTAATCCAAGCTTGTCCACCATCATCTTACTTGCAACATTCACAACTTCCTCCATCTATGATTAAACCACAAACCTTTTCTTTAACATGGCAGCGCGTATAGAAAATGTTTTCACGTTGTTGACGGTCATCATCTTCTATAGTTTGAACATGGAGGGTTCGAAGAACTACTAAGGCTTGGCCAACAACTGCATGTTCGGTATCACTAGCTTCTTCAAGTGGTGGCATAACTTCATTGTCACTTTCTTCTTCAGAAACAATATCTCCATTATTTAACAAAATCATAGTTCTTTTATTTGGGCATTGTGAAGAAATATGACCAATTCCATGACATTTAAAACACTTTATATCTCGATTTCTCTGGGTTGGGGTATAACTCGTACCTTTTTCAACCTGCTTAGCCATCACTTTTTCATCTTTTGCCTTGGAAGTCGACTGCTCTTCTTGCCTTAGAGTAGAGTTCCATTTTGACTTCCCACTCAAAGAAGTAAAAGTTTCTTGCTTGGAGGTTGATCTTCCTCCTCTTTTGAGCTGCCTTTCAACCTTCATGGCCATGTGGACAACCTCTTCAAGTTCTACGTAGTGCTGCAATTCTACAATATTTGCAATTTCACGATTGAGACCACAAATGAACCGAGCCATGGTTGCTTCTCGATCTTCCTCAACATTGGCACGAATCATGGATATTTCCATCTCTTTATGATACTCCTCAACAGATTTTGAACCCTGTTTAAGGCTTTGCAATTTTAAGTGTAAATCTCTATAATAATGTGAAGGAACAAACCTTCGTCTCATGGCAGCTTTCATGTCTTCCCAATTGTCGATTGGAATTTCTCTATTTCTTCGTTTGGTTAGGAGCACTTGGTCCCACCAAGCAATTGCGTAATCAGTGAAAGAAACAGCTGCAAGTTTAACTTTTTTTTCCTCCGAATAGTTATGGCAATCAAAAACAAGTTCAACCTTTCGTTCCCATTCAATGTAAACGTCCGGGTCATTTTTACCTTGAAATGATGGGATAGAGAGTTTAATCTCACCTGTGTTGTTGTCGGTAAAATTTCTTTCTCGGTATTGACGTCTTTGTCTTGGCCTATGATCTCTTTCTCTTCCTATGGAGGCTACTTCGTCAAAATCCTCATACTCTTCAGCATAATCGCCCATGGGATTAACTGTAGTAACGAAGGGTCGTTTAGTTGGCTGTCTTTCTTGGGGCATGGCACCTTGTTGAATTTGATTAATGCGTTCATCACTACGATCCAATCGATCTCGAATCTCTTCAAATTGGACGTTCATCCTCTGGAATTGTTGCTGCATGGCTTGGATGACCAAATTGCTATCCATTGGTGTTGCTTCACCTTCTCTTTCAGACATGTTGTAGAATCTGTGTAAAAGTGTAAAGAAAAGGACCTCACCTCTCCCTCACATGTATACACTCAAATATGGTTCTCGAGCACTCGTGTTTACTCACAGAGATTTTGGCTTTTACCCTCTAATAAGCTCTACAACTCTTGCCTTTTACCACTCACTTTCCTCCTCAAAGTTCTTGAGAAAACTAAGCAAGGCAAATATCAAAGCAAAACAAATGAAAACCAACACACTTAAAATATAGATTTTTTAGTAAAGATGAAAACAATGGGGCGCAAAATAAAGGAAGGAAAGGAAGAAATATGGTCACAATATGATTGATACCACGGGTTTTGAAACAAAAATATATGATAAAGAAATTTCTTTTTCCACTTTTCTTTTCTTCTTTTTTTTTTCTTTTTTTTTTTTGCCCTTTTTTTTTTTTGATAAACTATCAATGGGAGCAAGAACAAAGATATGAAATTATGGATCAACAACAAAGAGTAAATTGAAATAAAAAGAAATTAAGCACTAGACGATAAACAAAACCTCAATTGGATGTCTAGTCTCTGATACCAAATGATGCAAACCTCAACAAACTTGTTGTGAGACCCAACGTCAATAGATGGAATCAACTTCAGGATCGCCCAATAGTAGTTTCAAAGTTTAGGACTAATGACCCCGTGGTTATATGACAACCAGAAACCAATAGTATCAAGAAAGGAATATTGACCCCGTTGCTATGGAAGAGCAAGAAACCAATATTATTAGGGTTGGAAATCAAGTGGTTGCACTTGAAATTTCCGCAAGTTCTACAGAAGAACAGTTTGGAGGAAATTCTCACAAGATAATTCTCATTCTAGTGTGTCTTACAATGAAGAACTCCCAAGTATTTATAGGCTTACAAGAATAGTCTAGAATAGGCATTAAATAGCCTTGAAAACATGAGAAAGAACTTTGCTTCTAATATGGTCTAGGTTCAGCCTTCTTGGAAACCATCAAAACACCTTTTGGCCTTCTCTATGCCAATATTAAATGCCTAGTGGATGTCACTTCGAAATTACTCATTCTAGAGCCTTCTTTGCTTAATTTTGGCCTAATCAAACTCCATTTGTATTTGTAATACATTAATAACTTTAAGGCCCATTTCTTCAAGTGGTCTTGGTTCTTGAAATAAGTTATTTTGGACTTCTTCTTGAAGCTTCTTGGCCCGAGCTCTAGTGATAGGTCCATTTGGTATTTTCAACTCCATTAAGTATTCTTCTTGGCCCAACTCTTCTTCAATGCCATCCTTGCCCACATCATTACTAAGTCTTAATTACGCGTCCATGAAACTTATTGGGTCCTCCATACACGTCGTTCTCATCACTTCAAGCCAAAAACTTGAAGGTTAGATGGATAACTTAGGTTCTAACCACAAGTCATATAACAGTGAACCTCATTTGCTTGATACTTTCAGTTCTTTTAGAACAAATGAATTAAAGTGAAGTTTCTTATACTTCATCAAACGCATTACTAAGTCTTAATTACGCGTCCATGAGGCTTATTGGGTCCCCCATACATGTCGTTCTCATCAAGTCAAGTTAAAACCTTGAAGGTTAGATGGATAACATAGGTTCTAACCACAAGTCATGTAACAGTGAACCTCTTTTGCTTGATACGTTCAAGGCTTTTGGAACAAATCGATAGAAGTGAAGTTTCTTATACTTCATCAAACGCATTACTAAGTCTTAATTACACGTCCATGAAGCCTATTGGGTCCTCCATACACGTCGTTCACTATACGTCATGTTAAAACCATGAAGATTAGATGGATAACTTAGGTTCTAACCGCATGTCATGTAAAAGTGAACCTCATTTGCTTGATACGTTCAAGTCTTTTGGAACAAATCGATAGAAGTGAAGTTTCTTATACTTCATCAAACGCATTACTAAGTCTTAATTACACGTCCATGAAGCTTATTGGGACTACAATACACGTCGTTCTCATCACTTCAAGTTAAAAACTTGAAGGTTAGATGGATAACTTAGGTTCTAACCACAAGTCCAATAACAGTGAATCTCATTTGCTTGTTACGTTCAGTTCTTTTGGAACAAATCGATTGAAATGAAGTTTCTTATACTTCATCAAACGCATTACTAAGTCTTAATTACGCGTCCATGAAGCTTCCTGGGACCTCAATACACGTCGTTCTCATCACTTCAAGTTAAAAACTTGAATGTTAGATGGATAACTTAGGTCCTAACCACAAGTCATGTAACAGTGAACCTCATTTGCTTGATACGTTCAGTTCTTTGGAACAAATCGACTGAAGTGAACTTTCTTATACTTCATCAAACGCATTACTAAGTCTTAATTACGCGTCCATGAAGCTTATTGGGTCCACCATACACGTTGTTCTCGTCACGTCAAGTTAAAACCTTGAAGGTTAGATGGATAACTTAGGTGCAAACCACAAGTTATGTAACAGTGAATCTCATTTGCTTGATACGTTCAGTTCTTTTGGAAAAAATCGATTGAATTGAAGTTTCTTATACTTCATCAAATGCATTACTAAGTCTTAATTACGCGTCCATGAAGCCTATTGGGTCCTCCATACACGTCGTTCACTATACGTCAAGTTTAAACCTTGAATATTAGATGGATAACTTAGGTTCTAACCGCTTGTCATGTAAAAGTGAACCTCATTTGCTTGATACGTTCAAGTCTTTTGGAACAAATCGATAGAAGTGAAGTTTCTTATACTTCATCAAACGCATTACTAAGTCTTAATTACACGTCCATGAAGCTTATTGGAACTACAATACACGTCGTTCTCATCACTTCAAGTTAAAAACTTGAAGGTTAGATGGATAACTTAGGTTCTAACAACAAGTCATGTAACAGTGAACCTCGTTTGCTTAATACGTTTTGTTCTTTTGGAACAAATCGATTGAAGTGAAGTTTCTTATACTTCATCAAACGCAATACTAAGTCTTAATTACGCATCCATGAAGCTTATTGGGTCCTCAATACATGTCGTTCTCATCATTTCAAGTTAAAATCTTGAAGGTTAAATGAATAATTTAGGTTCTAACTACAAGTCATGTAATAGTGAACCTCATTTGCTTGTTACGTTCAGTTGTTTCGGAACAAATCGATTGAAGTGAACTTTCTTATACTTCATCAAACGCATTACTAAGTCTTAATTACGCGTCCATAAAGTTTAGTGGGTACTCCATACACGTCGTTCTCATCACGTCAAGTTAAAACCATGAAGGTTAGATGGATAACTTAGGTTCTAACCACAAGTCATGTAACAGTGAACCTCATTTGCTTGATACGTTCAGTTCTTTTGGAACAAATCTATTCAAGTGAACTTTCTTATACTTCATCAAACGCATTACTAAGTCTTAATTACGCGTCCATGAAGCTTAATGGGTCCTCCATACACGTCGTTTCAATACGTCAAGTTAAAACCTTTAAGGTTAGGTGGATAACTTAGGTTCTAACTGCAAGTCATCTAACAGTGAACCTCATTTGCCTGATACGTTCAAGCCTTTTGGAACAAATCGATAGAAGTGAAGTTTCTTGTACTTCATCAAACGCATTACTAAGTATTTATTACACGTCCATGAAGCTTATTAGGACTACAATACACGTCGTTCTCATCACTTCAAGTTAAAAACTTGAAGGTTAGATGGATAACTTAGGTTCTAACCACAAGTCATATAACACTGAACCTCATTTGCTTGATACTTTGAGTTCTTTTGGAACAAATCGATTGAAGTGAAGTTTCTTATACTTTATCAAACGCATTACTAAGTCTTAATTGCGCTTCCATGAAGCTTACTGGGACCTCAATACACGTCGTTATCATCACTTCAAGTTAAAAACTTGAAGGTTCGATGGATAACTTAGGTTCTAACCACAAGTCATGTAACAGTGAACCTCATTTGCTTGATACGTTCAGTTTTTTGGAACACATCGATTGAATTGAAGTTTGTTATACTTCATCAAATGCATTACTAAGTCTTAATTACGCGTCAATGAAACTTATTAAGTCCTCAATACATGTCGTTCTCATCACTTCAAGTTAAAACCTTGCAAGGTTAAATGAATAATTTTGGTTCTAACTACAAGTCATGTAATAGTGAACCTCATTTGCTTGTTACGTTCAATTCTTTTGGAACAAATCGATTGAAGTGAAGTTTCTTATACTTCATCAAACGCATTACTAAGTCTTAATTACGCGTCCATGAAGCCTATTGGGTCCTCCATACACGTCGTTCTCAATACGTCAAGTTTAAACCTTGAATGTTATATGGATAACTTAGCTTCTAACCGCAAGTCATGTAACAGTGAACCTCATTTGCTTGATACGTTCAAGTCTTTTGGAACAAATCGATAGAAGTGAAGTTTCTTATACTTCATCAAACGCATTACTAAGTCTTAATTACACGTCCATGAAGCTTATTGGGACTACAATACACGTCGTTCTCATCACTTCAAGTTAAAAACTTGAAGGTTAGATGGATAACTTAGGTTCTAACCACAAGTTATGTAACAGTGAACCTCATTTGCTCGATACGTTCTGTTCTTTTGGAAAAAATAGATTGAAGTGAAGTTTCTTCTACTTCATCAAACACATTACTAAGTCTTAATTACGCATCCATGAAGCTTATTGGGACCTCAATACATGTCGTTCTCATCACCTCAAGTTAAAACCTATAAGGTTAAATGAATAACTTAGAATCTAACTACAAGTCATGTAATAGTGAACCTCATTTGCTTGTTACGTTCAGTTCTTTTGGAACAAATCGATTGAAGTGAACTTTCTTATACCTCATCAAACGCATTACTAAGTCTTAAATACAAGTCCATAAAGCTTATTGGGTACTCCATACACGTCGTTCTCATCACGTCAAGTTAAAACCTTGAAAGTTAGATGGATAACTTAGGTTCTAACCACAAGTCCTGTAACAGTGAACCTCATTTGCATTGATACGTTCAGTTCTTTTGGAACAAATCTATTTAAGTGAACTTTCTTATAATTCATCAAACGCATTACTAAGTCTTAATTACGCGTCCATGAAGCTTATAAGGTCCTCCATACACGTCGTTCTCAATACGTCAAGTTAAAACCTTGAAGGTTAGATGGATCACTCAGGTTCTAACGGCAAGTCATGTAACAGTGAACCTCATTTCCTTGATACTTTTAAGTCTTTTGGAACAAATCGATAGAAGTGAAGTTTCTTATACTTCATCAAAAACATTACTAAGTCTTTATTACACGTCGTTCTCATCACTTCAAGCCAAAAACTTGAAGGTTAGATGGATAACTTAGGTTCCAACCACAAGTCATATAACAATGAACCTCATTTGCTTGATACGTTCAGTTCTTTTGGAACAAATCGATTGAAGTGAAGTTTCTTATACTTCATCAAACGTATTACTAAATCTTAATTGCGCTTCCATGAAGCTTACTAGGACCTCAATACATGTCGTTATCATAACTTCAAGTTAAAAACTTGAAGGTTAGATGGATAACTTAGGTTCTAACTACAAGTCATGTAACAGTGAACCTCATTTGCTTGATACGTTCAGTTCTTTTGGAATAAATTGATTGAATTGAACTTTCTTATACTTCATCAAACACATTGCTAAGTCTTAATTACGCGTCCATGAAGCTTATTGGGTCCACCATACACGTCATTTTCATCACGTTAAGTTAAAACTTTGAAGGTTAGATGGATAACTTTGGTTCTAACCACAAGTCCGGTTACAGTGAACCTTATTTGCTTGATACGTTCAGTTCTTTAGAACAAATCGATTGAATTGAAGTTTCTTATACTTCATCAAATGCATTACTAAGTCTTAATTACGCATCCATGAACTTATTGGGACCTTAATGCATGTCGTTCTCATCACTTCAAGTTAAAACCTTGAAGGTTAAATGAATTACTTAGATTCTAATTACAAATCATGTAATAGTGAACCTCATTTGCTTGTTACGTTCAGTTCTTTTGGAACAAATCGCTTGAAGTGAACTTTCTTATACTTATCAAACGCATTACTAAGTTTTAATTACACATCCATGAAGCTTATTGGGACTACAATACAAGTCGTTCTCATCACTTCAAGTTAAAAACTTGAAGGTTAGATGGATAACTTAGGTTCTAACCACTAGTCATATAACAGTGAACCTCATTTGCTTGATACATTCAGTTCTTTTGGAACAAATCGATTAAAGTGAAGATTCTTATACTTCATCAAACGCATTACTAACTCTTAATTACGCGTCCATGAAGCTTACTGGTACCTCAATACACGTCGTTGTCATCACTTCAAGTTAAAAACTTGAAGGTTAGATTGATAACTTAGGTTCTAACCACAAGTCAATTAACAGTGAACCGTCATTTGCTTAATACGTTCAGTTCTTTTGGAACAAATCGATTGAAGTGAACTTAATTATACTTCATCAAACGCATTACTAAGTCTTAATTACGCATCCATGAAGCTTATTGGGACCTCAATACACGTCGTTCTCATCAATTCAAGTTAAAAACTTGAAGGTTAGATGGATAACTTAGTTTCTAACCACAAGTCATGTAACAGTGAATCTGATTTGCTTGATACGTTCAAGTTTTTTAGAACAAATCGATAGAATTGAAGTTTCATATACTTCATCAAACGCATTACTAAGTCTTAATTACGCGTCCATAAAGCTTATTGGGTCCTCCATACAAGTCGTTCTTATCACGTCAAGTTAAAAACCTTGAAGGTTAGATGGATAACTCAGGTTCTAACCACAAGTCATGTAACAGTGAACCTCATTTGCTTGATACATTCAGTTCTTTTGGAAAAAAATCGATTGAAGTGAACTTTCTTATACTTCATCAAACGCATTACTAAGTCTTAAATTACACGTCCATGAAACTTATTGGGACCTCAATACATGTCGTTCTCATCACTTCAAGTTAAAAACTTGAAGGTTAGATGAATAACTTAGTTTCTAACCACAAGTCATGTAACAGTGAATCTCATTTGCTTGATACGTTCAAGTTTTTTAGAACAAATCGATATAATTGAAGCTTCTTATACTTCATCAAACGCATTACTAAGTCTTAATTACGCGTCCATAAAGCTTATTGGGTCCTCCATACAAGTCATTATTATCACGTCAAGTTAAAACCTTGAAGGTTAGATGGATAACTTAGTTTCTAACCACAAGTCATGTAACAGTGAACCTCATTTGCTTGATACGTTCAGTTATTTTGGAAAAAATCGATTGAAGTGAACTTTATTATACTTCATCAAACGCATTACTAAGTCTTAATTACGCGTCTATGAAGCTTATTGGGTCCTCCATACACGTCGATCTCAATACGTCAAATTAAAACCTTGAAGGTTAGATGGATAACTTAGGTTCTAACCGCAAGTCATGTAACAGTGAACCTCATTTGGTTGATACGTTCAGTTCTTTTGGAACAAATCGAATGAAGTGAAGTTTCTTGTACTTCATCAAACGCATTACTAAGTCTTAATTACACGTCCATGAAGCTTATTGGGACTACAATACACGTCGTTCTCATCACTTCAAGTTAAAAACTTGAAGGTTAGATGGATAAAACTTAGGTTCTAACCACTAGTCATGTAACAGTGAACCTCATTTGATTGATACATTCAGTTCTTTTGGAACAAATCGATTAAATTGAAGTTTCTTATACTTCATCAAACGCATTACTAACTCTTAATTACGCGTCCATGAAGCTTACTGGGACCTCAATACACGTCGTTCTCATCACTTCAAGTTAAAAACTTGAAGGTTAGATTGATAACTTAGGTTCTAACCACAGCCATTACAGTGAACCTTCATTTGCTATGATACGTTCAGTTCTTTTGGAAACAAATCGATTGAAGTGAAGTTTCTTATACTTCATCAAACGCATTACTAAGTCTTAATTACGCGTCCATGAAGCTTATTGGTACCTCAATACACGTCGGTTTCATCACTTCAAGTTAAAACTTGAAGGTTAGATGGATAACTTAGGTTCTAACCACAAGTCATGTAACAGTGAACTCATTTGCTTGATACGTTCAGTTCTTTGGAACAAATCGATTGAAGTGAACGTTCTTATACTTCATCAAACGCATTACTAAGTCTTAATTACGCGTCCATGAAGCTATTGGGTACCTCCATACACGTCGTTTCTCATCACTTCAAGTTAAAACCTTGAAGGTTAGATGGATAACTTAGGTTCTAACCAGCAAGTCAGTAATAGTGAACCTCATTTGCTTGATACGTTCAGTTCTTTTGGAACAAATCGATGAAGTGAACTTTCTTATACTTCATCAACGCATTACTAATTCTTAATTACGCGTCCATGAAGCCTATTGGGTCCTCCATACACGTCGTTTTCAATACGTCAAGTTTAAACCTTGAATGTTAGATGGATAACTTAGGTTCTAACCGCAAGTCATGTAACAGTGAACCTCATTTGCTTGATACGTTCAAGTCTTTTGGAACAAATCGATAGAAGTGAAGTTTCTTATACTTCATCAAACGCATTACTAAGTCTTAATTACGCATCCATGAAGCATATTGTGACCTCAATACACGTCGTTTTCATCACTTCAAGTTAAAAACTGAAGGTTAGATGGATAACTTAGGTTCTAACCACAAGTCATGTAACAGTGAACTTCATTTGCTTGATACTGTCAGTTCTTTTGGAACAAATCGATTGAAGTGAACGTACTTATATTCATCAAACGCATTACTAAGTCTTAATTACGCGTCCATGAAGATTATTGGGTCCTCCATACACATCTTTCTCAATACGTCAAGTTAAAACCTTGAAGGTTAGATGGATAACTTAGGTTCTAACCGCAAGTCATGTAATAGTGAACCTCATTTGCTTGATACGTTCAGTTCTTTAGGAACAAATCGAATGAAGTGAACTTTCTTATACTTCATCAAACGCAATACTAAGTCTTAATTACGCGTCCATGAAGCTTATTGGGTCCTCCATACACGTCGTTCTCAATACGTCAAGTTAAAACCTTGAAGGTTAGATGGATAACTTAGGTTCTAACCGCAAGTCATGTAACAGTGAACCTCATTTGCTTGATACGTTCAGTTCTTTTAGGAACAAATCGATTGAAATGAAGTTTCTTATACTTCATCAAACGCATTACTGAGTCTTAATTACTCGTCCATGAAGCTTATTGGGTCCTCATACACGTCGTTCTCATCAAGTCAAGTTAAAACCTTGAAGGTTAGATGGATAACTTAGGTTCTAACCACAAGTCATGTAACAGTGAACCTCATTTGCTTGATACGTTCAGTTCTTTAGAAACAAATCGATTGAAGTGAACTTTCTTATACTTCATCAAACGCATTACTAAGTCTTAATTACGCGTCCATGAAGCTTTTGGGCCCGTCACCCGTCCCCATAAACGTCTTTTCTCATACGTCAAGTTAAAACCTTGAAGGTTAGATGGATAACTTAGGTTCTAACCACAAGTCATGTAACAGTGAACCTCATTTGCTTGATACGTTCAGTTCTTTTGGAACAAATCGATTGAAGTGAAGTTTCTTATACTTCATCAAACGCATTACTAAGTCTTAATTACGCGTCCATGAAGCTTACTGGGACCTCAATACACGTCGTTCTCAATACGTCAAGTTAAAACCTTGAAGGTTAGATGGATAACTTAGGTTCTAACCGCAAGTCATGTAACAGTGAACCTCATTGCTTGATACGTTCAGTTCTTTTGAACAAATCGATTGAAGTGAAGTTTCTTATACTTCATCAAACGCATTACTAAGTCTTAATTACGCGTCCATGAAGCTTACTGGGACCTCAATACACGTCGTTCTCATCACTTCTAGTTAAACCTTGAAGGTTAGATGGATAACTTAGGTTCTAACCACAAGTCATGTAACAGTGAACCTCATTTGCTTGGTACGTTCAGTTCTTTTGGAACAAATCGATTGAAGTGAAGTTTCTATACTTCATCAAACGCATTACTAAGTCTAATTACGCGTCCATGAAGCTTACTGGGACCTCAATACACGTCGTTCTCATCACTTCAAGTTAAAAACTTGAAGGTTAGATTGATAACTTAGTTTCTAACCACAAGTCATGTAACAGTGAACCTCATTTGCTTGATACGTTCAGTTCTTTTGGAACAAATCGATTGAAAGTGAACGTTTCTATACTTCATCAAACGCATACTAAGTCTTAATTACGCGTCCATGAAGCTTATTGGGATCCTCAATACACGTCGTTCTCATCACGTCAGTTAAAACCTTGAAGGTTAGATGGATAACTTAGGTTCTACTCACAAGTCATGTAACAGTGAACCTCATTTGCTTGATACGTTCAGTTCTTTTGGAACAAATCGATTGAAGTGAATTTCTCATACTTCATTAAACGCATTACTAAGTCGTAATTACGCGTCCATGAAGCTTATTGGGATCCTCAATACACGTCGTTCTCATCAATTCAAGTTAAAAACTTGAAAGGTTAGATGGATAACTTAGTTTCTAACCACAAGTCATGTAACAGTGAACCTCATTTGCTTGATACGTTCAGTTCTTTTGGAACAAATCAATTGAAGTGAAGTTTCTTATAATTCATCAAACGCATTACTAAGTCTAATTACGCGTCCATGAAGCTGACTGGGACCTCAATACACGTCGTTCCCATCACTTCAAGTTAAAAACTTGAAGGTTAGATTGATAACTTAGGTTCTAACCACAAGTCAATTAACAGTGAACCTCATTTGCTTGATACGTTCAGTTCTTTTGGAACAAATCGATTGAAGTGAACTTTCATACTTTTCATCAAACGCATAACTAAGTCTTAATTACGCATCCATTAAGCTTATTGGGATCTCAATACAAGTCGTTCTCATCACTTCAAGTTAAAACCTTGAAGGTTAAATGAATAACTTAGGTTCTAACTACAAGTCATGTAACAGTGAACCTCATTTGCTTGATACGTTTAGTTCTTTTGGAACAAATCGATTGAAGTGAAGTTTCTTATACTTCATCAAACGCATTACTAAGTCTTAATTACGCGTCCATGAGGCTTATTGGGTCCTCCATACACGTCATTCTCAACACGTCATGTTAAAACCTTAAAGGTTAGATGGATAACTTAGGTTCTATCCACAAGTCATGTAACAGTGAACCTCATTAGCTTGATACGTTCAGTTCTTTTGGAACAAATCGATTGAAGTGAACTGTCTTATATTTCATCAAACGCATTACTAAGTCTTAATTACGCGTCCATGAAGCTTACTGGGACCTCAATACACGTCGTTCTCATCACTTCAAGTTAAAAACTTGAAGGTTAGATGGATAACTTAGGTTCTAACCACAAGTCATGTAATAGTGAACCTCATTTGCTTGATGCGTTCAGATCTTTTGGAACAAATCGATTGAAGTGAACTTCTTATACTTCATCAAACGCATTACTAAGTCTTAATTACGCGTCCATGAAACTTATTGGTCCTCCTACACGTCGTTTCTCATCACGTCAGTTAAACCTTGAAGGTTAGATGTATAACTTAGGTTCTAACCACAATTATGTAACTGTGACCTCATTTGCTTGATACGTTCAGTCGTTTGGAACAAATCGATTAAAGTGAAGTCTCTTATACTTCATCACAGCATTCTAAGTTTACGTACTCGTCCAGAAGGTTCATTTGGGCCTTAGTACCGTCGTCTCATTACTTCTAGTATAACCTTGAAGGGGAAATGGTTAACTTAGGTTCTAACCACAAGTCATGTACAGTGCAACCTCATTTGCTTGATACGTTCAACTCTTTTGGAACAAATCGATTAAAGTGAACTTCTTATACTGCAGCCAAGAGCATTACTAAGTCTGTAATTACGCGTCCATGAAGGCTTATTGGGTCCTCAAGTACACGTCGTTTCTCATCACGTCTAGTTAAAACCTTGAAGGTGAAATGGTTAAGCTTAGGTTCTAACCACAAGTCATGTAACAGTCAACCTCATTGCTTGATACGTTCAAGTCTTTTGGAACAAATCAATTGAAGTGAACTTTCTTATACTTCATCAGACGCATTTACTAAGTCTTACTTACGCGTCCATGAAGGTTATTGGTCTCAGTACACGCGTTCTCATCACTTCTAGTAAACCTTGAAGGTGAAATGGTAACTTAGGTTCTAACCATAAGTCATGTAACAGTCAACCTCATTTGCTTGATACGTTCAGTTCTTTGGAACAATCAATTGAAGTGAACTTTCTTATACGTCATCATGACGCATTACTAAGTCTTACTTACGCGTCCATGAAGGTTATTGGATCCTCAGTACACGTCGTTCTCATCACTTCAGTTAAACCTTGAAGGTGAAATGGTAACTTAGGTTCTAACCACAAGTCATGTAACAGTCAACCTCATTTGCTTGATACGTTCAACTCTTTTGGAACAAATCAATTGAAGTGAACTTTTTTATACTTCATCATGAGCTTTACTAAGTCTTACTTACGCGTCCATGAAGGTTATTGGATCCTCAGTACTCGTCGTTCTCATCACTTCTAGTTAAACCTTGATGGTGAAATGGTTAACTTAGGTTCTAACCACAAGTCATGTAACAGTCAACCTCATTTGCTTGATACGTTCAACTCTTTTGGAAAAAATCAATTGAAGTGAACTTTCTTATACTTAATCAAGAGCATTACTAAGACTTAATTACGCGTCCATGAAGGTTATTGTGTCCTCAATACACGTCGTTCTCATCATTTCAAGTTAAACCTTGAAGGTGAAATGTCTAACTTAGGTTCTAACCACAAGTCATGTAACAGTCAACCTCATTTGCTTGATACGTTCAACTCTTTTGGAACAAATCGATTAAAGTGAACTGTCTTATACTTCATCAAGAGCATTACTAAGTTTTACTTACGCGTCCATGAAGGTTATTGTGTCCTAAGTACACGTCGTTGTCATCACTTCTAGTTAAACCTTGAAGGTGAAATGGTTAACTTAGGTTCTAACCACAAGTCATGTAACAGTCAACCTCATTTGCTTGATACGTTCAACTCTTTTGGAACAAATCAATTGAAGTGAACTTTCTTATACTTCATCATGAGCTTTACTAAGTCTTACTTACGCGTCCATGAAGGTTATTGGATCCTCATTACACGGCGTTCTCATCACTTCTAGTTAAACCTTGAAGGTGAAATGGTTAACTTAGGTTCTAACCACAAGTCATGTAACAGTTAACCTTATTTGCTTGATACGTTCAACTCTTTTGGAACAAATCGATTGAAGTGAACTTTCTTATACTTCATCAAGAGCATTTCTAAGTTTTACTTACTCGTCCAGGAAGGTTATTTTGTCCTTAGTACACGTCGTTCTCATTACTTCTAGTATAACCTTGAAGGGGAAATGGTTAACTTAGGTTCTAACCACAAGTCATCTAACAGTCAACCTCATTTGCTTGATACGTTCAACTCTTTTGGAACAAATCGATTGAAGTGAACTTTCTTATACTTCATCAAGAGCATTACTATGTCTTACTTACGCGTCCATGAAGGGTATTGGGTCCTCAGTACTCGTCGTTCTCATCACTTCAAGTTAGACCTTGAAGGTGAAATGGATAACTTAGGTTCTAACCACAAGTTATGTAGCAGTCAACCTCATTTGCTTGATACGTTCAACTCTTTTGGAACAAATCGATTGAAGTGAACTTTCTTATACTTAATCAAGAGCATTACTAAGACTTAATTACGCGTCCATGAAGGTTATTGTGTCCTCAATACACGTCGTTCTCATCATTTCAAGTTAAACCTTGAAGGTGAAATGTCTAACTTAGGTTCTAACCACAAGTCAAGTAACAGTCAACCTCATTTGCTTGATACGTTCAACTCTTTTGGAACAAATCGATTGAAGTGAACTTTCTTATACTTCATCATGAGCTTTACTAAGTCTTACTTACGCGTCCATGAAGGTTATTGTGTCCTAAGTACACGGCGTTCTCATCACTTCTAGTTAAACCTTGAAGGTGAAATGGTTAACTTAGGTTCTAACTACAAGTCATGTAACAGTCAACCTCATTTGCTTGATACGTTCAACTCTTTTGGAACAAATCAATTGAAGTGAACTTTCTTATACTTCATCATGAGCTTTACTAAGTCTTACTTACACGTCCATGAAGGTTATTGGATCCTCAGTACACGGCGTTCTCATCACTTCTAGTTAAACCTTGAAGGTGAAATGGTTAACTTAGGTTCTAACCACAAGTCATGTAACAGTCAACCTCATTTGCTTGATACGTTCAACTCTTTTGGAACAAATCAATTGAAGTGAACTTTCTTATACTTCATCATGAGCTTTACTAAGTCTTACTTACGCGTCCATGAAGGTTATTGGATCCTCAGTACACGGCGTTCTCATCACTTCTAGTTAAACCTTGAAGGTGAAATGGTTAACTTAGGTTCTAACCACAAGTCATGTAACAGTCAACCTCATTTGCTTGATACGTTCAACTCTTTTGGAACAAATCAATTGAAGTGAACTTTCTTATACTTCATCATGAGCTTTACTAAGTCTTACTTACGCGTCCATGAAGGTTATTGGATCCTCAGTACACGGCGTTCTCATCACTTCTAGTTAAACCTTGAAGGTGAAATGGTTAACTTAGGTTCTAACCACAAGTCATGTAACAGTCAACCTCATTTGCTTGATACGTTCAACTCTTTTGGAACAAATCAATTGAAGTGAACTTTTTTATACTTCATCATGAGCTTTACTAAGTCTTACTTACGCGTCCATGAAGGTTATTGGATCCTCAGTACACGGCGTTCTCATCACTTCTAGTTAAACCTTGAAGGTGAAATGGTTAACTTAGGTTCTAACCACAAGTCATGTAACAGTCAACCTCATTTGCTTGATACGTTCAACTCTTTGGAACAAATCAATTGAAGTGAACTTTTTTATACTTCATCATGAGCTTTACTAAGTCTTATTTACGCGTCCATGAAGGTTATTGGATCCTCAGTACACGGCGTTCTCATCACTTCTAGTTAAACCTTGAAGGTGAAATGGTTAACTTAGGTTCTAACCACAAGTCATGTAACAGTCAACCTCATTTGCTTGATACGTTCAACTCTTTTGGAACAAATCAATTGAAGTGAACTTTCTTATACTTCATCATGAGCTTTACTAAGTCTTACTTACGCGTCCATGAAGGTTATTGGATCCTCAGTACACGGCGTTCTCATCACTTCTAATTAAACCTTGTAGGTGAAATGGTTAACTTAGGTTCTAACCACAAGTCATGTAACAGTCAACCTCATTTGCTTGATACGTTCAACTTTTTTGGAACAAATCGATTGAAGTGAACTTTCTTATACTTCATCAAGAGCATTACTAAGTTTTACTTACGCGTCCATGAAGGTTATTTTGTCCTCAGTACACGTCGTTCTCATCACTTCTAGTTAAACCTTGAAGGTGAAATGGTTAACTTAGGTTCTAACCACAAGTCATGTAACATTCAACCTCATTTGCTTGATGCGTTTAACTCTTTTGGAACAAATCGATTGAAATGAACTTTCTTATACTTCATCAAGAGCATTACTAAGTCTTAATTACGCGTCCATGAAGGTTATTGGGTCCTCAGTACACGTCGTTCTCATCACTTCAAGTTTAACCTTGAAGGTGAAATGGATAACTTAGGTTCTAATCACAGGTCATGTAACAGTCAACCTCATTTGCTTGATATGTTCAACTCTTTTAGAACAAATCGATTGAAGTGAACTTTCTTATACTTCATCAAGAGCATTACTAAGTCTTTCTTTTGCGTCCATGAAGGTTCTTGGGTCCTCAGTACACGTCGTTCTCATCAGTTCAAGTTAAACTGATGCGAACCTCGGATCGAAAGGACTCGGGACCCGACAACAACGCAGAATAATTCAAAGGAACGCCTTTACGATTCAAGAACAATGTAAGGAACTAAGACTCAAATCAAAGAATTCGATAGAACCCTAGTTATCCTAACAGGAGCTTGACCCGAGCCACACCTTTTGGCTGAACCAAAGCTATCAAAACAGGAGCTTGACCCAGGCCAAACTCGTTGGTAAGAACCAAAGCAATCAAGCGAGATTCTTCAAGCGTGACTTGAAGAAGATCATTGTTCTTCGCAAAGAACTAAATAGAAATCCTCTCTAAAAAAAACAATCAATTTTTAATTCAAACTTGTTCTTGTATTAAATCAAATAGTTTTGCCATTAAATAGGCTACACATTAAAATTAAATTAAATAAATAAATAAAATGAAAGTAAAAATAAAATAACTAATAAAATCGTGAGATAATGATCTTTGGCATGATCACATGTCATCTCTTGTTTAAACTCCGTTTGAACGTGATTTGAACTGATTTGTGTAGATTCAGCTGGATAAGATCTTTTCCCACGAGATTTGTATGATTTGCATGTGACCTTTTAATTCCTCGTATATGTATGTGCTTGGCGCATGTCCTTTTTAATTCTTACATGATGTGGGCAAGGATGGCATTGAAGAAGAATTGGGCCAAGAAGAATACTTAATGGAATATAAAATACCAAATGGACCTATCACTAGAGCTCGGGCCAAGAAGCTTCAAGAAGAAGTCCAAAATAACTTATTTCCAGAACCAAGACCACAGGAAGAAATGGGCTTTAAAGTTGTTAATGTGTTACAAATACAAATGGAGTTTGACTAGGCCCAAATGATCACAAATTCAGCAAAGAAGGCTCTAGAAAGTGGAATTTCGAAGTCACATCCACTAGGCATTTAATATTGGCATAGAGAAGGCCAAAGGGTGTTTTGATGGTTTCCAAAGAAGGCTGAACCTAGACCATATTAGTAGCAATGTTCTTTCTCATGTTTTCAAGGCTATTTAATGCCTATTCTAGACTATTCTTGTAAGCCTATAAATACTTGGGAGTTCTTCATTGTAAGACATACTAGAATGGGATTTATCTTGTGAGAATTTCCTCCAAACTGTTCTTCTGTAGAACTTGCGGAAATTTCAAGTGCAACCACTTGATTTCCAACCCTTATAATATTGGTTTCTTGCTCTTCCATAGCAACGGGGTCAATATTCCTTTCTTGATACTATTGGTTTCTGGTTGTCATATAACCACGGGGTCATTAGTCCTAAACTTTGAAACTACTATTGGGCGATCCTGAAGTTGATTCCATCTATTGACGTTGGGTCTCACAACAAGTTTGTTGAGGTTTGCATCATTACATGTGCATGTGCATGGCACATGTGTTTTAATTCTTACATGTGCATGTGCGTCGCATCCTCCCAAATCTTCATGCATCTTCGACTTCCCTTGCTTCAAAAGATCTTTCAATAATCTTGGGCTTCTTACTCTGCTCATTGAGGCGCCCGTATCGTCAATTGAAACTTTGTTCTTGGGCCTTGATTTGGTCTCAACTTGGATCACATCATAAACCAAGTCATATGGATCTTTATCTCTTTCCAACCCACGTGAATCTTTATCTCTTTGTAGTTTGCGTGGATCTTTACCCTTCTCTCTCTAATCCATTGGTATTTGTGGATCCCAACTCTGTGCCTTATGGGTCTTCTTTTACCAATTTCGTGGGGCCCACTTCCATGCTACAAAACTCTTTATTTTTATAGTTTTTTGCTTTTGTTGTGATGACTCTTTTTCTCGGGTTTTCGCGACTAAACCATGTGAAGCTTTGTTCGTTAAACCTCTTTTATCTTCTAATAGATCATGGTCCTTGACTTTGAGATTTATCGCTTCTCGGTTCACATCATTCCCTCCCCCTTCGAAAAGATTCGTCCTCGAATCTCCTGCATCATATAAAAAAAAGTTAGTAAAATTAAAATATGTGCTTACATTACCGTAGTCACTCGGTAGGTCGATCTTGTAAGCGATGTCGTTGATGCACTCTAGGACTTGGAAATGTTCATCTCCTCGAAGTTGTAGCTTGTTATTCCGTGTGTTCGGAAACCTTTATTTTTGTAGATGTAGCCAAACCAAATCTCCGGGTTCAAAAATAAGTCTTACCATTGAATGACATTTTTTAGCAAATTCATCATTTTCAATTCATCCACAAAAGAAAACTTTTTAGTAAACAAAGTTAATAAATTTAACGGATTTAATGAATTAAAATAATCAATAATATCAAACACTGAATAATATCTACTAGAATTAAAATCTTTTAAAACGTAAAAATCAAATTTGAAACTTGCAAAATATGTATCTACAATTTTGTCATAAACCAAGTTGTGTGCAAAGTAATCAATGACAAATTTTCCCATAAAATAATTCTGCATATTATCTATCAACCTTATACATATAATAGGTGCAATATAAAAATCATATGGTCTTACCAACCACTCAAACCTGTTTGATGTTTCCAGTTGACTTGGAACTAACGTACTTGGTACGAGATCTTTTTGCTTCTTAATCTCCCTCAACGGAGAAATTAGTCTCTGAAACTCCTCGGGGATTTCATATTTATTTTTTTACAAAAGAAAAGAAACAACACTTGGAAGAAAACTTGGTAAGTCGTTAGATGATAAATAAACATCATTATATAAAAGCAAAATCATCTCACGGTTACCCTCACTTTTGTTCATCAACGCAATTTGTTTTTCACTCGACTTTTGTTCTCTCTCTCCCTCAAATTTTCTCTCTTTTCCCTCGGCTTTTCTCTCTTTCTCCCTCGGTTTTTCATCATTCTTTGTACTCTTTTCAACTATTTTCTTTTCACCACTTTCTCTCTCTTTTTCAACTAATTTCTTTTCACCTTTTTCTTTTTCTTTTTCAACCCTCATCTTTTGAAATTCCTTTGCGATCCTCTCTTGGTCTTCAATTGCCACCCATGGCTTTAATGGTGTAAGGATAATAGTTTTTCCATTATAACCCAACGAATACTCATTCTTGTAACCATTATACTTGACATTTTGGTCAAATTGCCAAGGTCTCCTCAAAAGTATGTGTGTAGCTTGCATCGGCACTACATCACATAAAACTTTATCTTGGTACCTTCCAATTGATAAAGGAACTTCCACCTGTTTAGTCACCTTGATTTCTCCACAATCGCTCAACCATTGCAACTTGTATGGTTTAGGATGTTGCTCGGTTTTCAAATTCCACTTTTGGACTAGTAATGTGCTTGCTACATTGGTGCAACTCCCACTATCGATGATCAAACTACAAACTTTGTTGTGCACATGGCATCTTGTATGGAATATATGCTCACGTTGTACTTTGTCTCCATCTTCCTTAGTTTGCACATTCAATACTCGCCTTGTGACTAAAAGATTGATATGATATCAGGTCCCTTACTCCTCTCAAAAGTGCACTTAAGAGTGGAGGTTTGGACCCAATATATATATTAGCCCAGACAACTCTCTGTTTCCGATGTGGTATCACATCATCCCTTCACCCTTTAAGGGCGACTGCCTCAGTCGGCGATCTGATCGGGACATCCCGTAGGATGGCTGCCTCAATCGGCGGTCTGCCTGATGTGCTGCCTAACCGGCTGACAGAAGTGAGGCACTGATACCAAATGATATGATATCAGGTCCCTTACTCCTCTCAAAAGTGCACTTTTGAGAGGAGTAAGGGACCTGATATCATATCAAAGATCTCCTTTTACTGGTTCCTTTACCTCAACGTCACTACAATCCTCAAGTGGTGGCATCTCACCATCACTCGAACTCACACTCTCCACATCGCCATTGTCCCTTAAAATCATAGCTCTTTTATTTGGACAATTTGAAGCTATGTGTCCGAACCCTTGGCATCGAAAGCACTTAATCTCTCGGGTTCTAATTGGATTTGAAGTCTCAACCTTAGCTTTTTGTGGTAACACTTGATTGTTGGACACGGTTTTTCCCTTGGTCTTTAGTTGCCGCTCAATTTTGATTGATTTGTGTAGTAACTCCTCCAAGTCGATGTAGTGTTGTAGATCCATCACATCCGCAATTTCTCGATTCAATCCCTCAATAAAACGATCCATGGTTGCTTCCTTATCTTCTTCCACATTAGCCCTTATCATGGCTACCTCCATCTCTTTATAATATTCCTCCACACTTTTGAAACCTTGTGTCAAATTTTGGAGCTTGCGACACACGTCTCTATAGTAGTATGATGGAACATATCTTTTTTTCATGATATCCTTCAAGTCTTTCCATGTGCGGATTTTTGCTTCCCACCAAATACTAGCATAATCCGTGAACTCCATGGTGATCAACTTAAGCTTCTTATCCTCCGAATAATTTTGAAACTCAAATACCAAGTCTATTTTTCGTTCCCAATCCAAATATCCCTCGGAGTCGTTCTTCCCTTGGAAAGGTGGAATATTTACCTTGATATTTCGTAAATCATTGTCTTCTCGGTTTGTCCCCTCATGTCTTTCTTTTGGATAATAACCACTATACTCTTCGAATTCTCCATCAAAATCCTTCCTTTGACGTGCATGACTAGGGGTCGGAGTTTCCAATCGTTCCATTCTCCGATTTAGAGCCGTGTATTGATCTTGCATGGCTCTTATGAACAATTTTAAATCAACATCGTTGTGTTCTCCACTCATGATATTCTTTTTCGACCACTATAAGAAAATAAAAGAAAATTGTTAGAAGTAAAAAAAAATAATCAAGTAATGGACCTTACCTCTCCCTCACGTGTTTGATCTCGATAGATGTCACTCCACTTGTGTTTCGCTCAAAAATTAAGGGTTTCTTAAATAGTCTCACCCTCTTGTCTTTTACCTCTAGATCTCCCTTTTGGTTCTTTACGTAAGAACTTGATCGATAATAAATATTCAATAAGCCAAACTATAAAAAATCAAACTTTAAAGCTTAAAAGTTCAAACTTGTAAAGATGGCTAAATCAAGGGTATGATTGAAATAAGACAAAACTTTAGACGAAGACAATATTTCAAATGAAGATTCAACAATTTAAACCTTCAAAGAATAAATTTGGATAAAGACAATATTCTGAATGAAGATTCAACAATTTGAATTTTCAAAAGAACAATTATCTATGAATTTAAGAACGAATTTTTGAATTTAAAAGGCTAGAAATTTCAAAATCTCTAGAACAAAATTTCGATTTTTTTTTTCGACTTCTCACAACTCTTTTTTTTTCTTTTTTTGACTTTTGACAACTCTTTTTTTTTTAACTTTTGACAACTTTTTTTTTTGTGCTCTTCGAATTTCAAGAGAGAAATTCACAAGAAGAAAAAAATTTGACGATAAAAATCGAGACTTGATAATAAGGATGAAAAAAAAGTGATTTTTTTTGTGTTTTTTTTTAGTACTAGGACGAATAGAATAAGATGAAGAAATATTGATAACAAAAAGTAAAGATAGCTTCTTGAATCAAGGAACCGAAGCTCTGATACCAACTGATGCGAACCTTGGATCGAAAGGACCCGGGACCCGACAACAACGCGGAATAATTCAAAGGAACGCCTGCACGATTCAAGAACAAAGTAAGGAACTAAGACCCAAATCGAAGAATTCGATAGAACCCTAATTATCAAAACAGGAGCTTGACCCAAGCCACACCTGTTAGCTGAACCAAAGCTAACAAAACAGGAGCTTGACCCAGACCAAACTCGTTGGTAAGAACCAAAGCTATCAAGCGAGATTCTTCAAGCGTGACTTGAAGAAGATCGTTGTTCTTCGCAAAGAACTAAAGAGAAATCCTCTCTAAAAAAAACACTCAATTTTTAATTCAAACTTGTTCTTCTATTAAATCAAATAGTTTTGCCATTAAATAGGCTACACATTAAAATTAAATTAAATAAATAAATAAATAAGCGAAAATAAAAATAAAATAACTAATAAAATTGTGAGATAATGATCTTTGGCATGATCAGATGTCATCTCTTGCTTAAACTCCGTTTGAACGTGATTTGAACTGATTTGTGTAGATTCAGCTGGATAAGATCTTTTCCCACGAGATTTGTATGATTTGCATGTGACCTTTTAATTCCTCGTATATGCATGTGCTTGGCGCATGTCCTTTTTAATTCTTACATGTGCATGTGCATGGCACATGTGTTTTAATTCTGACATGTGCATGTGCGTAGCATCCTCCCAAATCTTCATGCATCTTTGGCTTCCCATGCTTCAAAAGATCTTTTAATAATCATGGGCTTCTTACTCTGCTCATTGAGCCGCCCGTATCGTCAATTGAATCTTTGTTCTTAGGCCTTGATCTGGTCTCAACTTGGATCACATCATAAACCAAGTCATATGGATCTTTATCTCTTTCCAACCCACGTGAATCTTTATCTCTTTGTAGTTTGCGTGGATCTTTACCCTTCTCTCTCCAATCCATTGGTATTTGTGGATCCCAACTCTGTGCCTTATGGGTCTTCTTTTCCAAATTTCGTGGGGCCCACTTCCATGATACAAAACTCTTTATTTTTATAGTTTTTTGCTTTTGTTGTGATGACTCTTTTTCTCGGGTTTCCGCGACTAAACCATGTAAAGCTTTGTTCGTTAGACCTCCTTTATCTTCTAATAGATCATGGTCCTTGACTTTGAGATTTATCGCTTCTCGGATCACATCATAAACCTAGAAGGTGAAATGGATAACTTAGGTTCTAACAATAAGTCATGTAACAGACAATCTCATTTGCTTGATACGTTTAACTCTTTTGGAACAAATCGATTGAAGTGAACTTTCTTATACTTCATCAAGAGCATTACTAAGTCATAATTACGCGTCCATGAAGGTTATTAGGTCCTCAGTACATGTCGTTCTCATCACTTCAAGTTAAATCTTGAAGGTGAAATGGTTAACTTAGGTTCTAACCACAAGTCATGTAACAGTCAACCTCATTTGCTTGATACGTTCAACTCTTTTGGAACAAATCGATTGAAGTGAACTTTTTTATTCTTCATCAAGAGCATTACTATGTCTTAATTAAGCGTCCAGGAAGGTTATTGGTTCCTCAGTACACGTCGTTCTCATCACTTCAAGTTAAACCTTGAAGGTGAAATGGTTAACTTAGGTTCTAACCACAAGTCATGTAACAGTCAACCTCATTTGCTTGATATGTTCAACTCTTTTGGAACAAATCGATTGAAGTGAACTTTCTTATACTTCATCAACAGCATTACTAAGTCTTAATTACGCATCCATGAAGGTTATTGGGTCCTCAGTACACGTCGTTCTCATCACTTCAAGTTAAACCTTGAAGGTGAAATGGATAACTTAGGTTCTAACAACAAGTCATGTAACAGTCAACCTCATTTGCTTGATACGTTCAACTCTTTTGGAACAAATCGATTGAAGTTAACTTTCTTATACTTCATCAAGAGCATTACTAAGTCTTACTTACGTGTCCAAGAAGTTTATTGGGTCCTCAGTACTCGTCGTTCTAATCACTTCAAGTTAAACCTTGAAGGTGAAATGGATAACTTAGGTTCTAACCACAAGTCATGTAACAGTCAACCTCATTTACTTGATACGTTCAACTCTTTTGGAACAAATAGATTGAAGTGAACTTTCTTATACTTCATCAAGGGCATTACTAAGTCTTAATTACGCGTCCATGAAGGTAATTGGGTCCTTAGTACACGTCGTTCTCATCCATTCAAGTTAAACCTTGAAGGTGAAATGGATAACTTAGGTTCTAACCACAAGTCATGTAACAGTCAACCTCATTTGCTTGATACGTTCAACTATTTTGGAACAAATCGATTGAAGTGAACTTTCTTATACTTCATCAAGAGCATGACTAAGTCTTACTTACGCATCCATGAAGGTTCTTGGGTCCTCAGTACACGTCGTTCTCATCACTTCAAGTTAAACCTTGAAGGTGAAATGAATAACTTAGGTTCTAACCACAAGTCATGTAACAGTCAACTTCATTTGCTTGATACCTTTAACTCTTATGGAACAAATCTATTGAAGTGAACTTTCTTATACTTCATCAAGAGCATTACTAAGTCTTAATTACGGGTCCATGAAGGTTATTGGGTCCTGAGTACACGTCGTTCTCATCACTTCAAGTTAAACCTTGAAGGTGAAATGGATAACTTAGGTTCTAACCACAAGTCATGTAACAGTCAACCTCAGTTTGCTTTGATACTTTCAACCTTTTGGAACAAATTGATTGAAGTGAACTTTCTTATACTTCATCAAGAGCATTACTAAGTCTCAATTACGTGTCCATGAAGGTTATTGGGTCCTCAGTACACGTCGTTGTCATCACTTTAAGTTAAACCTTGAAGGTGAAATGGATAACTTAGGTTCTAACCACAAGTCATGTAACAGTCAACCTCATTTGCTTGATACGTTCAACTCTTTTGGAACAAATCGATTGAAGTGAACTTTCTTATACTTCATCAAGAGCATTACTAAGTCTTACTTACGCGTCCATGAAGGTTATTTGGTCCTTAGTACACGTCATTCTCATCACTTTAAGTTAAACCTTGAAGGTGAAATGGATAACTTAGGTTCTAAGCACAAGTCATGTAACAGTCAATCTCGTTTGCTTGATACGTTCAACACTTTTGGAACAAATCGATTGAAGTGAACTTTCTTATACTTCATCAAGAGCATTACTAAGTCTTACTTACGCGTCCATGAAGGTTATTTGGTCCTTAGTACACGTTATTCTCATCACTTTAAGTTAAACCTTGAAGGTGAAATGGACAACTTAGGTTCTAAGCACAAGTCATGTAACAGTCAATCTCGTTTGCTTGATACGTTCAACACTTTTGGAACAAATCGATTGAAGTGAACTTTCCTATACTTCATCAAGAGCATTACTAAGTTTTAATTACGTGTCGATGCAGGTTATTGGGACCTCAGTATACGTCGTTCTCATCACTTTAAGTTAAACCTTGAAGGTGAAATGAATAACTTAGGTTCTAACCACAAGTCATGTAACAGTCAACTTCATTTGCTTGATACCTTTAACTCTTTTGGAACAAATCTATTGAAGTGAACTTTCTTATACTTCATCAAGAGCATTACTATGTCTTAATTAAGCGTCCAGGAAGGTTATTGGTTCTTCAGTACACGTCGTTCTCATCACTTCAAGTTAAACCTTGAAGGTGAAATGGATAACTTAGGTTCTAACCACAAGTCATGTAACAGTCAACCTCATTTGCTTGATATGTTCAACTCTTTTGGAACAAATCGATTGAAGTGAACTTTCTTATACTTCATCAAGAGCATTACTAAGTCTTACTTACGCGTCCATGAAGGTTATTGGGTCCTCAGTACACGTCCTTCTCTTCACTTTGAGTTAAACCTTGAAGGTGAAATGGATAACTTAGGTTCTACGCACAAGCCATGTAACAGTCAACCTCGTTTGTTTGATACGTTCAACACTTTTGGAACAAATCGATTGAAGTGAACTTTCTTATACTTCATCAAGAGCATTACTAAGTCTCAATTACGTGTCCATGAAGGTTATTGGGTCCTCAGTACACGTCGTTGTCATCACTTTAAGTTAAACCTTGAAGGTGAAATGGATAACTTAGGTTCTAACCACAAGTCATGTAACAGTCAACCTCATTTACTTGATACGTTCAACTCATTTGGAACAAATAGATTGAAGTGAACTTTCTTATACTTCATCAAGAGCATTACTAAGTCTTAATTACGCGTCCATGAAGGTAATTGGGTCCTTAGTACACGTCGTTCTCATCCATTCAAGTTAAACCTTGAAGGTGAAATTGATAACTTAGGTTCTAACCACAAGTCATGTAACAGTCAACCTCATTTGCTTGATACGTTCAACTCTTTTGGAACAAATCGATTGAAGTGAATTTTCTTATACTTCATCAAGAGCATTATTAAGTCTTACTTACGCGTCCATGAAGGTTCTTGGGTCCTCAGTACACGTCGTTCTCATCACTTCAAGTTAAACCTTGAAGGTGAAATGAATAACTTAGGTTCTAACCACAAGTCATGTAACAGTCAACTTCATTTGCTTGATACCTTTAACTCTTATGGAACAAATCTATTGAAGTGAACTTTCTTATACTTCATCAAGAGCATTACTAAGTCTTAATTACGGTCCATGAAGGTTATTGGGTCCTGAGTACACGTCGTTCTCATCACTTCAAGTTAAACCTTGAAGGTGAAATGGATAACTTAGGTTCTAACCACAAGTCATGTAACAGTCAACCTCATTTGCTTGATACGTTCAACTCTTTTGGAACAAATCGATTGAAGTGAACTTTCTTATACTTCATCAAGAGCATTACTAAGTCTTACTTACGTGTCCATGAAGGTTATTGGGTCCTCAGTACACGTCGTTCTCAATCACTTCAAGTTAAACCTTGAAGGTGAAATGATAACTTAGGTTCTAACCACAAGTCATGTAACAGTCAACCTCATTTGCTGATACGTTCAACTCTTTGGAACAAATCGATTGAAGTGAACTTTCTTATACTTCATCAAGAGCCTTACTAAGTCTTAATTACGCATCCATGAGGTTTATTGGGTCCCTAGTACTTGTCGTTCTCATCACTTCAAGTTAAACCTTGAAGGTGAAATTGATAACTTAGGTTCTAACCACAAGTCATGTAACAGTCAACCTCATTTGCTTGATACGTTCAACTCTTTTGGAACAAATCGATTGAAGTGAACTTTCTTATACTTCATCAAGAGCATGTCTAAGTCTTACTTACGCATCCATGAAGGTTCTTGGGTCCTCAGTACACGTCGTTCTCATCACTTCAAGTTAAACCTTGAAGGTGAAATGGAATAACTTAGGTTCTAACCACAAGTCATGTAACAGTCAACCTCATTTGCTTGATACGTTCAACTCTTATGGAACAAATCTATTGAAGTGAACTTTCTTATACTTCATCAAGAGCATTACTAAGTCTTAATTACGGGTCCATGAAGGTTATTGGGTCCTGAGTACACGTCGTTCTCATCACTTCAAGTTAAACCTTGAAGGTGAAATTGATAACTTAGGTTCTAACCACAAGTCATGTAACAATCAACCTCATTTGCTTGATACCTTTAACTCTTATGGAACAAATCTATTGAAGTGAACTTTCTTATACTTCATCAAGAGCATTACTAAGTCTTAATTATGCGTCCATGAAGGTTATTGGGTCCTAGGTACACGTCGTTCTCATCACTTCAAGTTAAACCTTGAAGGTGAAATGGAGAACTTAGGTTCTAACCACAAGTCATGTAACAGTCAACTCGTTTGCTTGATACGTTCACATCTTTTGGAACAAATCGATTGAAGTGAACTTTCTTATACTTCATCAAGAGCATTACTAAGTCTTACTTACGGTCCATGAAGGTTATTGGGTCCTCAGTACACGTCGTTCTCATCACTTAAGTTAAACCTTGAAGGTGAAATGGATAACTTAGGTTCTAACCACAAGTCATGTAACAGTCAACCTCAGTTTGCTTGATACGTTCAACACTTTTGGAACAAATCGATTGAAGTGAACTTTCTTATACTTCATCAAGAGCATTACTAAGTCTTAATTACGGTCATGAAGGTTATTGGGTCCTCAGTACACGTCGTTCTCATCACTTAAGTTAAACCTTGAAGGTGAAATGATAACTTAGGTTCTAACCACAAGTCATGTAACAGTCAACTTCATTTGCTTGATACATTTAACTCTTTTGGAACAGATCTATTGAAGTGAACTTTCTTGTACTTCATCAAGAGCATTACTAAGTCTTAATTACGGGTCCATGAAGGTTATTGGGTCCTGAGTACACGTCGTTCTCATCACTTCAAGTTAAACCTTGAAGGTGAAATGGATAATTTAGGTTTTAACCACCAGTCATGTAACAGTCAACCTCATTTGCTTGATATGTTCAACTCTTTTGGAACAAATAGTTGAAGTGAACTTTCTTATACTTCATCAAGATCATTACTAAGTCTTACTTACGCGTCCATGAAGGTTATTGGGTCCACAGTACACGTCGTTCTCATCACTTTGAGTTAAACCTTGAAGGTGAAATGGATAACTTAGGTTCTAACCACAAGCCATGTAACAGTCAACCTCGTTTGTTTGATACGTTCAACACTTTTGGAACAAATCGATTGAAGTGAACTTTCTTATACTTCATCAAGAGCATTACTAAGTATTAATTACGTGTCGATGAAGGTTATTGGGTTCCTCAGTACACGTCGTTCTCATCACTTTAAGTTAAACCTTGAAGGTGAAATGAATAACTTAGGTTCTAACCACAAGTCATGTAACAGTCAACTCATTTGC
This sequence comes from Begonia masoniana, assembly GCA_022432975.1. Classification (NCBI taxonomy): domain Eukaryota; kingdom Viridiplantae; phylum Streptophyta; class Magnoliopsida; order Cucurbitales; family Begoniaceae; genus Begonia; species Begonia masoniana. The sequence continues at coordinate 21,416,452 of CM039503.1, read as the reverse complement.
TTGATACTTTCAACTCTTTTGGAACAGATCTATTGAAGTGAACTTTCTTATACTTCATCAAGAGCATTACTAAGTCTTAATTACGGGTCCATGAAGGTTATTGGGTCCTAGTACACGTCGTTCTCATCACTTCAAGTTAAACCTTGAAGGTGAAATGAATAACTTAGGTTCTAACCACAAGTCATGTAACAGTCAACTTCATTTGCTTGATACGTTCAACTCTTTTGGAACAAATCGATTGAAGTGAACTTTCTTATACTTCATCAAGAGCATTATTAAGTCTTACTTACGCGTCCAAGAAGGTTCTTGGGTCCTAAGTACACGTCGTTCTCATCACTTCAAGTTAAACCTTGAAGGTGAATTGAATAACTTAGGATCTAACCACAAGTCATGTAACAGTCAACTTCATTTGCTTGATACGTTCAACTCTTTTGGAACAAATCGATTGAAGTGAACTTTCTTATTTTTCATCAAGAACATTACTAAGTCTTACTTACGCGTCCATGAAGGTTCTTGGGTCCTCAGTACACGTCGTTATCATCACTTCAAGTTAAACCTTGAAGGTGAAATGAATAACTTAGGTTCTAACTACAAGTCATGTAACAGTCAACTTCATTTGCTTGATACGTTCAACTCTTTTGGAACAATTCGGTTGAAGATAACTTTCTTATACTTCATCAAGAGCTATACTAAGTCTTAATTACGGGTCCATGATGGTTATTGGGTCCTGAGTACACGTCGTTCTCATCACTTCAAGTTAAACCTTGAAGGTGAAATGGATAACTTAGGTTCTAACCACAAGTCATGTAACAGTCAACCTCATTTGCTTGATACGTTCAACTCTTTTGGAACAAATAGATTGAAGTGAACTTTCTTATACTTCATCAAGATCATTACTAAGTCTTACTTACGCGTCCATGAAGGTTATTGGGTCCTCAGTACACGTCGTTCTCATCACTTCGAGTTAAACCTTGAAGGTTAAATGGATAACTTATGTTCTAACCACAAGCCATGTAACAGTCAACCTCGTTTGCTTGATACATTCAACACTTTTGGAACAAATCGATTGAAGTGAACTTTCTTATATTTCATCAAGAGCATTACTAAGTCTCAATTACGTGTCCATGAAGGTTATTGGGTCCTCAGTACACGTCGTTCTTATCACTTTAAGTTAAACCTTGAAGGTGAAATGGATAACTTAGGTTCTAACCACCAGTCATGTAACAGTCAACCTCGTTTGCTTAATACGTTCAACACTTTTGGAACAAATCGATTGAAGTGAACTTTCTTATACTTCATCAAGAGCATTACTAAGTTTTAATTACGCGTCCATGAGGTTATTGGGTCCTAAGTACACGTCGTTCTAATCAATTTAAGTTAAACCTTGAAGGTGAAATGGATAACTTAGGTTCTAACCACAAGTCATGTAACAGTCAACCTCATTTGCTTGATACGTTCAACTCTTTTGGAACAAATAGATTGAAGTGAACTTTCTTATACTTCATCAAGATCATTACTAAGTCTTACTTACGCGTCCATGAAGGTTATTGGGTCCTCAGTACACGTCGTTCTCATCACTTCGAGTTAAACCTTGAAGGTTAAATGGATAACTTATGTTCTAACCACAAGCCATGTAACAGTCAACCTCGTTTGCTTGATACATTCAACACTTTTGGAACAAATCGATTGAAGTGAACTTTCTTATATTTCATCAAGAGCATTACTAAGTCTCAATTACGTGTCCATGAAGGTTATTGGGTCCTCAGTACACGTCGTTCTTATCACTTTAAGTTAAACCTTGAAGGTGAAATGGATAACTTAGGTTCTAACCACCAGTCATGTAACATTCAACCTCGTTTGCTTAAAACGTTCAACACTTTTGGAACAAATCGATTGAAGTGAACTTTCTTATACTTCATCAAGAGCATTACTAAGTCTTAATTACGCGTCCATGAAGGTTATTGGGTCCTCAGTACATGTCGTTCTCATCAATGTAAGTTAAACCTTGAAGGTGAAATGGATAACTTAGGTTCTAACCACAAGTCATGTAACAGTCAACTTCACTTGCTTGATACCTTTAACTCTTTTGGAACAAATCTATTGAAGTGAACTTTCTTATACTTTATCAAGAGCATTACTAAGTCTTAATTACGGGTCCATGAAGGTTATTGGGTCCTGAGTACACGTCGTTCTCATCACTTCAAGTTAAACCTTGAAGGTGAAATGGATAACTTAGGTTCTAACCACAAGTCATGTAACAGTCAACCTCGTTTAGTGGGTACGTTCAACACTTTTGGAACAAATCGATTGAAGTGAACTTTCTTATACTTCATCAAGAGCATTACTAAGTCTTAATTACGTTTCCATGAAGGTTATTGGGTCCTCAGTACACGTCGTTCTCATCACTTTATGTTAAACCTTGAAGGTGAAATGGATAATTAGGTTTTAACCACAAGTCTTGTAATAGTCAACCTCATTTGCTTGATCCGTTCAACACTTTTGGAACAAATCTATTGAAGTGAACTTTCTTATACTTCATCAAGAGCATTACTAAGTCTTAATTACGCGTCCATGAAGGTTATTGGGTCCTCAGTACACGTCCTTCTCATCAGTTGAAGTTAAACCTTGAAGGTGAAATGGATAACTTAGTTTCTAACCAAAAGTCATGTAACAGTCAACCTCATTTGCTTGATACGTTCAACTCTAATCGATTGAAGTGAACTTTCTTATACTTCATCAGGAACATTACTAATTCTTAATTACGAGTCCATGAAGGTTATTGGGTCCTCAGTACACGTCGTTCTCATCACTTCAAGTTGAATCTTGAAGATCAAATGTATAACTTAAGTTCTAACCACAAGTCATGTAAAAGTCAACCTCATTTGCTTGATACGTTCAACTCTTTTGGAACAAATCGATTGAAGTTAACATTCTTATACTTCATCAAGAGCATTAGTAAGTCTTACTTACGCGTCCATGAAGTTTATTGGATCCTCAGTACACGTCGTTCTAATCACTTTAAGTTAAACCTTGAAAGTGAAATGGATAACTTAGGTTCTAACTACAAGTCATGTAACAGTCAACCTCATTTGCTTGATACGTTCAACACTTTTGGAACAAATCGATTGAAGTGAACTTTCTTATACTTTATCAAGAGCATTACTAAGTCTTAATTACGCGTCCATGAAGGTTATTGGGTCCTCAGTACACGTCATTCTCATCAGTTCAAGTTAAACCTTGAAGGTGAAATGGATAACTTAGGTTCTAACCACAAGTCATGTAACAGTCAACCTCATTTGCTTGATACGTTCAACTCTTTTGGAACAAATTGATTGAAGTGAACTTTCTTATACTTTATTAAGAGCATTACTAATTCTTAATTACGCGTCCATGAAGGTTATTGGGTCCTCAGTACACGTCGTTCTCATCACTTCAAGTTAAACCTTGAAAGTGAAATAGATAACTTAGGTTCTAACCACATGTCATGTAACAGTCAACCTCATTTCCTTGATACGTTCAACTCTTTTGGAACAAATCGATTGAAGTGAACTTTCTTATACTTCATCAAGAGCATTACTAAGTCGTACTTACGCGTCCATGAAGGTTCTTGGGTCCTCAGTACAAGTCGTTTTCATCAGTTCAAGTTAAACCTTGAAGGTGAAATGGATAACTTAGGTTCTAACCAAAAGTCATGTAACAGTCAACCTCATTTGCTTGATACGTTGATGTGGGCAAGGATGGCATTGAAGAAGAATTGGGACAAGAAGAATACTTAATGGAATTGAAAATACCAAATGGACCTATCACTAGAGCTCGGGCCAAGAAGCTTCTAGAAGAAGTCCAAAATAACTTATTTCAAGAACCAAGACCACTGGAAGAAATGGGCTTTAAAGTTGTTAATGTGTTACAAATAGAAAAGGAGTTTGACTAGGCCCAAATGATCACAAATTCAGTAAAGAAGGCTCTAGAAAGTGGAATTTCGAAGTCACATCCACTAAGCATTTAATATTGGCATAGAGAAGGCCAAAGGGTGTTTTGATGGTTTCCAAAGAAGGCTGAACCTAGACTATTCTAGACTATTAGTAGCAATGTTCTTTATCATGTTTTCAAGGCTATTTAATGCCTATTCTAGACTATTCTTGTAAGCCTATAAATACTTGGGAGTTCTTCATTGTAAGACATACTAGAATGAGATTTATCTTGTGAGAATTTTCTCCAAACTGTTCTTCTGTAGAACTTGCGAAAATTTCATGTCCAACCACGTGATTTCCAACCCTTATAATATTGGTTTCTTGATCTTCCATAGCAACGGGGTCAATATTCCTTTCTTGATACTATTGGTTTCTGGTTGTCATCTAACCACGGGGTCAGTAGTCCTAAACTTTGAAACTACTATTGGGCGATCCTAAATTTGATTCCATCTATTGACGTTGGGTCTCACAACAAGTTTGTTGAGGTTTGCATCATTTGGTATCAGAGCATAGACATCCAATTGAGGTTTTGTTTATCGTCTAGTGCGTACTTTCTTTTTATTTCAATTTCCTCTTTGTTGTTGATCCATAATTTCATATCTTTGTTCTTGCTCCCATTGATAGTTTATAAAAAAAAAAAAAAGAGAAAAAAAAGGGCAAAAAAAAAGAGAAAAAAAAAAAACAGGAAAAAAAAAGTAGAAGAAAAGAGAAGAGGAAAAAGAAATTTCTTTATTCTGTTATCATATATTTTTTTGTTTCAAAATTCGTGGTATCAATCATATTGTGACCATATTTCTTCCATTCCTTCCTTTATTTTGCGCCCCATTGTTTTCATCTTCACTAAGAAATCTATATTTTAAGTGTGTTGGTTTTCATTTGTTTTGCTTTGATATTTACCTTGCTTAGTTTTCTCAAGAACTTTGAGGAGGAAAGTGAGAGGAAAAAGGCAAAAGTTGGTGAGCTTATTAGAGAATAAAAGCCAAAATCCATGTGAGTAAACACGAGTGCTCAAGAACCATATTTGAGTGTATACACGTGAGGGAGAGGTGAGGTCCTTTTTTTTTACTTACACTTTTACACAGATTTTACAACATGTCTGAAAAAGAAGGTGAAGCAACGCCAATGGATAGCAATTTGATCATCCAAGCCATGCAGCAACAATTCCAGAGGATGAACGTCCAATTTGAAGAGATTCGAGATCGATTGGATCGTAGTGATGAGCGAATTAATCAAATTCAACAAGGTGCCATGCCCCAAGAAAGACAGCCAACTAGACGACCCTTCTTTACTGCAGTTAATCCCATGGGCGAATATGCTGAAGAGTATGAGGATTTTGACGAAGTAGCCTCCATAAGAAGAGAAAGAGATCATAGGCCAAGACAAAGAGGTCAATACCGAGAAAGAAATTTTACCAACAACAACACAGGTGCGATTAAACTCTCTATCCCATCATTTCAAGGTAAAAATGACCCGGACATTTACATTGAATGGGAACGAAAGGTTGAACTTGTTTTTGATTGCCATAACTATTCGGAGGAAAAAAAAGTTAAACTTGCAGCTGTTTCTTTCACTGATTACGCAATTGCTTGGTGGGACCAAGTGCTGCTAACCAAACGAAGAAATAGAGAAATTCCAACCGACAATTGGGAAGACATGAAAGCTGTCATGAGACGAAGGTGTGTTCCTTCACATTATTATAGAGATTTACACTTAAAATTGCAGAGCCTTAAACAGGGTTCAAAATCTGTTGAGGAGTACCATAAGGAGATGGAAATATCCATGATTCGTGCCAATGTTGAGGAAGATCGAGAAGCAACCATGGCTCGGTTCATTTGTGGTCTCAATCGTGAAATTGCAAATATTGTAGAATTACAGCACTACGTGGAACTTGAAGAGGTTGTCCACATGGCCATGAAGGTTGAAAGGCAGCTCAAAAGAGGAGGAAGATCAACCTCCAAGCACGAAACTTTTACTTCTTTGAGTGGGAAGCCAAAATGGAACTCTACTCTAAGGCAAGAAGGGCAGTCAACTTCCAAGCCAAAAGATGAAAAAGTGATGGCCAAGCAGGTTGAAAAAGGTACGAGTTATACCCCAACCAAGAGAAATCATGATATTAAGTGTTTTAAATGTCATGGAATTGGTCATATTTCTTCACAATGCCCAAATAAAAGAACTATGATTTTGTTAAATAATGGGGATATTGTTTCTGAAGAAGAAAGTGACAATGAAGTTATGCCACCACTTGAAGAAGCTAGTGATACCGAACATGCAGTTGTTGGCCAAGCCTTAGTAGTTCTTCAAACCCTCCATGTTCAAACTATAGAAGATGATGACCGTCAACAACGTGAAAACATTTTCTATACACGTTGCCATGTTAAAGAAAAGGTTTGTGGTTTAATTATGGATAGAGGAAGTTGTGTGAATGTTGTAAGTAAGATGATGGTGGACAAGCTTGGATTAAAGAATCTAAAACACCCTCGACCATATCGTCTCCAATGGCTCAATGAAAGTGGAGAAATGAAGGTAACAAAACAGGTTCTTGTCTCATTTTCAATTGGCAAATATTCAGATGAAGTTCTTTGTGATGTTGTTCCTATGCAAACAAGTCATATATTGCTTGGAAGACCATGGCAATTTGACAGACGCACCACCCATGATGAATACAAGAATCGGTACAGCTTTACCAAGGATGGACGAAGTATTACTCTAGCTCCGCTACCACCCCATCAAGTTTTCGAAGAGCAATGCCAAATTAAAAAATCTGTCACAGCTAATACAAAACAATGTGAGAATGAGCATGACAGTTCAAAAGAAAGTGAGAGAGAAGAGAGAAAATGTGAGAAGAAGAGTGAAAAGAGTCAGGTCCCACTTGAAAAAGAAAAAAAGGCAGTGAATTTCCTTGCAAAAGAGAGAGAGATTAAGAGTGCATTAAAATAAAAAAAAACAATGATGTTGATCTTGTACAAAGTGATGTAGTCAAAGGAGCAACTAAGGACAATCAAGAAGCAATAGGGAGCCAAGATCCATTGATGAATATAGGAGGACCAATGACGAGATCAAGAACGAAGAAAATAAACAAAAGACTACAAATTTTAATCAAAGACATCCAAGAAAAGGAATCATCACAAAATGTGCAACGAGCAATAATATTATTAAGTGTTGATGAAGAATCAAGGACTGGAAAAGAAGCCCAAAACGAAGCCCAAAACGAAGTCTCAAAAATAAAGACTTCCCACATGGTCACCCAACATGGCACTACTCTAGCCCAAGAGTTTTTAACTTCAAAGTTCTTACAAGTGCCACACCATTGGGCTAGGCCCACAATCTGAATTAAACTCGAGACTCACGTTACTTAAACCTAAGTTCCGCGGCCACCATCCACTTGCACCACTTTCCAATTTTCCTTCTCTTATTTTTGGAAACTTTCCTATTGTCTAATTAGGATATTTTGATTATTTCTAATTATGTTATTACCTTATTAGTTTTATCCCTTTGCCTATTTAAGGGAGGCTTGTAATAGATTTTAGGGACTTTTGAATGAATTGATTTTTATTAAGCTTTTGGTTTGAGGTGAGATCCTTATAATTCTCTTCTTGAGTTCTTGGATTAGAACTTGATCTTCTTCAAGTGTATTCTTGAAAAGATCGAACTTGATAGCTTAGGTTCAACCAACGAGTTTGGTTCGGGTCTAGCTACTTTTTCTAATAACTTTGGTTCCATCGCTATCTATCGATTGGGGTCAAGTTCCTTCTTCTTATTCTTTTGAATCAATAAAGGCATTATTCCCTTTGAATTCCGTATTGCGTGTTGGGTCTAAGATCTCTAATATCTTAGGTTCATATCATTTGGTATCAAAGCGAAGGTTCTTCGATTCAAAGAAGCTATCTTTATCATTCTTGTTATTCTTCTTTTCTTCTCCACAAAACCTTTCGATTATTCTATTTTTCGTTTTAGTTCAAAAAAAAAAAAAATCGAAAAAAAAAAAAAAAAATTCCGAAAATTCAAAAAAAAAAAAAAAAAAGCTCTCGTTTGTTAATAACGAGAAACTTCTTTTGTACTGCCAATCGAGAAAGACATATCTTTGCTTGTCTCGAACCCTAGCATCCGAATCTCAAGTCGGATTTCTATTTCTGCAAGTTTGCCGGGTTTCAAAAAAAAATTCGTGAGAATACCTCATTAGTATCGAGGATTCACAACCGGAAACTATTCAAGCTTCTCAAAACGTTATATCCAGAGATCGATTCTAGCAAACACCTTTAGTGGTTTGACTTTAATCTATTCTCCAGATATTAAAGTGATGAACAAGAACACGAATAAGAACAAGAAAAGAGCATGAAACGAACATGATCATGATTTTCTTGCCACTATGCATTCACGTATACATGTTAGTATTGCATTCCTTACTAAGCATTAGGCTTATAGTTTAAACCTTATGATGTAGGTGACGAGATTTCAGGTGAGGATTCCAAAGCTAATGAAGATGTCTAAGTCTAGTTGCTGGAAGGTGATCAGGGTGCAATTCTGTGGCTGGATGGCGATTGAGACCCCTGGTTAATGCTCTATGATTTTGTTATGATTAAGAATATGGTAGTTTAAGCAGGATGAGTTTATTTTTATAACATTGAGTTTTGAAATTGCCTGGTTGACTACTGAGACTGGGAATGATTATAAGGATTATTAAATGATCCGTTGTTAAGTCTTCCGCTATATGTATTCTGGATGAGTCTCTGATTTTCATTTATAACAGTGATTAGTCAATGAAGTTAGAAGTCTGTGCATATCTATGTCCACCGATAGCTGTACTCTATCGGATGATGTTAGGAATTTGCATCCACCGATAGATGTTCTCTATCGGAAGATGTATGAGTTTGCATCAACCGATAGATATCCTCTATCGGAAAGTGTATGAGCTTGCATCCACCGAAAGATGTTCTCTACCGGAAGATGTCTTAAAAGAGCACGTGGATTACACATGTCTATCGGTAGATGCTGTGTATCTCACATACCGGATGATGCAAGTGTTGTGTTGTCGTCTAGTGATCGGTAGATGTTTTACCATCGGTAGAAGTAGCATAATATTTGTTGTTTGCTACCGGTCGATGTAAGTGATACTCTTTGTCGCCTAGCGATCGGAAGAAGTGAATAAGTCTTCTGCCGGATGATGTCTGCGAATCACGTGAGACGCTCGTGACAATCAGTCGACGTGAGTTTATGACTCTATCGGCAGATGCAGTTTAAGAGATGTTTGGAAACAGATGTGTCGCGTGGCGGGCACGTGACCATCGGTCGATGTGAGTCTATGACTCTATCGGTAGATGCAATTTAGGAGATGTTTGTGAAGAAAAAATATATAACACTAATAATGAACAAGGTGCATGAAGTAAGAACCGATTGATTAAGAGGTTAAGTTATGAATTACGTGGCGACTCCAACTGGGGTTGTTACACGTTTAGTTCTTTTGGATCAAATCGATTGAAATGAAGTTTCTTATACTTCATCAAACAGCATTTCTATCCACATGACTTGATTTATGATGTGATCCAAGTTCAGACCAAGTCAAAGCCCAAGAATAAGGATCCAATTGAAGATACGGTGGGCCCAATGACAAGAGCAAGAAGCCCAAGATTATTGGAAGATCTTTTGAAGAAAGGATGCGATGCACATGCACATGTAAGAATTAAAAACACATGTGCCATGCACATGCACATGTAGGAATTAAAGAGGACATGCACCAAGCACATGCATATACGAGGAATTAAAAGGTCACATGCAAAGCACATGCAAATCATACAAATCTCGTGGGAAAAGATCTTATCCAGCTGAATCTACATAAATCAGTTCAAATCACGTTCAAACAGAGTTTAAACAAGAGATAACATCTGATCATGCAAAGGATCATTATCACATGATTTTATTAGTTATTTTATCTTTATTTTCGTTTTTTATTATTATTTAATTTAATTTTAATGTGTAGCCTATTTAATGGCAAACTATTTGATTTAATAGAAGAACAAGTTTGAATTAAAAATTGAGTTTTTTTTAGAGGATTTCTCTTTGGTTCTTTGCGAAGAACAACGATCTTCTTCAAGTCACGCTTGAAGAATCTCGCTTGATAGCTTTGGTTCTTACCAACGAGTTTGGTCTTGGGAGCTCCTGTTTTGATAGTTTTGGTTCAGCCAACAGGTGTGGCTCGGGTCAAGCTCCTGTTTTGATAACTAGGGTTCCATCGAATTCTTCGATTGGGGTCTTAGTACCTTACTTTGTTCTTGAATCGAATAGACGTTCCTTTGAATTATTCCGCGTTGTTGTCGGGTCCCGGGTCCTTTCGATCCGAGGTTCGCATCACGTTTAGTTCTTTTGGATCAAATCGATTGAAGTGAAGTTTCTTATACTTCATCAAACAGCATTACTAAGTCTTAATTACGTGTCCATGAAGGTTAATTGGATCTCAATACACATCGTTCTCGTCACGTTAAGTTAAAACCTTGAAGGTGAAATGAATAACTTAGGTTCCAAACGCAAGTCATATAACAGTGAACCTCATTTGCTTGATACGTTCAGTTCTTTTGGAACAAATCGATTAAAGTGAAGTTTATCATACTTCATCAAACGCATTACTAAGTCCTAATTACGCGTCCATGAAACTTATTGGGATCTCAATACACGTCGTTCTCATCACTTTAAGTTAAAACAATGAAGGTTAAATGGATGACTCAGTGATATGAACCTAAGATATTAGAGATCTTAGACCCAACACGCAATACGGAATTCAAAGGGAATAATGCCTTTATTGATTCAAAAGAATAAGAAGAAGGAACTTGACCCCAATCGATAGATAGCGATGGAACCAAAGTTATCAGAAAAAGTAGCTAGACCCGAACCAAACTCGTTGGTTGAACCTAAGCTATCAAGTTCGATCTTTTCAAGAATACACTTGAAGAAGATCAAGTTCTAATCCAAGAACTCAAGAAGAGAATTATAAGGATCTCACCTCAAACCAAAAGCTTAATAAAAATCAATTCATTCAAAAGTCCCTAAAATCTATTACAAGCCTCCCTTAAATAGGCAAAGGGATAAAACTAATAAGGTAATAACATAATTAGAAATAATCAAAATATCCTAATTAGACAATAGGAAAGTTTCCAAAAATAAGAGAAGGAAAATTGGAAAGTGGTGCAAGTGGATGGTGGCCGCGGAACTTAGGTTTAAGTAACGTGAGTCTCGAGTTTAATTCAGATTGTGGGCCTAGCCCAATGGTGTGGCACTTGTAAGAACTTTGAAGTTAAAAACTCTTGGGCTAGAGTAGTGCCATGTTGGGTGACCATGTGGGAAGTCTTTATTTTTGAGACTTCGTTTGGGCTTCGTTTTGGGCTTCTTTTCCAGTCCTTGCTTCTTCATCAACCCTTAGTAATATTATTGCTCGTTGCACATTTTGTGATGATTCCTTTTCTTGGATATCTTTGATTAAAATTTGTAGTCTTTTGTTTATTTTCTTCGTTCTTGATCTCGTCATTGGTCCTCCTATATTCATCAATGGATCTTGGCTCCCTATTGCTTCTTGATTGTCCTTAGTTGCTCCTTTGACTACATCATTCCCTCCCTCTTCGAAAAGATTCGTCCTCGAATCTGCATCAAACAAAGATAAGTCACTAACATTAAAAGTAGCGCTTACATTACCATATTCGCTCGGTAAGTCAATCTTATAAGCATTGTCATTGATGCGTTCCAACACTTGGAAGGGACCGTCTCCTCGCGGTTGTAATTTATTCTTTCTCTGCTCCGCAAATCTCTCCTTTCGTAGATGCACCCAAACCCAATCTCCGGGTTCAAAAATGATTTCTTTTCTACTCTTGTTGGCTTGTCGCGCATAGTGCTCGTTCTTTTGTATAATGTTTTCTCGAACCTTCGAGTGTAATTCTCTTACGAATTCAGCCTTTCTTTTTCCATTTAAATCAACCAATTCATTAGAAGGTAACGGTAATAAATCAAGCGGTGTAAGAGGGTTAAAGCCATACACAATTTCAAATGGTGAGTAAGAAGTAGTAGAATGAACAACTCTATTGTAAGCGAACTCAACATGTGGCAAGCAATTTTCCCATTGTTTTAAATTCTTAGAAATTATTGCTCTCAACAAAGTAGATAAAGTTCGATTCACTACCTCGGTTTGTCCATCCGTTTGGGGGTGTGCCACGGTGGAAAACAACAATTTTGTACCTAGCTTATTCCATAAGGTTCTCCAAAAGTGACTTAGAAACTTCACATCCCTATCACTAACAATTGTTCTAGGTAATCCATGTAAACGCACAATTTCTTTAAAAAATAAATCCGCTATATGTGTAGCATCATTAGTTTTAGAACATGCTATAAAATGTGCCATTTTACTAAATCGATCCACAACCACAAAAATACTATCCTTACCTCCTTGTGTTCTTGGTAAACCTAACACAAAGTCCATGGAAATATCCGTCCAAGGGTGCTCGGGCACGGGTAAAGGACTATACAATCCATATGGTTTGATCTTTGACTTTGCCTTCCTACATTCAATGCATCTTTCACAAATAGTTATAACATCATGCTTCATTTTTGGCCAAAAGAAATGTTCTATCAAGACATTCAAAGTTTTGTCAATTCCAAAGTGTCCCATTAATCCTCCACCATGTGTTTCTCTAACAAGCAATTCACGTAATGAGCATTTAGGTATACAAAGTTTATCCTTTCGAAATAAATACCCATCATGTCTATAATAATCAGCACATGCAATTTTCTCACAATCTCTCCATACATGACAAAAATCTATATCTGATTCATACAAATCCTTAATAAATTCAAATCCTAACAATTTAGATTGTAGAGAAGTGATTAAAACGTACCTCCTTGACAACGCATCAGCGACTACGTTGTCTTTACCTTTTTTGTAATGGATGACATATGGAAAGGTCTCGATGAATTCCATCCACTTGGCGTGCCTCTTGTGCAATTTACCTTGTGACTTTAGGTGCTTCAAACTCTCGTGATCGGAATGAATAATAAACTCCTTGGGCCACAAGTAGTGTTGCCATGTTTGTAACGTCCTTACCAAAGCATAGAGTTCCTTGTCATATGTTGGATAATTTAATGCCGCTCCACTAAGCTTTTCACTGAAGTAAGCAATCGGCTTCATTTCCTGCATCAAAACACCTCCAATTCCCTTTCCCGACGCGTCACATTCGATTTCAAATGTTTTATCAAAATTTGGTAAAACTAGAAGGGGAGCATTAGTTAGTTTCTCTTTTAACAAATTAAACGCTTTGTCATGTACTTCGGTCCAGTTAAATGCAATATTCTTTTTAACTAACTCATTCATAGGTGCCGCAATAGTGCTAAAGTCTCTTACAAATCTCCTATAAAAGCTAGCCAAGCCATGAAAGCTACGTACCTCATTTGCATTCTTTGGTGTGGGCCATTCCTTGATTGCTCTTATCTTTTCCTCATCTACAGATACCCCCTTTGAGCTAACTACAAAACCAAGGAAAACTACCGATTCCATGCAAAAGGTACACTTTTTAAGATTAGCATACAATAGATTCGATTTTAACACACTAAATACAGATCTCAAATGCTTAACATGTTCGTCAAGTGACTTACTATACACCAAAATATCATCAAAGTAGACCACAACAAATTTTCCAATAAATTGCCTTAAAACATGATTCATCAATCTCATAAACGTGCTCGGTGCATTAGATAGTCCAAACGGCATAACCAACCATTCATAAAGACCATATTTTGTTTTAAAAGCTGTTTTCCATTCATCTCCTTGTTTCATGCGAATTTGATAATATCCATTCTTTAAATCAATTTTGGAAAACATACATGCACCATACAGTTCATCAAGCATATCATCAAGACGAGGAATAGGGTGTCGATACTTTACCGTAATTTTATTTACCGCTCGACAATCGACGCACATTCTCCAAGTGCCGTCCTTTTTGGAACCAAAATAACCGGAACCGAGCATGGGCTAAGACTCTCCTTCACTAGGCCTTTCTCTACCAACTCATCTACTTGCCTTTGAATTTCCTTGGTTTCCTCTGGATTTGCTCGGTATGCGGGTCGGTTTGGGATCGTCGCTCCGGGGATGAAATCGATTTGATGCTCGATTCCCCTAAGTGGGGGAACTCCTTTAGGTAATTCCTCTGGAAATATGTCTTCAAATTCCTGCAAAAGAGAGGTAACACTTATGGGAAGAGAATTTGTTAGTTCGTTAGTGGAAAAATAAACATCTTTGTAGAGTAACAAAATCATCTCCTCACCTTTCCTCACAAGTCCACTCTTTTTTCTCTCTTCTCCCTCGTTTCTTTTCCCTTCCTCCAATTTCTTTTCTTCCTCTTTGTCTTTTTTGCTCTCTTTATTTATGACTTTTCTCTCATCGGCTTTTTGTCTCCTCTTTCTTTTTCGCCTTTTTTCTTCTCTTCTTTCATGCTTGAATTTTCGACTACGCCATTTTTGTCATTTTGGATCTCTTTGGCAATCCTCTCTTGATCCAAGCTTGCTTCCCACGGTGGTAATGGTTTTAGTATTACCAACCTCCCATTTTGAGTAAGCGAATACTCATTTTTGTAGCCGTTATGCTTAACCGTTCTATCATATTGCCATGGTCTCCCCAATAGGATGTGAGTTGCTTGCATTGGCACTACGTCACACAAAATCTCATCTTTGTACTTTCCGATTGATAATGTGATGTTTACTTGTCTTGTTACCTTAATTTCGCCACAATCGCTCAACCATTGCAATTTGTACGGCTTTGGGTGTCGCTTGGTTTGCAAATTTAACTTTTGGACCAATAATGTACTAGCCACGTTTGTGCAACTTCCGCTATCGATGATCATGCTACATACCTTGTTGTTGACATGACACCTAGTATGAAAGATGTTTTCCCTTTGGGCTTTGTCGTCGTCCTCCTTAATTTGTACACTTAAGGCTCTCCTTGTGACTAATAAATCTCCTTTGACCGGTTCCTCCACGTCTACGTCACTACAATCTTCGAGTGATGGCATCTCGTTATCGCTTGAACTCACACTTTCTATATCACCATTCTCTAAAAAGACCATTGCACGCTTATTGGGACAATTTGATGCAATGTGCCCAATTCCTTGGCATCGATAACACTTGACTTCTCTAGTCCGAGTTAGTGTTGGAACCTCGCTCTGATACCAAATGATATGAACCTAAGATATTAGAGATCTTAGACCCAACACGCAATACGGAATTCAAAGGGAATAATGCCTTTATTGATTCAAAAGAATAAGAAGAAGGAACTTGACCCCAATCGATAGATAGCGATGGAACCAAAGTTATCAGAAAAAGTAGCTAGACCCGAACCAAACTCGTTGGTTGAACCTAAGCTATCAAGTTCGATCTTTTCAAGAATACACTTGAAGAAGATCAAGTTCTAATCCAAGAACTCAAGAAGAGAATTATAAGGATCTCACCTCAAACCAAAAGCTTAATAAAAATCAATTCATTCAAAAGTCCCTAAAATCTATTACAAGCCTCCCTTAAATAGGCAAAGGGATAAAACTAATAAGGTAATAACATAATTATAAATAATCAAAATATCCTAATTAGACAATAGGAAAGTTTCCAAAAATAAGAGAAGGAAAATTGGAAAGTGGTGCAAGTGGATGGTGGCCGCGGAACTTAGGTTTAAGTAACGTGAGTCTCGAGTTTAATTCAGATTGTGGGCCTAGCCCAATGGTGTGGCACTTGTAAGAACTTTGAAGTTAAAAACTCTTGGGCTAGAGTAGTGCCATGTTGGGTGACCATGTGGGAAGTCTTTATTTTTGAGACTTCGTTTTGGGCTTCGTTTTGGGCTTCTTTTCCAGCCCTTGCTTCTTCATCAACCCTTAGTAATATTATTGCTCGTTGCACATTTTGTGATGATTCCTTTTCTTGGATATCTTTGATTAAAATTTGTAGTCTTTTGTTTATTTTCTTCGTTCTTGATCTCGTCATTGGTCCTCCTATATTCATCAATGGATCTTGGCTCCCTATTGCTTCTTGATTGTCCTTAGTTGCTCCTTTGACTACATCACTCAGGCTCTAACCACAAGTCATGTAACAGTGAACCTCATTTGCTTGATACGTTTAGTTCTTTTGGATCAAATCGATTGAAGTGAAGTTTCTTATACTTCATCAAACAGCATTACTAAGTCTTAATTACTCGTCCATGAAGGTTATTAGGACCTCAATACACGTCTTTCTCGTCACGTCAAGTTAAAACCTTCAAGGTTAAATGAATAACTTAGGTTTTAACCACAAGTCATGTAACAGTGAACCCCATTTGCTCGATACGTTCAGTTCTTTTGGAACAAATCGATTGAAGTAATGTTTCTTATACTTCATCAAACTCAATACTAAATCATAATTACGCGTCCTTGAAAGTCATTGGGACCTCAATACATGTCGTTCTCATCACTTCAAGTTAAACCTTGAATGTTAAATGGATAACTTAGGTTCTAACCACAAGTCATGTATCAGTGAACCTCATTTGCTTGATACGTTTAGTTTTTTGGATAAAATCGATTGAAGTGAAGTTTCTTATACTTCGTCAAACAGCATTACTAAGTCTTAATTACGTGTCCATGAAGGTTATTGGAACCTCAATACACGTCTTTCTCGTCACGTCAAATTAAAACCTTGAAGGATAAATAGATAACTTAGGTTCTAACCACAAGTCATGTAACAGTGAACCTCATTTGCTTGATACTTTCAATTCTTTTGGAACAAATAGATTGAAGTGAAGTTTCTTATACTTCATCAAACGCATTACTAAGTCTTAATTACGCGTCCATGAAGCGTATTACGATCTCAATACACGTCGTTATCATCACTTTAAGTTAAAACCTTGAAGGTTAAATGGATGACTTAGGTTCTGACCACAAGTCATGTAACAGTGACCCTTATTTGCTTGATACGTTTAGTTCTTTTGGATCAAATCGATTGAAGTGAAGTTTCTTATAGTTTATCAAATAGCATTACTAAGTCTTAATTACTCGTCCATGAAGGTTATTGGGACCTCAATACATGTCGTTCTCGTCACGTCAAGTTAAAACTTTGAAGGCTAGATGAATAACTTATGTTCTAACCACAAGTCATGTAACAGTGAACCCCATTGGCTTTATACGTTCAGTTCTTTTGAAACAAATCGATTGAAGTAAAGTTTCTTATACTTCATCAAACACATTACTAAATCTTAATTACGCGTCCATGAAGGGTATCTGGACCTCAATACACGTCGTTCTCGTCACGTCAAGTTAAAACCTTGAAGGTTAAATGGATAACTTATGTTTTAACCACAAGTAATGTAACAGTGAACCTCATTTGCTTGATATGTTTAGTTCTTTTGGATCAAATCGATTGAAGTGAAGTTTCTTATACTTCATCAAACAGCATTACTAAGTCTTAATTACGCGTCCGTGAAGGTTATTGGGACCTCAATACACGTCTTTCTCGTCACGTCAAGTTAAAACCTTGAAGGTTATATAGATAACTTAGGTTCTAACCACAAGTCATGTAACAGTGAACCTCATTTGCTTGATACTTTCAATTCTTTTGGAACAAATAGATTGAAGTGAAGTTTCTTATACTTCATCAAACGCATTACTAAGTCTTAATTACGCGTCCATGAAGCTTATTACGATCTCAATACATGTCGTTCTCGTCACGTCAAGTTAAAACCTTGAAGGTTAAATGGATAACTTATGTTCTAACCACAAGTAATGTAACAGTGAACCTCATTTGCTTGATATGTTTAGTTCTTTTGGATCAAATCGATTGAAGTGAAGTTTCTTATACTTCGTCAAACAGCATTACTAAGTCTTAATTACGCGTCCATGAAGGTTATTGGGACCTCAATACACGTCTTTCTCGTCACGTCAAGTTAAAACCTTGAAGGTTAAATAGATAACTTAGGTTCTAACCACAAGTCATGTAACAGTGAACCTCATTTGCTTGATACTTTCAATTCTTTTGGAACAAATAGATTGAAGTGAAGTTTCTTATACTTCATCAAACGCATTACTAAGTCTTAATTACGCGTCCATGAAGCTTATTACGATCTCAATACACGTCGTTCTCATCACTTTAAGTTAAAACCTTGAAGGTTAAATGGATGACTTAGGTTCTGACCACAAGTCA
>CM039503.1:21385803-21393303 GCA_022432975.1 Begonia masoniana | reverse complement strand
CCGGAGGTCGGATTGTTGAGAATCGCCGGCAGCCAGTGAAGGAGAAGCTCTCTGTTCGTGTGAGCTCCAGGGAAGAAAGAAGAAAGAATGAGGAAGAAAATAATTTTGGTTATTTTTATAAAATTGATTTGGTAAATTACTAAATTGCCCTTAGCACTTAATTCTATTTGTTTCGTCCTTCGTTTCGTTAATCGTCCAACGATTTGGATTCACCAAGTCTCCATATTTCACCAATAAGTCCAACTTATTATTTGGGATCTATTAAAACTGTCCGTTCACAATTCGGACCTCGTTTACTATTTTTTACTACAACGTCCATTATATTACGAGAAACCTAATTACTCAGAATATAGCGTTATTACTCCGAAAATTCCTTAAAATTCCAATTATTTGATAGGATCGTAATGACGGTTTCTTTTCGAGAAACGGACCTGATTTGACATCCTTACTAAAAATGCCATTATATAATAAAGAAACAAAATAATATATTATATCTGAAATCCGTACAAGCTGGGTATTACATAAGCACTTGATTTTGATTATCTTCAATCCTCGACACATTCAATAGTTTTAGATCAAGTTGTCGCGGCTCTTCTCTCCCTTGGATCTCTAAAATTATCCTTGCAAGCTTCACGCATCTTCTTAGCTTTGGACCGTGTCATTGGGCCGCCAATGTCCTCATTGGATCGTTGCTCTTGGGCTTGGGCTTTGTCGCTGCATGGATCACATCAGGTTCTAACAAGAAGTCGTGTAACAGTGAACCTCATTTGCTTGATACTTCAGTTCTTTTGGAACAAATCGATTGAATTGAAGTTT
This sequence comes from Begonia masoniana, assembly GCA_022432975.1. Taxonomy (NCBI): domain Eukaryota; kingdom Viridiplantae; phylum Streptophyta; class Magnoliopsida; order Cucurbitales; family Begoniaceae; genus Begonia; species Begonia masoniana. The sequence continues at coordinate 21,392,487 of CM039503.1, read as the reverse complement.
CTTAGACTTTATCAAACGCATTACTAAGTCTATTTACCCATGAAGGTTATTGGGACCCCTCAATACACGTCGTTCTCAGTCACGTCAGTTAAAACCTTGAAGGTAAAATGATAACTTAGGTTCTAACCGCAGTCATGTACAGTGAACCTCAGTTGCTTGATACGTTCAGTTCTTTTGGAACAAATCGATTGAAGTGAAGTTTCTTATACGTCATCAAACGCATTACTAAGTCATAATTACGCGTCCTTGAAGCTCACTGGGACCGTCTCAATACACATCGTTCTCAACTTCAAGTTAAACCTTCAATGTTAAATGGATACTTAGGTTCTAAACCCAAACAAGTCATGTAACAGTGAACCTCATTTGCTTGATACGTTTAGTTTTTTGGATAAATCGATTGAAGTGAAGTTTCTTAATACTTCGTTCAAAACAGCATTACTAAGTCTTAATTACGTGTCCATGAAGGTTATTGGGACCTCAATACACGTCTTTCTCGTCACGTCAAGTTAAAACCTTGAAGGTTAAATGGATAACTTAGGTTCTAACCACAAGTCATGTAACAGTGAACCTCATTTGCTTGATACGTTCAGTTCTTTTGGAACAAATCGATTGAAGTGAAGTTTCTTATACTTCATCAAACGCATTACTAAGTCTTAATTACGCGTCCATGAATGTTATTGGGACCTCAATACACGTCGTTCTCGTCACGTCAAGTTAAAACCTTGAAGGTTAAATGGATAACTTAGGTTCTAACCACAAGTCATGTAACAGTGAACCTCATTTGCTTGATACGTTCATTTCTTTTGGAACAAATCGATTGAAGTGAAGTTTCTTATACTTCATCAAACGATTTACTAAGTCTTAATTACGCGTCCATGAAGATTATTGGGACCTCAACAGACGTCGTTCTCATCACTTCAAGTTAAAACCTTGAAGGTTAAATGGATAACTTAGGTTCTAACCACAAGTCATGTAATAGTGAACCTCATTTGCTTGATACGTTCTGTTCTTTTGGAACAAATAGATTGAAGTGAAGTTTCTTACACTTCATCAAACGCATTACTAAGTCTTAATTACGCGTCCATGAAGGTTATTGGGACCTCAATACACGTCGTTCTCGTCACGTCAAGTTAAAACCTTGAAGGTAAATAAATAACTTAGGTTCTAACCACAAGTCATGTAACAGTGAACCTCATTTGCTTTGATACATCAGTACTTTTGGAACAAATCGATTGAAGTGAACTTTCTTATACTTCATCTAACGCATTACTAAGTCTTAATTACGCGTCCATGAAGGTTATTGGGACCTCATACACGTCGTTCTCATCACTTCAAGTTAAAATCTTGAATGATAAATCAATAACTTAGGTTCTAACCACAAGTCATGTAACAGTGAACCTCATTTGCTTGATACGTTCAGTTCTTTTGGAACAAATCGATTGAATTGAAGTATCTTTTACTTCATCAAACGCATTACTAAGTCTTATTTACGCGTCCATGAACCTTATTGGGTGCTCTATACACGTCGTTCTCATCACGTCAAGTTAAAACCTTGACGGTGAAATAAATAACTTAGGGTCTAACCAAAGTCATGTAACAGTGAACCTCATTTACTTGATACGTTCAGTTCTTTTGGAACAAATCGATTGAAGTGAACTTTCTTATACTTCATCAAACAGCATTTCTAAGTCTTAATTACGCGTCCATGAAGGTTATTGGGACATCAATACACGTCGTTCTCATCACTTCAATTTAAAATCTTGAATGATAAATCAATAACTTAGGTTCTAACCACAAGTCATGAAATAGTGAACCTCATTTGCTTGATACGTTCAGTTCTTTTGGAACAAATCGATTGAATTGAAGTATCTTATACTTCATCAAACGCATTACTAAGTCTTAATTACGCGTCCATAAAGCTTATTGGGTCTTCCATACACATCGTTCTCATCACGTCAAGTTAAAACCTTGAAGGTGAAATGAATAACTTTGGTTCTAACCACAAGTCATGTAACAGTGAACCTCATTTGCTTGATAAGTTCAGTTCTTTTGGAACAAATCGATTGAATTGAAGATTCTTATACTTCATCAAACGCATTACTAAGTCTTAATTACGCGTCCATGAAGGTTATTGGGACCACAATACACGTCGTTCTCGTCACGTCAAGTTAAAACCTTGAAGGTGAAATAAATAACTTAGGTTCTAGCCAAAAGTCATGTAATAGGGAACCTCATTTGCTTTGATACATCAGTACTTTTGGAACAAATCGATTGTAGTAAAAATTTCTTATACTTCATCTACGCATTACTAAGTCTATTTACGCGTCCATGAACCTTATTGGTGTGCTCTATACACGTCGTTCTCTTCACGTCAAGTTAAAACCTTGACGGTGAAATGAATAACTTAGGGTCTAACCACAAGTCATGTAACAGTGAACCTCATTTACTTGATACGTTCAGTTCTTTTGGAACAAATCGATTGAAGTGAACTTTCTTATACTTCATCAAACAGCATTTCTAAGTCTTAATACGCGTCCATGAAGGTTATTGGGACATCAATACACGTCGTTCTTATCACTTTCAATTTAAAATCTTGAATGATAAATCAATAACTTAGGTTCTAACCACAAGTCATGAAATAGTGAACCTCATTGCTTGATACGTTCAGTTCTTTTGGAACAAATCGATTGAATTGAAGTATCTTATACTTCATCAAACGCATTACTAAGTCTTAATTACGCGTCCATAAAGCTTATTGGGTCTTCCATACACATCGTTCTCATCACGTCAAGTTAAAACCTTGAAGGTGAAATGAATAACTTTGGTTCTAACCACAAGTCATGTAACAGTGAACCTCATTTGCTTGATACGTTCAGTTATTTTGGAACAAATCGATTGAATTGAAGTTTCTTATATTTCATCAAACAGCATTTCTAAGTCTTAATTACGCGTCCATGAAGGTTTTTGATACCTCAATACACGTCGTTCTCGTCACGTCAAGTTAAAACCTTGAAGGTGAAATGAATAACTTAGGTTCTAGCCACAAGTGATTTAACAGTGAACCACATTTGCTTAATACGTTCAGTTCTTTTTTAACAAATCAATTGAATTGAAGTTTCTTATACTTTATCAAACGCATTACTAAGTCTTAATCACGCGTCCATGAAGGTTATTGGAACTTCAATACACGTCGTTCTCGTCACGTCAAGTTAAAACCTTGAAGGTGAAATGAATAACTTAGATTCTAACCGCAAATCATGTAACAGTGAACTTCATTTGCTTGATACATTCAGTTCATTTGTAACAAATCGATTAAAGTGAAGTTTCTCATTCTTCATCAAACGCTTTTCTAGGTCTTAATTACGCGTCTATAAAGTTTCTTAAGATCTCAATACACGTCGTTCTCATCACTTCAAGTTAAAACCTTGAAGGTTAAATGGATAACTTAGGTTCTAACCACAAGTCATGTAACAGTGAATTTCATTTGCTTGATACGTTGAGTTCTTTTGGATCAAATCGATTGAAGTGAAGTTTCTTATACTTCATCAAACAGCATTACTATGTTTTAATTACGCGTCCATGAAGGTTATAGGGACCTCAATACACGACTTTCTCGTCACGTCAAGTTAAAACCTTCATGGTTAAATGGATAACTTAGGTTCTAACCACAAGCCATGTAAAAGTGAACCTCATTTGCTCGATACGTTCAGTTCTTTTGGAACAAATCGATTGAAGTGAAGTTTCTTATACTTCATCAAACGCATTACTAAGTCTTAATTACGCGTCCATGAAGCTTATTGAGACCTCAATAGACGTCGTTCTCATCACTTCAAGTTAAAACCTTGAAGGTTAAATGGATAACTATGGTTCTAACCACAAGTCATGTAAAAGTGAACCTCATTTGCTTGTTACGTTTAGTACTTTTGGATCAAATCGATTGAAGTGAAGTTTCTCATACTTCGTCAAACAGCATTTCTAAGTCTTAATTACGATTGAAGTGAACTTTCTTATGAGAGGTCTCCACAAGCTTCATGGACGCGTAATTAAGACTTAGTGATACGTTTGATGAAGCATAAGAAACTTCACTTCAATCGATTTGTTCCAGAAGAACTGAACGTATCAAGGAAATGAGGTTCACTGTTACAAGACTTTGGTTACACCTAAGTTATAGATCTAACCTTCAAGGTTTTAACTTGACGTGATGAGAACGACGTGTATGGAGGACCCAATAAGATTCATGGACGCGTGATTAAGACTTAGTAATGCGTTTGATGAAGTATAAGAAACTAGATCTAACCTTCAAGGTTTTAACTTGACGTGATGAGAACGACGTGTATGGAGGACCCAATAAGATTCATGGACGCGTGATTAAGACTTAGTATGCGTTTGATGAAGTATAAGAAACTTCACTTCAATCAATTTGTCCCAAAAGAGACAGAACAAAAAAAAAATTGCCAAGCAAATAGATCCCTGTTCATGACTTGTGGTTAGAACCTAAGTTTTATTAATATATTTTTTGTTTTCGTTTTTTTTTTTTTTTTTTTAAATAATTTATTTATATATAAAAAAATCCAGCTAACCTTCAGGTTTTAACTTGACGTGATGATACAATGTGATCGGGTGGACCCCATAAGCTTCATGGACGCGTAATTAAGACTTAGTAATGCGTTTGATGAAGTATAAGAAACTTCACTTCAATCGATTGTTTTCTAGGACTGAACGTATCAAGCAAATGAGGTTCACTGTTACATGACTTGTGGTTAGAACCTAAGTTATCCATCTAACCTTCAAGGTTTTAACTTGACGTGATGATAACGCGTGTATGGAGGACCCAATAAGCTTCATGGACGCGTAATTAAGACTTAGTAATGCGTTTGATGAAGTATAAGAAACTTCACTTCAATCGATTTTTTTCCAAAAGAACTGAACGTATCAATCAAATGAGGTTCACTGTTACATGACTTGTGGTTAGAACCTAATTATCCATCTAACCTTCAAGGTTTTAACTTGACGTGATGATAACGACGTGTATGGAGGACCCAATAAGCTTCATGGACGCGTAATTAAGACTTAGTAATGCGTTTGATGAAGTATAAGAAACTTCACTTCAATCGATTTGTTCCAAAAGAACTGAACGTATCAAGCAAATGAGGTTCACTGTTACATGACTTGTGGTTAGAACCTAAGTTATCCATCTAACCTTCAAGGTTTTAACTTGACGTGATGATAACGACGTGTATGGAGGACCCAATAAGCTTCATGGACGCGTAATTAAGACTTAGTAATGCGTTTGATGAAGTATAAGAAACTTCACTTCAATCGATTTGTTCCAAAAGAACTTGACGTATGAGAATGAGGTTCACTGTTACATGACTTGCGGTTAGAACCTAAGTTATCCATCTACCTTCAAGGTTTTAACTTGACGTGATGAGAACGACGTGTATGGAGGACCCAATAAGCTTCAGGACGCGTAATTCAGACTTAGTAATTCGTTTGATGAAGTATAAGAAACTTCACTTCAATCGATTTTTTTCTAAAGAACTGAACGTATCAAGCAAATGAGGTCACTGTTACATGACTTGCGGTTAGAACCTAAGTTATCCATCTAACCTTCAAGGTTTTAACTTGACGTGATGATAACGACGTGTATGAGGACCCAATAAGCTTCATGAACGCGTAATTAAGACTTAGTAATGCGTTTGATGAAGTATAAGAAACTTCATTTCAATGGATTTTTTTCTAAAGAACTGAACGTATCAATCAAATGAGGTTCACTGTTACATGACTTGTGGTTAGAACCTAAGTTATCCATCTCACCTTCAAGGTTTTAACTTGACGTGATGATAACGACGTGTATGGAGGACCCAATAAGCTTCATGGACGCGTAATTAAGACTTAGTAATGCGTTTGATGAAGTATAGAAACTTCACTTCAATCGATTTTTTTTTCTAAAGAACTGAACGTATCAAGCAAATGAGGTTCACTGTTACATGACTTGTGGTTAAATTAGGTTCGTGGCTAGCCGAGGACGTACGCGCGAGGCTTTGTGAAAACTTACGGACACACGTAAGGTCATACGTATGTTGGCCCTCAAGGCCATACTATACGGAGGGATAGGTTATGTTGTCGGAGATTTCTGTGGGTGTTAAAACCATGTGTGATTGTTTTAGGTTAAGTTTGTTCTGTTTTATATCTGCTTTTATTATTATATCGCTTGTCTATGAATGCTCATGCATAAACATTTTCTCGGAAAGTCATGAAAATATTTTTTTTAGCACACAGGTTTGAAGTTAAGCAGATAAACCCTGTAACGAAGTATGGTAAGTGGGACGAGATGCATCCTGTAATACTCCTGGTATGTCCTGTGTGGATGTACTCCTTTTGCGCCAATCTTCTGCCATTATACCTTTCTGTCAGTGAAAATATAACGTAAAGTAATGTATGTTCTGTATTGAAAATGTTCATGAATAAGGCACGTAACATCACTTGCATGTAGTTCTTTGAGCTCTAGGCTTATAGTTGAACTCCTTGTTGTAAGTATGATCATCCAGAGAAGGAACATTGTGCCTCAAGATGATGAGTGATGTAGTTGGCGGGATGGCTCACGGGGGAATGGTGGGCAGTCAGAAAAGGTTTAGTTCTGTGAAAAAAAATGTATTTGAAAGTTATGTCCAATCAGGTTAC
>CM039503.1:21374641-21385703 GCA_022432975.1 Begonia masoniana | reverse complement strand
ATAAAAATCTGATCTGGAAAGCATGTTTTGATAGTGATATGTGTACCATTTTCATCATCTTGAGTTTGTCACTCACCCAACCGTTTTTCTTTATTATAGGCGTTGCAGGTAAGGAAAGAGGAAGAAGTGGACCCTTGTCTGAGTCGATTTTCCGTGGGGGTCGTATCTTGTGTTCCCTCTACTGTCACTCTTATGTAAGAAATTTCAAGTTGGTACCTTACTTTTGCATTACTTATTTTTTATTTATCTTGGTATTTCTACGATTGTTTGGTACTCTTTTATGTTTTTTGCTTCGAGGAGTCCTGGATTAGTACTAAAGGGTTTCCGCATTTAGCCTTAGTTTTAGACGTGGAAACCTCTCCAAGGTGATCGTTAACCTGGCGTTTCTTTAGTCCCCCTCTCGGGTTGTGACCCACTTGGTTTCTCAATACGTCAGTTAAACCTTGAAAGTTCGATGGATCCTTAGGTTGCTACCGAAAGGCAATGTACAGTGAACTCATTTGCCTTGATACGTTAAGTTCTTGGACAAAATCGTAGAAGTGAATTTTCTGATACTTCATCAACGCTTTACTAATCTTAATTACCGCGCCATGAAACTTATGGGTCCCTCCCCTACACGTCGTTATCATCACATCAAGTTAAAACCTTGAATGTTAGATGGATAACTTAGTTCTAACCACAAGTAATGTACAATTACCTCATTTTCTTTATACGTTCATTCTTTTGGAAAAAAATTGTTTGAATGAAGTTTCTTATAATGCGTCAAAACGCTTACTAAGTCCTTAATGACGCGTCCATGAACTATTGGGAACCTCAATTACATTCCGTTCTCATCACTTCAACTTAAAAAATAAGTCATTAATAACTTTAGGTCAACTACAAGTCTGTAATAGTGAACCTCATTTGCTTGTTCGGTCAGTTCTTTTGGAACACATCGATTGAAGTGGAAGTTTCTTATACCTCCTCAACGCATTACTATGTCTTAATTACGCGTCCATTCAGCTATTGGTTCCTCCATACCCGTCGTTCTTATCAGTCAAGTAAAACCTTGAAGGTTTAATGAATAACGGATGTTCTAACCACCATCCATGTAACAGTGAACGTCATTTGCTTGCTACTTCATTTTTTTGGAACAAATCGATTGAAGTGAACGTACTTTACTTCATCAAACGAATTACTAAATTGTAATTGACCGCGTCCATAAGCTTATTGGGTCCTCCATACACGTCGTTCTCAATCACTCAAGTTAAAAACATGGAAGGTTAGATGGATAACTTAGGTTCTAAAACCACACAGCCATGTAGCAGTGAACTCTCATTTGCTTGATAAATGTTCAGTTCTTTTGGAACAAATCGATTGAAGTGAAGTTTCTTATACCTCATCAAACGCATTACTAAGTCTTAATTACGCGTCCATTAAGCTTATTGGGTCCTCCATACACGTCGTTCTTATCACGTCAAGTTAAAACCTTGAAGGTTAGATGAATAACGTAGGTTCTAACCACAAGTCATGTAACAGTGAACGTCATTTGCTTGATACTTCAGTTCTTTTGGAACAAATCGATTGAAGTGAACTTACTTATACTTCATCAAACGCATTACTAAATTGTAATACGCGTCCATGAAGCTATTGGGTCCTCCATACACGTCGTTCTCATCACGTCAAGTTTAAACCTGAAGGTTAGATGGATATAACTTAGGTTCTAACCACAAGTCATGTAGCAGTGAACCTCATTTGCTTGATATGTTCAGTTCTTTTGGAACAAATCGATTGAAGTGAAGTTTCTTATACTTCATCAAACGCATTTCATAGTCTTAATTACACGTCCATGAAGCTTATTGGGTCCTCCATACACGTCGTTCTTAATACGTCAAGTTAAAACCTTGAAGGTTAGATGGATAACTTAGGTTCTAACCCAAGTCATGTACAGTGAACCTCGTTTGCTTGATACGTCAGTTCTTTAGAAACAACTCGATTGAAGTGGACTTTCTTCTACTTAATCAAACGACTACTAAGTTGTAATTACTACGTACATGAAGCTTATTGGATCCTCCATACACGTCGTTCTAAATACGTCAAGTTAAAACCTTGAAGGTTAGTTGGATAACTTAGGTTCTAACGCAAGTCATGTAACAGTGAACTCATTGCTTGATACGTTCAGTTCTTTTGGAATAAATCGATAGAAGTGAAGTTTCTTATATTTCATCAAAGCATTACTAAGTCTTTATTACGCGTCCATGAAGCTTATGGGACTACAATACAGTCGTTCTCCTCACTTCAAGTTAAAACTTGAAGGTTAGATGGATAACTTAGGTTCTAACCACAAGTCATGTAACAGTGAACCTCATTTGCTTGATACGTTCAGTTCTTTTTGGAACAAATCGATTGAAGTGAAGTTTCTTATACTTACATCAAACGTATTACTAAGTCATTAATTACGCGTCCATGAAGCTTGTTGGGCCTCCATACACGTCGTTCTCATCACGTCAAGTTAAACAATGAAGGTTAGATGGATAACTTAGGTTCTAACCAGAAGTCATGTAACAGTGAACCTCATTTTCTTTATACGTTCAGTTCTTTTGGAAAAAAATGATTGAAGTGAAGTTTCTTATAATTCGTCAAACGCATTACTAAGTCTTAATTACGCGTCCATGAAACTTATTGGGACCTCAATACATGTCGTTCTCATCACTTCAAGTTAAAACCATGAAGGTTAAATGAATAACTTAGGTTCTAACTACAAGTCATGTAATAGTGAACCTCATTTGCTTGTTACGTTCAGTTCTTTTGGAACAAATCGATTGAAGTAAAGTTTCTTATACCTCATCAAACGCATTACTAAGTATTAATTACGCGTCCATTAAGCTTATTGGGTCCTCCATACACGTCGTTCTTATCACGTCAAGTTAAAACCTTGAAGGTTAGATGAATAACGTAGGTTCTAACCACAAGTCATGTAACAGTGAACGTCATTTGCTTGATACTTCAGTTCTTTTGGAACAAATCGATTGAAGTGAACTTACTTATACTTCATCAAACGCATTACTAAATTGTAATTACGCGTCCATGAAGCTTATTGGGTCCTCCATACACGTCGTTCTCATCACGTCAAGTTAAAACCTTGAAGGTTAGATGGATAACTTAGGTTCTAACCACAAGTCATGTAGCAGTGAACCTCATTTGCTTGATATGTTCAGTTCTTTTGGAACAAATCGATTGAAGTGAAGTTTCTTATACTTCATCAAACGCATTTCATAGTCTTAATTACACGTCCATGAAGCTTATTGGGTCCTCCATACACGTCGTTCTTAATACGTCAAGTTATAACCTTGAAGGTTAGATGGATAACTTAGGTTCTAACCCAAGTCATGTAACAGTGAACCTCGTTTGCTTGATACATTCAGTTCTTTAGAAACAAATCGATTGAAGTGGACTTTCTTCTACTTAATCAAACGAATTACTAAGTTTTAATTACACGTCCATGAAGCTTATTGGATCCTCCATACACGTCGTTCTAAATACGTCAAGTTAAAACCTTGAAGGTTAGTTGGATAACTTAGGTTCTAACCGCAAGTCATGTAACAGTGAACCTCATTTGCTTGATACGTTCAGTTCTTTTGGAATAAATCGATAGAAGTGAAGTTTCTTATATTTCATCAAACGCATTACTAAGTCTTTATTACGCGTCCATGAAGCTTATTGGGACTACAATACACGTCGTTCTCATCACTTCAAGTTAAAAACTTGAAGGTTAGATGGATAACTTAGGTTCTAACCACAAGTCATGTAACAGTGAACCTCATTTGCTTGATACGTTCCGTTCTTTTGGAACAAATCGATTGAAGTGAAGTTTCTTATACTTCATCAAACGTATTACTAAGTCTTAATTACGCGTCCATGAAGCTTATTGGGTCCTCCATACACGTCGTTCTCATCACGTCAAGTTAAAACAATGAAGGTTAGATGGATAACTTAGGTTCTAACCAGAAGTCATGTAACAGTGAACCTCATTTGCTTGATACGTTCAGTTCCTTAGAAAAAAATCGATTGAAGTGAAGTTTCTTATACTTCATCAAACGCATTACTAAGTCTTAATTACGCGTTCATGAAGCTTATTGGGTCCACCATACACATTGTTATCATCACGTCAAGTTAAAACCTTGAAGGTTAGATGGATAACTTAGGTTCTAACCGCAAGTCATGGAACAGTGAAACTCATTTGCTTGATACGTTCAGTTCTTTTGGAATAAATCGATAGAAGTGAAGTTTCTTATACTTCATCAAACGCATTACTAAGTCTTTATTACGCGTCCATGAAGCTTATTGGGACTACAATACACGTCATTCTCAACACTTCAAGTAAAAACTTGAAGGATAGATGGATAACTTAGGTTCTAACCACAAGTCATGTAACAGTGAATCTCATTTGCTTGATACGTTCAGTTCTTTTGGAACAAATCAATTGAAGTGAAGTTTCTTACACTTCATCAAACGTATTACTAAGTCTTAATTACGCGTCCATGAAGCTTATTGGGTCCTCCATACACGTCGTTCTGATCACGTCAAGTTAAAACAATGAAGGTTAGATGGATAACTTAGGTTCTAACCACAAGTCATGTAACAGTGAACCTCATTTGCTTGATACGTTCCGTTCTTTTGGAACAAATCGATTGAAGTGAAGTTTCTTATACTTCATCAAACGTATTACTAAGTCTTAATTACGCGTCCATGAAGCTTATTGGGTCCTCCATACACGTCGTTCTCATCACGTCAAGTTAAACAATGAAGGTTAGATGGATAACTTAGGTTCTAACCAGAAGTCATGTAACAGTGAACCTCATTTGCTTGATACGTTCAGTTCCTTAGAAAAAAATCGATTGAAGTGAAGTTTCTTATACTTCATCAAACGCATTACTAAGTCTTAATTACGCGTTCATGAAGCTTATTGGGTCCACCATACACATTGTTATCATCACGTCAAGTTAAAACCTTGAAGGTTAGATGGATAACTTAGGTTCTAACCGCAAGTCATGGAACAGTGAAACTCATTTGCTTGATACGTTCAGTTCTTTTGGAATAAATCGATAGAAGTGAAGTTTCTTATACTTCATCAAACGCATTACTAAGTCTTTATTACGCGTCCATGAAGCTTATTGGGACTACAATACACGTCATTCTCAACACTTCAAGTAAAAACTTGAAGGATAGATGGATAACTTAGGTTCTAACCACAAGTCATGTAACAGTGAATCTCATTGCTTGATACGTTCAGTTCTTTTGGAACAAATCAATTGAAGTGAAGTTTCTTACACTTCATCAACGTATTACTACGTCTTAATTACGCGTCCATGAAGCTTATTGGGTCCTCCATACACGTCGTTCTGATCACGTCAAGTTAAAACAATGAAGGTTAGATGGATAACTTAGGTTCTAACCACAAGTCATGTAACAGTGAACCTAATTTGCTTGATACGTTCAGTTCTTTAGAAAAAAATAAATTGAAGTGAAGTTTCTTATACTTCATCAAACGCATTACTAACTCTTAATTACGCATCCATGAAGCTTATTGGGTCCTCCATACACGTTGTTATCATCACGTCAAGTTAAAACCTTGAAGGTTAGATGGATAACTTAGGTTCTAACCACAAGTCATGTAACAGTGAACCTCATTTGATTGATACGTTCAGTTCTTTAGAAAAAAAATCCATTGAAATGAAGTTTCTTATACTTCATCAAACGCATTACTATGTCTTAATTACGCGTCCATGAAGCTTATTGGGTCCTCCATACACGTCGTTATCATCACGTCAAGTTAAAACCTTGAAGGTTAGATGGATAACTTAGGTTCTAACCGCAAGTCATGTAACAGTGAACCTCATTTGCTTGATACGTTCAGTCTTTAGAAACAAATCGATTGATGTGGACTTTCTTATACTTCATCAAACGAATTACTAAGTCTTAATTACGCGTCCATGAAGCTTATTGGATCCTTCATACACGTCGTTCTCAATACGTCATGTTAAAACCTTGAAGGTTATATGGATAACTTAGGTTCTAACCGCAAGTCATCTAACAGTGAACCTCATTTACTTCATACGTCAAGTTCTTTTGGAATAAATCGATAGAAATGAAGTTTCTTATACTTCATCAAACACATTACTAAGTCATTATTTCGCATCCATTAAGCTTATTGGGACTACAATACACGTCGTTCTCATCACTTCAAGTTAAAAACTTGAAGGTCAGATGGATAACTTAGGTTCTAACCACAAGTCATGTATCAGTGAACCACATTTGCTTGAAACGTTCAGTTCTTTTGGAACAAATCGATTGAAGTGTAGTTTCTTATACTTCATCAAACGTATTACTAAGTCTTAATTACAAGTCCATGAAGCTTATTGGGTCCTCCATACACGTCGTTCTCATCACGTCAAGTTAAAACCATGAAGGTTAGATGGATAACTTAGGTTCTAACCAGAAGTCATGTAACAGTGAACCTCATTTGCTTGATACGTTCAGTTCCTTAGAAAAAAATCGATTGAAGTGAAGTTTCTTATACTTCATCAAACGCATTACTAAGTCTTAATTACGAGTCCATGAAGCTTGTTTGGTCCTCCATACACGTCGTTATCATCACGTTAAGTTAAAACCTTGAAGGTTAGATGGATAATTTAGGTTCTAACCACAAGTCATGTAACAATGAACCTCATTTTCTTTATACGTTCAGTTCTTTTGGAAAAAATCGATTGAAGTGAAGTTTATTTTACTTCATCAAACGCATTACTAAGTCTTATTTACGCGTTGACGAAGCTTATTGGGTCCTTCATACACTTCGTTCTCATCACGTCAAGTTAAAACCTTGAAGGTTAGATGGATAACTTAGGTTCTAACCACAAGTCATGTAACAGTGAATCTCATTTGCTTGATACGTTCTGTTCTTTTGGGACAAATTGATTGAAGTGAAGTTTCTTATACTTCATCAAACGCATTACTAAGTCTTAATCACGCGTCCATGAATCTTATTGGGTCCTCCATACACGTCGTTCTCATCACGTCAAGTTAAAACCTTGAAGGTTAGATCTAGTTTCCTATACTTCATCAAACGCATTACTAAGTCTTAATCACGCGTCCATGAATCTTATGGGTCCTCCATACACGTCGTTCTCATCACGTCAAGTTAAAACCTTGAAGGTTAGATCTATAACTTAGGTTTTAACCAAAGTCTTGTAACAGTGAACCTCATTTCCTTGATACGTTCAGTTCTTCTGGAACAAATCGATTGAAGTGAAGTTATTATGCTCATCAACGTATCACTAAGTCTTATTACGCGTCCATGAAGCTTGTGGAGACCTCTCATAAGAAAGTTCACTCAATCGTAATAAGACTTAGAAATGCTGTTTGACGAAGTATGAGAAACTTCACTTCAATCGATTTGATCCAAAAGTACTAAACGTAACAAGCAAATGAGGTTCACTTTTACAGACTTGTGGTTAGAACCATAGTATCCATTTAAACCTTCAAGGTTTTAACTTGAAGTGATGAGAACGACGTCTATTGAGGTCTCAATAAGCTTCATGGACGCCGTAATTAAGACTTAGTAATGCGTTTGATGAAGTATAAGAAACTTCACTTCAATCGATTGTTCCAAAGAACTGAACGTATCGAGCAAATGAGGTTCACTTTTACATGGCTTGTGGTTAGAACCTAAGTTATCCATTTAACCATGAGGTTTTAACTTGACGTGACGAGAAAGTCGTGTATTGAGGTCCCTATAACCTCATGGACGCGTAATTAAACATAGTAATGCTGTTTGATGAAGTATAAGAAACTTCACTTCAATCGATTTGATCCAAAGAACTCAACGTATCAAGCAAATGAAATTCACTGTTACCTGACTTGTGGTTAGAACCTAAGTTATCCATTTAACCTTCAAGGTTTTAACTTGAAGTGATGAGAACGACGTGTATTGAGATCTTAAGAAACTTTATAGACGCGTAATTAAGACCTAGAAAAGCGTTTGATGAAGACTGAGAAACTTCACTTTAATCGATTTGTTACAATGAACTGAATGTATCAAGCAAATGAAGTTCACTGTTACATGATTTGCGGTTAGAATCTAAGTTATTCATTTCACCTTCAAGGTTTTAACTTGACGTGACGAGAACGACGTGTATTGAAGTTCCAATAACCTTCATGGACGCGTGATTAAGACTTAGTAATGCGTTTGATAAAGTTATAAGAAACTTCAATTCAATTGATTTGTTAAAAAAGAACTGAACGTATTAAGCAAATGTGGTGTTCACTGTTAAATCACTTGTGGCTAGAACCTAAGTTATTCATTTCACCTTCAAGGGTTTTAACTTGAGTGACGAGAACGACGTGTATTTGAGGTATCAAAAACCTCATGGACGCGTAATTAAGACTTAGAAATGCTGTTTGATGAAATATAAGAAACTTCAATTCAATCGATTTGTTCCAAATAACTGAACGTATCAAGGCAAATGAGGTTCACTGTTACATGACTTGTGGTTAGAACCAAAGTTATTCATTTCACTTCAAGGTTTTAACTTGACGTGATGAGAACGATGTGTATGGAAGACCCAATAAGCTTTATGGACGCGTAATTAAGACTTAGTAATGCGTTTGATTGAAGTATAAGATACTTCAATTCAATCGATTTGTTCCAAAGAATGAACGTATCAAGCAAATGAGGTTCACTATTTCATGACTTGTGGTTAGAACCTAAGTTATTGATTTATCATTCAAGATTTTAAATTGAAGTGATAAGAACGACGTGTATTGATGTCCCAATAACCTTCATGGACGCGTAATTAAGACTTAGAAATGCTGTTTGATGAAGTATAAGAAAGTTCACTTCAATCGATTTGTTCCAAAAGAACTGAACGTATCAAGTAAATGAGGTCACTGTTACATGACTTGTGGTTAGACCCTAAGTTATTCATTTCACCGTCAAGGTTTTAACTTGACGTGAAGAGAACGACGTGTATAGAGCACCCAATAAGGTTCATGGACGCGTAAATAAGACTTAGTAATGCGTTAGATGAAGTATAAGAAATTTTACTACAATCGATTTGTTCCAAAAGTACTGATGTATCAAAGCAAATGAGGTTCCCTATTACATGACTTTTGGCTAGAACCTAAGTTATTTATTTCACCTTCAAGGTTTTAACTTGACGTGACGAGAACGACGTGTATTGTGGTCCCAATAACCTTCATGGACGCGTAATTAAGACTTAGTAATGCGTTTGATGAAGTATAAGAATCTTCAATTCAATCGATTTGTTCCAAAAGAACTGAACTTATCAAGCAAATGAGGTTCACTGTTACATGACTTGTGGTTAGAACCAAAGTTATTCATTTCACCTTCAAGGTTTTAACTTGACGTGATGAGAACGATGTGTATGGAAGACCAATAAGCTTTATGGACGCGTAATTAAGACTTAGTAATGCGTTTGATGAAGTATAAGATACTTCAATTTCAATCGATTTGTTCCAAAAGAACTGAACGTATCAAGCAAATGAGGTTCACTATTTCAGACTTGTGGTTAGAACCTAAGTTATTGATTTATCATTCAAGATTTTAAATTGAAGTGATGAGAACGACGTGTATTGATGTCCAAAAACCTCATGGACGCGTAATGTAAGACTTGGAAATGATGTTGATCGCAAGTATAAGAACGTTCAATTCATCGATGTCCAAACGAACTGAAGTATCAAGGTAAATGAGGTTCACTGTTACATGACTTGGGTTAGACCTAAGTATTATTTAACCGTCAGTTTAACTTGAAGTGATGATGAACGACGTGTTATAGACCTCCCCAAAAGGTTCAGACGGTAAATAAGAACTAGTAATGCGTTGTGAAGTAAAAGTACTTCATTCAACCGATTGGTCCAACAAGAACTGAATATCAAGCAAATGATGTTCACTATTTCATGACTTGTGGTTAGAACCTAAGTTATTGATTATCATCAAGATTTTAACTTGAAGTGATGAGGGAACGACGTGTATGATGTTCAATAGCTCAGGGACGCGTAATTAAGACTTATAATGCGTTCGGATGGAAGTATAAGAAATTTCACTCTCGATTTGTTCCAAAAGTACTGATGTATCAAGCAATGAGGTTCACTATACAGCTTGGGCAGAACCTAAGTTATTTATTTCACTCAAGTTTAACTTGACGTGACGAGAACGAGGGATTGTGTCCCAATAACTCAGGGACGAGTAATTAAGACTTAGTAATGCGTTTTCTTTTAGTTATTGATCGCTTTTCACTCCCTGCAAGGCGGGGGGATCACGAACTATTCAGCTCAGCGTATCGATCTCAGGCAGTATGCCAGAGATTCGATCGCTGCACTCCTTGCAGCGATCACAAGCCGGATCGCCCTTCGCGAGTGCCCTGCCCTTCTTTCTGATTTTTCTTGGCACATAGGCTTCGGGAATCAAAACTTCCAGAGAGCAACATTAATAATTTTTAAAACTAACGCTCTTGGACACGATTTCATTGAGAGCGCTTCACATTTTAACACAATTGCGCACATAACAACAGTCGATAGGGAAATTTAACTAACCAAAACTTCCTAAAATTCACCAAATCCACAGCGGGACTTGCGAAATCCAACTGAATGATAGCTCTAAAAAACCGAGCTATCCCGTATAATCCTAAAGTCATGTAACCGTTTCATAACATTTAAATACGGTTTAAATCAAATATATCTATATTATAACGTTACATAACAATTTAAACCCAAACCAATTCCGAATTTCAAACAAGTTTAAAACATCAGATACATATCATCGAAACATCACTAAAATAACTAACAAAGACCCTCAAAAGCTTATAATACATCCCCAGGGTCAATGAGCCGCGACTGCGCCACACACACCGCAAGCCATCAAACGTCAAATGAGCTAGCCTCAGGGAGGAAGCGTTCGCACCTGGTTATCGTATTTCTATGTCACCCACACCCTACATAAACACACTAGGAATAAATCTCGTAAAGCCCTAGTAAATGCGATGCATGCGGTTGCTATGAGTTCGAT
>CM039503.1:21329421-21374541 GCA_022432975.1 Begonia masoniana | reverse complement strand
AGTTATCCATCTAACCTTCAAGGTTTTAACTTGACGTGATGAGAACGACGTGTATGGAGGACCCAATAAGCTTCATGGACGCGTAATTAAGACTTAGTAATGCGTT
This sequence comes from Begonia masoniana, assembly GCA_022432975.1. Lineage (NCBI taxonomy): Eukaryota > Viridiplantae > Streptophyta > Magnoliopsida > Cucurbitales > Begoniaceae > Begonia > Begonia masoniana. Next base: position 21,374,435 of record CM039503.1, on the reverse strand, counting down.
TGAGGAAGTATAAGAAAGTTAACTTCAATCGATTTGTTCCAATAGAACTGAACGTATCAAGCAAATGACGTTCACTGTTACATGACTTGTGGTTAGAACCTAAGTTATCCATCTACCTTCAAGGTTTTAACTTGACGTGATGAGAACGACGTGTATGGAGGACCAATAAGCTTCATGGACGCGTAATTAAGACTTAGTAATGCGTTTGATTAAGTATAAGAAACTTCACTTCAATCGATTTGTTCCAAAAGACTTGAACGTATCAAGCAAATGAGGTTCACTGTTACATGACTTGCGGTTAGAACCTAAATTATCCACCTTCAAGGTTTTAACTGTATGTATTAAGAACGACGTGTATGGAGGACTCAATAAGCTTCTTGGACACGTAATTAAGACTTAGTAATGCGTTTGATGAAGTATAAGAAAGTTCACTTCAATCGATTTGTTCCAAAGGAACTGAACGTATCAAGCAAATGAGGTTCACTGTTACATGACTTGTGGTTTGAACCTAAGTTTTCCTTCTAACCTTCAAGTTTTTAACTTGAAGTGATGAGAACGACGTGTATTGTAGTCCCAATAAGCTTCAAAGACATGTAATTAAGACTTAGTAACGCGTTTGATGAAGTATAAGAAACGTCACTTCTATCGATTTGTTCCAAAAGACTTGAACGTATCAAGCAAATGAGGTTCACTGTTACATGACTTGCGGTTAGAACCTAAGTTATCCATCTAACCTTCAGGGTTTTAACTTGACGTATTGAGAAGGACGTGTATGGAGGACCCAATAAGCTTAATGGACGCGTAATTAAGACTTAGTAATGCGTTTGATGAAGTATAAGAAAGTTCACTTCAATCGATTTGTTCCAAAAGAACTGAACGTATCAAGCAAATGAGGTTCACTGTTACATGACTTTTGTTTAGAACCTAAATTATCCATCTAACCTTAAAGGTTTTAACTTGACGTGATGAGAACGACGTGTATGGAGGACCCAATAAGCTTCATGGACGCGTAATTAAGACTCAGTAATGCGTTTGATGAAGTATAAGAAAGTTCACTTCAATCGATTTGTTTCAAAAGAACTGAACGTATCAAGCAAATGAGGTTCACTGTTACATGACTTGTGGTTAGAACCTAAGTTATTCATTTAACGTTCAAGGTTTTAACTTGAAGTGATGAGAACGACATGTATTGAGATCCCAATAAGCTTCGTGGATGCGTAATTAAGACTTAGTAATGCGTTTGATGAGGTATAAGAAACTTCACTTCAATCGATTTGTTCCAAAAGAGCTGAACGTATCAAGCAAATGAGGTTCATTGTTACATGACTTTTGGTTAGAACCTAAGTTATCCATCTAACCTTCAAGGTCTTAACTTGACGTGTTGAGAACGACGTGTATGGATGACCTAATAAGATTCATGGACACATAATTAAGACTTAGTAATGCGTTTGATGAAGTATAAGAAAGTTCACTTCAATCGATTTGTTCCAAAAGAACTGAACGTAACAAGCAAATGAGGTTCACTATTACATGACTTGTAGTTAGAACCTAAGTTATTCATTTAACCTTCAAGGTTTTAACTTGAAGTGATGAGAACGACATGTATTGAGATCCCAATAAGCTTCATGGATGTGTATTTGATGTGAACCGAGGAGCGATAAATCTCATTGTCAAGGACCATGATCTATTAGAAGATAATGGAGCTCTAACGAACGAAGCTTCACATGGTTTAGCTGCGGAAACCCGAGGAAAAGAGCGATCACAACAAAAGCAAGAGAGTATAAAAATAAAGAACTTTGTAGCTTGAAATGGGCCCCACAAAATTGGCAAAAGAAGCCCAATAAGGCGCAAACTTGGGCTCCACAAATACCATTGGATTTGAGAAAGAAGGGTAAAGATATACACAAACTACAAAGAGATAAAGATTCACGTGGGTTGGAAAGAAATAAAGATCCACATGACTTGATTTATGATGTGATCCAAGTTGAGACCAGATCAAGGCCCAAGAATAAAGATTCAATTGAAGATACGGGGGGCCCAATGAGTAGAGTAAGAAGCCCAAGATTATTGAAAGATCTTTTGAAGCAAGGGAAGCCGAAAATGCATGAAGATTTGGGAGGATGCGACACACATGCACATGTAAGAATTAAAACACATGTGCCATGCACATGCACATGTAGGAATTAAAAAGGTCACATGCAAAGCACCTGCAAATTATACAAATCTCGTGGGAAAAGATCTTATCCGACAGAATCTACTCAAATCAATTCAAATCATATTCAAACGTGAGATGATATCTGATCATGCCAAGGATCATTATCTCACTATTTTATTAGTTATTTTATTTTAATTTTCTTTTTTTTAATTATTTAGTTTAATTTTAATGTGTAGCCTATTTAATGGCATACTATTTGATTTAATAGAAGAACAAGTTTGAATTAAAAATTGAGTGTCTTTTTAGAGAGGATTTCTCTTTAGTTCTTTGCGAAGAACAACGATCTTCTTCAAGTCACGCTTGAAGAATCTCGCTTGATAGCTTTGGTTCTTACCAACGAGTTTGGTCTGGGTCAAGCTCCTGTTTTGATAGCTTTGGTTCAGCCAACAGGTGTAGCTCGGGTCAATCTCCTGTTTTGATAACTAGGGTTCCATCGAATTCTTCGATTGGGATCTTAGTTCTTTACTTTGTTCTTGAATTGAAAAGGCGTTCTTTTGAATTATTCCGCGTTGTTGTCGGGTCCCGGGTCCTTTCGATCCGAGGTTCGCATCAGTTGGTATCAGAGCTTCGGCTCCTTGATTCAAGAAGCTATCTTTAATTTTTGTTATCAATATTTTCTTCATCTTATTCTATTCGTCCTAGTACTCAAAAAAGCACAAAAAAAAAAAATAAAATAAATTTCCATCCTTATTATCAAGTCTCGATTTTTATCATCAATTTTTTTCTTCTTGTGAATTTCTCCACTTGAAATTCGAAGAGTACAAAAATAAATTGTCAAAAGTCAAAAAAAAAAAGAGTTGTTGTCAAAAGTAAAAAAAAAAAGAGTTGTGAGAAGTCAAAAAAAAAAAATCGAAATTTTGATCTAGAGATTTTGAAATTTCTAGCCTTTTAAATTCAAAAATTCGTAGATAAGTGTTCTTTGAAAATTCAAATTATTGAATTTTCATTCGAAATATTGTCTTTATCCAAATTATTCTTTGAAGATTCAAATTGTTGAATCTTCATTGGAAATATTGTCATCGTCCAAACTTTTGTCTTATTTCATTTATACCCTTGATTTAGCCATTCTTACAAGTTTTAACTTTTTAAGGTTTAAAATTTGATTTTTTATAGTTTGGCTTGTTGAATATTTATCATCGATCAAGTTCTTACGTAAAGAACTAAAAGGGAGATCTAGAGGTAAAAGGCAAGAGGGTGAGACTATTATAGAAAAAGTCTTAATTTTTGAGCGAAACACGAGTGGAGTGACATCTATCGAGAGCAAACACGTGATGGAGAGGTAAGGTCCATTACTTGATTATTTTTTTTTACTTCTAACTATTTCCTTTTATTTTCTTATTGTGGTCGGAAAAGAAAATCATGAGTGGAGAACAAAACGAGGTGGACTTAAAGTTGTTCATGAAAGCCATGCTAGAAAATTTCAAGGCTTTAAATATGAGGATGGACCGATTGGAATCTCCATCCCCTAGTCATATGTGGCGAAGGAAGGATTTTGATGTAGAACTCGAAGAGTATAATGGATATTATCAAAGGGAAATAAATGATAGGTCGTACCGAGGAGATGGTGATCTAAGTAATATCAAGGTAAATATCCCTTCTTTCTAAGGAAAAAGTGATCCCGAGGTGTATTTGGAATGGGAAAGAAAGGTGGACCTATTGTTTGAATACCAAAACTACACGAATGAGAAAAAAACTTAAATTGGTGACAATGAACTTCACGGACTACGCTAACAATTGGTGGGATGAACTAGTAAAGTACCGAAGAAGGTATGGTGAGTCACAAGTTCAGACATGGAAGGACATGAAGGCACTCATGCGAAAAAGATTTGTTCCATCACAGTATTATAGAGATTTCTGTCGAAAACTCCACTCAAGGTTATAAAAGCGTGGAAGATTATTATAAAGAGATGAAAATAGTCATGAAAAGAGCTAATGTGGAGAAAGATGATGAAGAAACAATGACTCGATTTGTTAGAGGACTAAATAGAGAGATAGCGGATGTCGTAGATCTACAACATTATGTGGACTTAGAAGAATTGCTTCACAAGTCAATCAAGATCAAACGGCAACTAAGAGCAAAACGGAATTCTAAGATGGGATCAACTTTGAATTCATCGTGGAAATCAAATTTGGAAGATGAAAGTTCAAAACCGAGACAGGAACCTAAAAGCAAACCCGCTGCTACCAATGTATTTTCACAAAAATTCAAGACCGATGGATCAAAGAACGAGTATGCATTGGTTAACAATGGAAGACCTGTGATCCTTACACCATTAAAGTCTTGGGAGGCAATTGAAGATCAAGAGAGGATCACGAATGAATTTCAAATCATAAAGGACGAGAGAGAGAAAGAAAAAGGTGAAAAGAAATTAGTTGAAAAAGAGGCCTAAATAGAAAAAGAAAGTGGAGAAAGAAAAATAGTTGAAAAGAGTACAAAGAGGGAAGAAAAACCGAGGAGGAAGAGAGAAAAATCGAGAGAAAAGAGATAAAAACCGAGGGAGAGAGTGAGCAAAAGTCGAGTGAAAAACAAATTGTGTTGATGAACAAAAGTGAGGATAAGCGTGAGATGATTTTACTTTTATATAAAGATATTTATTTATAATCAACGACTTACCAAGTTTTCTTCCAAGTGTTGTTTCTTTTCTTTTGCAGAAAAATAAATATGAAATTCCCGAGGAGTTTCGAAGGGAAATTTCTCCGTTGAGAGAGATTTAGAAGCAAAAAGATCTCATACCAAGTACGTTAGTTCCAAGTCGACCGAAAACATCAAATAGGTTTGAGTGGTTGGTAAGGCCATATGATTTTTATATTGCACCTATTATATGTTTAAGGTTGATAGATAATATGCAAAATTATTTTATTGGAAAATTTGTCATTGATTACTTTACACACAACTTGGTTTATGACAAAATTGTAGATACATATTTTGCAAGTTTAAAATCTGATTTTTACGTTTTAAAAGATTTTAATTCTATTAGATATTATTCACTATTTGATATTATTGATTATTTTAATTCATTAAATCCGTTAAATTTATTAACTTTGTTTACTAAAAAGTTTGATTTTGTAGATGAAAGGAAAAATGATGAATTTGTTAAGAAATTTCAATCAATGGTAAGACTTATTTTTGAACTTGGAGATTTGGTTTGGCTACGTCTACAAAAAGAAAGGTTCCCGAACAAATGGAACAACAAGCTACAACCTCGAGGAGATGAACCTTTCCAATTCCTAGAGCGCATCAACGGCATCGCTTACGTGATCGACCTACCGAGTGAATATGGTAATGTATGCATATCTTTTAATTTTACTAACTTGTTTTTATATGATGCAGGAGATTCGAGGATGAATCTTTTCGAAGGGGGAGGGAATGATGTGAACCGAGGAGCGATAAATCTCATTGTCAAGGACCATGATCTATTAGAAGATAAACGAGGTCTAATGAACGAAGCTTCACATGGTTTAGTTGCGGAAACCCGAGAAAAAGAGCGATCACAACAAAAGCAAGAGACTATAAAAATAAAGAACTTTGTAGCATGGAAATGGGCCCCACAAAATTGGCAAAAGAAGCCCAATAAGGCGCAAAGTTGGGCTCTACAAATACCAATGGACGGAGAGAGAAGGGTAAAGATCCACAAAAACTTCACTTCAATCGATTTGTTCCAAAAGAACTGAACGTATCAAGCAAATGAGGTTCACTGTTACATGACTTGTGGTTAGAACCTAAGTTATCCATCTAACCATCGAGGTTTTAACTTGACGTGATGAGAACGACGTGGATGGAGGACACAATAAGCTTCATGGACGCGTAATTAAGACTTAGTAATGCGTTTGATGAAGTATAAGAAACTTCACTTCAATCGATTTGTTCCAAAAGAACTGAACGTATCAAGCAAATGAGGTTCACTGTTACATGACTTGTGGTTAGAACCTAAGTTATCCATCTAACCTTCAAGGTTTTAACTTGACGTGATGAGAACGACGTGTATGGAGGACCCAATAAGCTTCATGGACGCGTAATTAAGACTTAGTAATGCGTTTGATGAAGTATAAGAAACTTCACTTCAATCGATTTGTTCCAAAAGAACTGAACGTATCAAGCAAATGAGGTTCACTGTTACATGACTTGTGGTTAGAACCTAAGTTATCCATCTAACCTTCAAGGTTTTAACTTGACGTGATGAGAACGACGTGTATGGAGGACCCAATAAGCTTCATGGACGCGTAATTAAGACTTAGTAATGCGTTTGATGAAGTATAAGAAACTTCACTTCAATCGATTTGTTCCAAAAGAACTGAACGTATCAAGCAAATGAGGTTCACTGTTACATGACTTGTGGTTAGAACCTAAGTTATCCATCTAACCTTCAAGGTTTTAACTTGACGTGATGAGAACGACGTGTATGGAGGACCCAATAAGCTTCATGGACGCGTAATTAAGACTTAGTAATGCGTTTGATGAAGTATAAGAAACTTCACTTCAATCGATTTGTTCCAAAAGAACTGAACGTATCAAGCAAATGAGGTTCACTGTTACATGACTTGTGGTTAGAACCTAAGTTATCCATCTAACCTTCAAGGTTTTAACTTGACGTGATGAGAACGACGTGTATGGAGGACCCAATAAGCTTCATGGACGCGTAATTAAGACTTAGTAATGCGTTTGATGAAGTATAAGAAACTTCACTTCAATCGATTTGTTCCAAAAGAACTGAACGTATCAAGCAAATGAGGTTCACTGTTACATGACTTGTGGTTAGAACCTAAGTTATCCATCTAACCTTCAAGGTTTTAACTTGACGTGATGAGAACGACGTGTATGGAGGACCCAATAAGCTTCATGGACGCGTAATTAAGACTTAGTAATGCGTTTGATGAAGTATAAGAAACTTCACTTCAATCGATTTGTTCCAAAAGAACTGAACGTATCAAGCAAATGAGGTTCACTGTTACATGACTTGTGGTTAGAACCTAAGTTATCCATCTAACCTTCAAGGTTTTAACTTGACGTGATGAGAACGACGTGTATGGAGGACCCAATAAGCTTCATGGACGCGTAATTAAGACTTAGTAATGCGTTTGATGAAGTATAAGAAACTTCACTTCAATCGATTTGTTCCAAAAGAACTGAACGTATCAAGCAAATGAGGTTCACTGTTACATGACTTGTGGTTAGAACCTAAGTTATCCATCTAACCTTCAAGGTTTTAACTTGACGTGATGAGAACGACGTGTATGGAGGACCCAATAAGCTTCATGGACGCGTAATTAAGACTTAGTAATGCGTTTGATGAAGTATAAGAAACTTCACTTCAATCGATTTGTTCCAAAAGAACTGAACGTATCAAGCAAATGAGGTTCACTGTTACATGACTTGTGGTTAGAACCTAAGTTATCCATCTAACCTTCAAGGTTTTAACTTGACGTGATGAGAACGACGTGTATGGAGGACCCAATAAGCTTCATGGACGCGTAATTAAGACTTAGTAATGCGTTTGATGAAGTATAAGAAACTTCACTTCAATCGATTTGTTCCAAAAGAACTGAACGTATCAAGCAAATGAGGTTCACTGTTACATGACTTGTGGTTAGAACCTAAGTTATCCATCTAACCTTCAAGGTTTTAACTTGACGTGATGAGAACGACGTGTATGGAGGACCCAATAAGCTTCATGGACGCGTAATTAAGACTTAGTAATGCGTTTGATGAAGTATAAGAAACTTCACTTCAATCGATTTGTTCCAAAAGAACTGAACGTATCAAGCAAATGAGGTTCACTGTTACATGACTTGTGGTTAGAACCTAAGTTATCCATCTAACCTTCAAGGTTTTAACTTGAAGTGATGAGAACGACGTGTATGGAGGACCCAATAAGCTTCATGGACGCGTAATTAAGACTTAGTAATGCGTTTGATGAAGTATAAGAAACTTCACTTCAATCGATTTGTTCCAAAAGAACTGAACGTATCAAGCAAATGAGGTTCACTGTTACATGACTTGTGGTTAGAACCTAAGTTATCCATCTAACCTTCAAGGTTTTAACTTGACGTGATGAGAACGACGTGTATGGAGGACCCAATAAGCTTCATGGACGCGTAATTAAGACTTAGTAATGCGTTTGATGAAGTATAAGAAACTTCACTTCAATCGATTTGTTCCAAAAGAACTGAACGTATCAAGCAAATGAGGTTCACTGTTACATGACTTGTGGTTAGAACCTAAGTTATCCATCTAACCTTCAAGGTTTTAACTTGAAGTGATGAGAACGACGTGTATGGAGGACCCAATAAGCTTCATGGACGCGTAATTAAGACTTAGTAATGCGTTTGATGAAGTATAAGAAACTTCACTTCAATCGATTTGTTCCAAAAGAACTGAACGTATCAAGCAAATGAGGTTCACTGTTACATGACTTGTGGTTAGAACCTAAGTTATCCATCTAACCTTCAAGGTTTTAACTTGACGTGATGAGAACGACGTGTATGGAGGACCCAATAAGCTTCATGGACGCGTAATTAAGACTTAGTAATGCGTTTGATGAAGTATAAGAAACTTCACTTCAATCGATTTGTTCCAAAAGAACTGAACGTATCAAGCAAATGAGGTTCACTGTTACATGACTTGTGGTTAGAACCTAAGTTATCCATCTAACCTTCAAGGTTTTAACTTGACGTGATGAGAACGACGTGTATGGAGGACCCAATAAGCTTCATGGACGCGTAATTAAGACTTAGTAATGCGTTTGATGAAGTATAAGAAACTTCACTTCAATCGATTTGTTCCAAAAGAACTGAACGTATCAAGCAAATGAGGTTCACTGTTACATGACTTGTGGTTAGAACCTAAGTTATCCATCTAACCTTCAAGGTTTTAACTTGACGTGATGAGAACGACGTGTATGGAGGACCCAATAAGCTTCATGGACGCGTAATTAAGACTTAGTAATGCGTTTGATGAAGTATAAGAAACTTCACTTCAATCGATTTGTTCCAAAAGAACTGAACGTATCAAGCAAATGAGGTTCACTGTTACATGACTTGTGGTTAGAACCTAAGTTATCCATCTAACCTTCAAGGTTTTAACTTGACGTGATGAGAACGACGTGTATGGAGGACCCAATAAGCTTCATGGACGCGTAATTAAGACTTAGTAATGCGTTTGATGAAGTATAAGAAACTTCACTTCAATCGATTTGTTCCAAAAGAACTGAACGTATCAAGCAAATGAGGTTCACTGTTACATGACTTGTGGTTAGAACCTAAGTTATCCATCTAACCTTCAAGGTTTTAACTTGACGTGATGAGAACGACGTGTATGGAGGACCCAATAAGCTTCATGGACGCGTAATTAAGACTTAGTAATGCGTTTGATGAAGTATAAGAAACTTCACTTCAATCGATTTGTTCCAAAAGAACTGAACGTATCAAGCAAATGAGGTTCACTGTTACATGACTTGTGGTTAGAACCTAAATTATCCATCTAACCTTCAAGGTTTTAACTTGACGTGATGAGAACGACGTGTATGGAGGACCCAATAAGCTTCATGGACGCGTAATTAAGACTTAGTAATGCGTTTGATGAAGTATAAGAAACTTCACTTCAATCGATTTGTTCCAAAAGAACTGAACGTATCAAGCAAATGAGGTTCACTGTTACATGACTTGTGGTTAGAACCTAAGTTATCCATCTAACCTTCAAGTTTTTAACTTGAAGTGATGAGAACGACGTGTATGGAGGACCCAATAAGCTTCATGGACGCGTAATTAAGACTTAGTAATGCGTTTGATCAAGTATAAGAAACTTCACTTCAATCGATTTGTTCTAAAAGACTTGAACGTATCAAGCAAATGAGGTTCACTGTTACATGACTTGCGGTTAGAACCAAAGTTATCCAGCTAACCTTCAAGATTTTAACTTGAAGTGATGAGAACGACGTGTATGGAGGACCCAATAAGCTTCATGGACGCGTAATTAAGACTTAGTAATGCGTTTGATGAAGTATAAGAAACTTCACTTCAATCGATTTGTTCCAAAAGACTGAACGTATCAAGCAAATGAGGTTCACTGTTACATGACTTGTGGTTAGAACCTAAGTTATCCATCTAACCTTCAAGGTTTTAACTTGAAGTGATGAGAACGACGTGTATGGAGGACCCAATAAGCTTCATGGACGCGTAATTAAGACTTAGTAATGCGTTTGATGAAGTATAAGAAACTTCACTTCAATCGATTTGTTCCAAAAGACTGAACGTATCAAGCAAATGAGGTTCACTGTTACATGACTTGTGGTTAGAACCTAAGTTATCCATCTAACCTTCAAGGTTTTAACTTGAAGTGATGAGAACGACGTGTATGGAGGACCCAATAAGCTTCATGGACGCGTAATTAAGACTTAGTAATGCGTTTGATGAAGTATAAGAAAGTTCACTTCAATCGATTTGTTCCAAAAGACTGAACGTATCAAGCAAATGAGGTTCACTGTTACATGACTTGTGGTTAGAACCTAAGTTATCCATCTAACCTTCAAGGTTTTAACTTGAAGTGATGAGAACGACGTGTATGGAGGACCCAATAAGCTTCATGGACGCGTAATTAAGACTTAGTAATGCGTTTGATGAAGTATAAGAAAGTTCACTTCAATCGATTTGTTCCAAAAGACTGAACGTATCAAGCAAATGAGGTTCACTGTTACATGACTTGTGGTTAGAACCTAAGTTATCCATCTAACCTTCAAGGTTTTAACTGGAAGTGATGAGAACGACGTGTATGGAGGACCCAATAAGCTTCATGGACGCGTAATTAAGACTTAGTAATGCATTTGATGAAGTATAAGATTCTTCACTTCAATCGTTTTGTTACAAATGAATTGAACGTATCAAGCAAATGAGGTTCACTGTTACATGACTTGTGGTTAGAACCTAAGTTATCCATCTAACCTTCAAGGTTTTAACTTGAAGTGATGAGAACGACGTGTATGGAGGACCAATAACCTTCATGGATGCGTAATTAAGTCTTAGTAATGCGTTTGATGATGGATAAGAAACTTCACTTCAATCGATTTGTTCCAAAACAACTGAACGTATCAAGCAAATGAGGTTCACTGTTACATGACTTGTGGTTAGAACCTAAGTTATCCATCTAACCTTCAAGGTTTTAACTTGAAGTGATGAGAACGACGTGTATGGAGGACCCAATAAGCTTCATGGACGCGTAATTAAGACTTAGTAATGCGTTTGATGAAGTATAAGAAACTTCACTTCAATCGATTTGTTCCAAAAGACTGAACGTATCAAGCAAATGAGGTTCACTGTTACATGACTTGTGGTTAGAACCTAAGTTATCCATCTAACCTTCAAGGTTTTAACTTGAAGTGATGAGAACGACGTGTATGGAGGACCCAATAAGCTTCATGGACGCGTAATTAAGACTTAGTAATGCGTTTGATGAAGTATAAGAAACTTCACTTCAATCGATTTGTTCCAAAAGAACTGAACGTATCAAGCAAATGAGGTTCACTGTTACATGACTTGTGGTTAGAACCTAAGTTATCCATCTAACCTTCAAGGTTTTAACTTGAAGTGATGAGAACGACGTGTATGGAGGACCCAATAAGCTTCATGGACGCGTAATTAAGACTTAGTAATGCGTTTGATGAAGTATAAGAAAGTTCACTTCAATCGATTTGTTCCAAAAGACTGAACGTATCAAGCAAATGAGGTTCACTGTTACATGACTTGTGGTTAGAACCTAAGTTATCCATCTAACCTTCAAGGTTTTAACTTGAAGTGATGAGAACGACGTGTATGGAGGACCCAATAAGCTTCATGGACGCGTAATTAAGACTTAGTAATGCGTTTGATGAAGTATAAGAAAGTTCACTTCAATCGATTTGTTCCAAAAGACTGAACGTATCAAGCAAATGAGGTTCACTGTTACATGACTTGTGGTTAGAACCTAAGTTATCCATCTAACCTTCAAGGTTTTAACTTGAAGTGATGAGAACGACGTGTATGGAGGACCCAATAAGCTTCATGGACGCGTAATTAAGACTTAGTAATGCGTTTGATGAAGTATAAGAAACTTCACTTCAATCGATTTGTTCCAAAAGAACTGAACGTATCAAGCAAATGAGGTTCACTGTTACATGACTTGTGGTTAGAACCTAAGTTATCCATCTAACCTTCAAGGTTTTAACTTGAAGTGATGAGAACGACGTGTATGGAGGACCCAATAAGCTTCATGGACGCGTAATTAAGACTTAGTAATGCGTTTGATGAAGTATAAGAAAGTTCACTTCAATCGATTTGTTCCAAAAGACTGAACGTATCAAGCAAATGAGGTTCACTGTTACATGACTTGTGGTTAGAACCTAAGTTATCCATCTAACCTTCAAGGTTTTAACTTGAAGTGATGAGAACGACGTGTATGGAGGACCCAATAAGCTTCATGGACGCGTAATTAAGACTTAGTAATGCGTTTAATGAGGTATAAGAAACTTCACTTCAATCGATTTGTTCCAAAAGACTGAACGTATCAAGCAAATGAGGTTCACTGTTACATGACTAGTGGTTAGAACCTAAGTTATCCATCTAACCTTCAAGGTTTTAACTTGAAGTGATGAGAACGACGTGTATGGAGGACCCAATAAGCTTCATGGACGCGTAATTAAGACTTAGTATTGCGTTTGATGAAGTATAAGAAACTTCACTTTAATCGATTTGTTCCAAAAGAACTGAACGTATCAAGAAAATGAGGTTCACTGTTACATGACTTGTGGTTAGAACCTAAATTATCCATCTAACCTTCAAAGTTTTAACTTGACGTGATGAGAACGACGTGTATGGAGGACCCAATAAGCTTCATGGACGCGTAATTAAGACTTAGTAATGCGTTTGATGAAGTATAAGAAAGTTCACTTCAATCGATTTGTTCCAAAAGACTGAACGTATCAAGCAATGAGGTTCACTGTTACATGACTTGTGGTTAGAACCTAAGTTATCCATCTAACCTTCAAGGTTTTAACTTGACGTGATGAGAACGACGTGTATGGAGGACCCAATAAGCTTCATGGACGCGTAATTAAGACTTAGTAATGCGTTTGATGAAGTATAAGAAACTTCACTTCAATCGATTTGTTCCAAAAGAACTGAACGTATCAAGCAAATGAGGTTCACTGTTACATGACTTGTGGTTAGAACCTAAGTTATCCATCTAACCTTCAAGGTTTTAACTTGACGTGATGAGAACGACGTGTATGGAGGACCCAATAAGCTTCATGGACGCGTAATTAAGACTTAGTAATGCGTTTGATGAAGTATAAGAAACTTCACTTCAATCGATTTGTTCCAAAAGAACTGAACGTATCAAGCAAATGAGGTTCACTGTTACATGACTTGTGGTTAGAACCTAAGTTATCCATCTAACCTTCAAGGTTTTAACTTTACGTGATGAGAACGACGTGTGTGGAGGACCCAAGAAGCTTCATGGACGCGTAATTAAGACTTAGTAATGCGTTTGATGAAGTATAAGAAAGTTCACTTCAATCGATTTGTTCAAAAAGACTGAACGTATCAAACAAATGAGGTTCACTGTTACATGACTTGTGGCTAGAACCTAAGTTATCAATTTAACCTTCAAGGTTTTAACTTTACGTGATGAGAACGACGTGTGTGGAGGACCCAATAAGCTTCATGGACGCGTAATTAAGACTTAGTAATGCGTTTGATGAAGTATAAGAAAGTTCACTTCAATCGATTTGTTCCAAAAGAACTGAACGTATCAAGCAAATGAGGTTCACTGTTACATAACTTGTGGATAGAATCTAAGTTATCCATCTAACCTTCAAGGTTTTAACTTGAAGTGATGAGAACGACGTGTGTGGAGGACCCAAGAAGCTTCATGGACGCGTAATTAAGACTTAGTAATGCGTTTGATGAAGTATAAGAAACTTCACTTCAATCGATTTGTTCCAAAAGAGCTGAACGTATCAAGCAAATGAGGTTCACTGTTACATGACTTGTGGTTAGAACCTAAGTTATCCAACCTTCAAGGTTTTAACTTGACTTGATGAGAACGACATGTATGGGGGACCAAATAAGCTTCATGGACGCGTAATTAAGACTTAGTAATGCGTTTGATAAAGTATAAGAAACTTCTCTTCAATCGATTTGTTAAAAAAGAACTGAACGTATCAAGCAAATGAGGTTCACTGTTACATGACTTGTGGTTAGAACCTAAGTTATCCATCTAACCTTCAAGTTTTAACTTGACGTGATGAGAACGACGTGTATGGAGGACCCAATAAGCTTCATGGACGCGTAATTAAGACTTAGTAATGCGTTTGATAAAGTATAAGAAACTTCACTTCAATCGATTGTTCCAAAAGAACTGAACGTATCAAGCAAATGAGGTTCACTGTTACATGACTTGTGGTTAGAACCTAAGTTATCCATCTAACCTTCAAGGTTTTAACTTGAAGTGATGAGAACGACGCGTATGGAGGACCCAATAAGCTTCATGGACGCGTAAATAAGAATTAGTAATGCGTTTGATGAAGTATAAGAAACTTAATTTCAACCGATTTGTTCCAAAAGAACTGAACGTATCAAGCAAATGGGCTTCACTGTTGCATGACTTGTGGTTAGAACCTAAGTTATCCATCTAACCTTCAGGTTTTAACTTGACGTGATGAGAACGACGTGTATGGGGGACTCAATAAGCTTCATGGACACGTAATTAAGACTTAGTAATGCGTTTGATAAAGTATAAGAAACTTCACTTCAATCGATTTGTTCCAAAAGAACTGAACGTATCAAGCAAATGAGGTTCACTGTTACATGACTTGTGGTTAGAACCTAAGTTATCCATCTAACCTTCAAGGTTTTAACTTGAAGTGATGAGAACGACGTGTATGGAGGACCCAATAAGCTTCATGGACGCGTAATTAAGACTTAGTAATGCGTTTGATGAAGTATAAGAAAGTTCACTTCAATCGATTTGTTCCAAAAGAACTGAACGTATCAAGCAAATGAGGTTCACTGTTACATGACTTGTGGTTAGAACCTAAGTTATCCATCTAACCTTCAAGGTTTTAACTTGAAGTGATGAGAACGACGTGTATGGAGGACCCAATAAGCTTCATGGACGCGTAATTAAGACTTAGTAATGCGTTTGATAAAGTATAAGAAAGTTCACTTCAATCGATTTGTTCCAAAAGAACTGAACGTATCAAGCAAATGAGGTTCACTGTTACATGACTTGTGGTTAGAACCTAAGTTATCCATCTAACCTTCAAGGTTTTAACTTGAAGTGATGAGAACGACGTGTATGGAGGACCCAATAAGCTTCATGGACGCGTAATTAAGACTTAGTAATGCGTTTGATAAAGTATAAGAAAGTTCACTTCAATCGATTTGTTCCAAAAGAACTGAACGTATCAAGCAATGAGGTTCACTGTTACATGACTTGTGGTTAGAACCTAAGTTATCCATCTAACCTTCAAGGTTTTAACTTGAAGTGATGAGAACGACGTGTATGGAGGACCCAATAAGCTTCATGGACGCGTAATTAAGACTTAGTAATGCGTTTGATGAAGTATAAGAAACTTCACTTCAATCGATTGTTCCAAAAGAACTGAACGTATCAAGCAAATGAGGTTCACTGTTACATGACTTGTGGTTAGAACCTAAGTTATCCATCTAACCTTCAAGGTTTTAACTTGACGTGATGAGAACGACGTGTATGGAGGACCCAATAAGCTTCATGGACGCGTAATTAAGACTTAGTAATGCGTTTGATGAAGTATAAGAAACTTCACTTCAATCGATTTGTTCCAAAAGAACTGAAAGTATCAAGCAAATGAGGTTCACTGTTACATGACTTGTGGTTAGAACCTAAGTTATCCATCTAACCTTCAAGGTTTTAACTTGAAGTGATGAGAACGACGTGTATGGAGGACCCAATAAGCTTCATGGACGCGTAATTAAGACTTAGTAATGCGTTTGATGAAGTATAAGAAAGTTCACTTCAATCGATTGTTCCAAAAGAACTGAACGTATCAAGCAAATGAGGTTCACTGTTACATGACTTGTGGTTAGAACCTAAGTTATCCATCTAACCTTCAAGGTTTTAACTTGAAGTGATGAGAACGACGTGTATGGAGGACCCAATAAGCTTCATGGACGCGTAATTAAGACTTAGTAATGCGTTGATGAAGTATAAGAAAGTTCACTTCAATCGATTGTTCCAAAAGAACTGAACGTATCAAGCAAATGAGGTTCACTGTTACATGACTTGTGGTTAGAACCTAAGTTATCCATTTAACCTTCAAGGTTTTAACTTGAAGTGATGAGAACGACGTGTATAGAGGACCCAATAAGCTTCATTGACGCGTAATTAAGACTTAATAATGCATTTGATAAAGTATAAGAAACTTCACTTCAATCGATTGTTCCAAAAGAACTGAACGTATCAAGCAAATGAGGTTCACTGTTACATGACTTGTGGTTAGAACCTAAGTTATCCATCTAACCTTCAAGGTTTTAACTTGACGTGATGAGAACGACGTGTATGGAGGACCCAATAAGCTTCATGGACGCGTAATTAAGACTTAGTAATGCGTTTGATGAAGTATAAGAAAGTTCACTTCAATCGATTTGTTCCAAAAGAACTGAACGTATCAAGCAAATGAGGTTCACTGTTACATGACTTGTGGTTAGAACCTAAGTTATCCATCTAACCTTCAAGGTTTTAACTTGACGTGATGAGAACGACGTGTATGGAGGACCCAATAAGCTTCATGGACGCGTAATTAAGACTTAGTAATGCGTTTGATGAAGTATAAGAAAGTTCACTTCAATCGATTTGTTCCAAAAGAACTGAACGTATCAAGCAAATGAGGTTCACTGTTACATGACTTGTGGTTAGAACCTAAGTTATCCATCTAACCTTCAAGGTTTTAACTTGAAGTGATGAGAACGACGTGTATGGAGGACCCAATAAGCTTCATGGACGCGTAATTAAGACTTAGTAATGCGTTTGATGAAGTATAAGAAAGTTCACTTCAATCGATTTGTTCCAAAAGAACTGAACGTATCAAGCAAATGAGGTTCACTGTTACATGACTTGTGGTTAGAACCTAAGTTATCCATCTAACCTTCAAGGTTTTAACTTGAAGTGATGAGAACGACGTGTATGGAGGACCCAATAAGCTTCATGGACGCGTAATTAAGACTTAGTAATGCGTTTGATGAAGTATAAGAAACTTCACTTCAATCGATTTGTTCCTAAAGACCTTAACGATATCAAGCAAATGAGGTCACTGGTACATGACTGGTGGTTAGAACCTAAGTTATCCATCTAACTTCAAGGTTTTACTTGACGTAATGAGAACGACGTGTATGGAGGACCCAATAAGCTTAATGGACGCGTAATTAAGACTTGTACATGCGTTTGATGAAGTATAAGTAAAGTTCACTTTCAATCGATTGGTTCCAAAAGAACTGACGTATCAAGCAAATGAGTTCACTGTACATGACTTTGGTTAGAACCTAAGTTAATCCATCTAACCTTCAAGGTTTAACTTGCCGTGATGAAGAACGACTTGTATGGAGGACCCAATAGCTTCATGGACGCGTAATTAATACTTAGTAATGCGTTTGATGAAGTATAAGAAACTTTCACTTCCATCGATTTGTTCAAAGAACTGAACGTATCAAGCAATGGGTTCACTATTCCATGACTTGTACGTTAGAACCTAAGTTATCATTTCACCTTCAAGGTTTTAACTTGACGTGATGAGAACGACGTGTATGGAGGACCCAATAAGCTTCATGGACGCGTAATTAAGACTTAGTAATGCGTTTGATGAAGTATAAGAAACTTCACTTCAATCGATTTGTTCCAAAAGAACTGAACGTATCAAGCAAATGAGGTTCACTGTTACATGACTTGTGGTTAGAACCTAAGTTATCCATCTAACCTTCAAGGTTTTAACTTGACGTGATGAGAACGACGTGTATGGAGGACCCAATAAGCTTCATGGACGCGTAATTAAGACTTAGTAATGCGTTTGATGAAGTATAAGAAAGTTCACTTCAATCGATTTGTTCCAAAAGAACTGAACGTATCAAGCAAATGAGGTTCACTGTTACATGACTTGTGGTTAGAACCTAAGTTATCCATCTAACCTTCAAGGTTTTAACTTGACGTGATGAGAACGACGTGTATGGAGGACCCAATAAGCTTCATGGACGCGTAATTAAGACTTAGTAATGCGTTTGATGAAGTATAAGAAACTTCACTTCAATCGATTTGTTCCAAAAGAACTGAACGTATCAAGCAAATGAGGTTCACTGTTACATGACTTGTGGTTAGAACCTAAGTTATCCATCTAACCTTCAAGGTTTTAACTTGACGTGATGAGAACGACGTGTATGGAGGACCCAATAAGCTTCATGGACGCGTAATTAAGACTTAGTAATGCGTTTGATGAAGTATAAGAAAGTTCACTTCAATCGATTTGTTCCAAAAGAACTGAACGTATCAAGCAAATGAGGTTCACTGTTACATGACTTGTGGTTAGAACCTAAGTTATCCATCTAACCTTCAAGGTTTTAACTTGACGTGATGAGAACGACGTGTATGGAGGACCCAATAAGCTTCATGGACGCGTAATTAAGACTTAGTAATGCGTTTGATGAAGTATAAGAAAGTTCACTTCAATCGATTTGTTCCAAAAGAACTGAACGTATCAAGCAAATGAGGTTCACTGGTACTGAATTGTGGTTAGAATCCTAAGTTATACATCTAACCTCAAGGTTTAACTTGACGTGATGAGAACGACGTGTATGGAGGATCCAATAAGCTTCATGGACGCGAATTAGACTTTAGTAATGTGTTGATGAAGTTAAGAAACTTCACTTCAATCGATTTGTTCAAAAGAACTGAACGTATCAGCAAATGAGGTTCACTGTTACCTGACTTGCGGTAGAACCTATGTATACATCTAACCTTCAAGGTTTTAACTTGACGTATATGAGAACGACGTGTATGGAGGACCCAATAAGCCTCATGGACGCGTAATTAAGACTTAGTAAGCGTTGATGAGTTAAGAAAGTTCACTTCAATCGATTTGTTCCAAAGACTGAACGTAATCAAGCAATTAGGTTCACTATTACAGACTTGTAGTTAGAACCTAAGTTATCATTAACTTCCTAAGTTTTAACTTGGAAGTAATGAGAACGACATGTATTGGAGGTACCCAAGTAAGCTTCATGGAATGCATAATTAAGACTCTAGTATTGCGGTTTGATGAAGGTATAAGAAAGTTCACTTCAACTTCAATTCGATTTGTTCAAAAAGAACTGAAACGTATCGAAGCAAAGGAGGTTCACTGTTAATTACTTTGCGGTTAGCAACCTAAGTTATCAAAGCTAACCTTCAAGGTTTTAACTTGAAGTGATTAGAACGACATGTATGGAGGTCCCAATAAGCTTCATGGAAGCGTAATTAAGACTTAGTAATGCCTTGATGAATATAAGAACTTTCACTTCAATCGATTTGTTCCAAAAGAACTGAACGTATCAAGCAAATGAGGTTCACTGTTACATGACTTGTGGTTAGAACCTAAGTTATCCATCTAACCCTTAAGGTTTTAACTTGACGTGATGAGAACGACGTGTATGGAGGACACAATACGCTTCATGGAAGCGTAATTATAGACTTAGTAATGCGTTTGATGAAAGTATAAGAAACTCACTTCAATCGATTGCTTCCAAAAGAACTGAACGTATCAAGCAAATGAGGTTCACTGTTACATGACTTGTGGTTAGAACCTAAGTTATCCATCTAACCTTCAAGGTTTTAACTTGACGTGATGAGAACGACGTGTATGGAGGACCCAATAAGCTTCATGGACGCGTAATTAAGACTTAGTAATGCGTTTGATGAAGTATAAGAAAGTTCACTTCAATCGATTTGTTCCAAAAGAACTGAACGTATCAAGCAAATGAGGTTCACTGTTACATGAATTGTGGTTAGAACCTAAGTTATCCATCTAACCTTCAAGTTTTAACTTGAAGTGATGAGAACGACGTGTATGGAGGACCCAATAAGCTTCATGGACGCGTAATTAAGACTTAGTAATGCGTTTGATGAAGTATAAGAAAGTTCACTTCAATCGATTTGTTCCAAAAGAACTGAACGTATCAAGCAAATGAGGTTCACTGTTACATGACTTGTGGTTAGAACCTAAGTTATCCATCTAACCTTCAAGGTTTTAACTTGACGTGATGAGAACAACGTGTATGGAGGACCCAATAAGCTTCATGGACGCGTAATTAAGACTTAGTAATGCGTTTGATGAAGTATAAGAAACTTCACTTCAATCGATTTGTTCCAAAAGAACTGAACGTATCAAGCAAATGAGGTTCACTGTTACATGACTTGTGGTTAGAACCTAAGTTATCCATCTAACCTTCAAGGTTTTAACTTGACGTGATGAGAACGACGTGTATGGAGGACCCAATAAGCTTCATGGACGCGTAATTAAGACTTAGTAATGCGTTTGATGAAGTATAAGAAAGTTCACTTCAATCGATTTGTTCCAAAAGAACTGAACGTATCAAGCAAATGAGGTTCACTGTTACATGACTTGTGGTTAGAACCTAAGTTATCCATCTAACCTTCAAGGTTTTAACTTGACGTGATGAGAACGACGTGTATGGAGGACCCAATAAGCTTCATGGACGCGTAATTAAGACTTAGTAATGCGTTTGATGAAGTATAAGAAACTTCACTTCAATCGATTTGTTCCAAAAGAACTGAACGTATCAAGCAAATGAGGTTCACTGTTACATGACTTGTGGTTAGAACCTAAGTTATCCATCTAACCTTCAAGGTTTTAACTTGACGTGATGAGAACGACGTGTATGGAGGACCCAATAAGCTTCATGGACGCGTAATTAAGACTTAGTAATGCGTTTGATGAAGTATAAGAAACTTCACTTCAATCGATTTGTTCCAAAAGAACTGAACGTATCAAGCAAATGAGGTTCACTGTTACATGACTTGTGGTTAGAACCTAAGTTATCCATCTAACCTTCAAGGTTTTAACTTGAAGTGATGAGAACGACGTGTATGGAGGACCCAATAAGCTTCATGGACGCGTAATTAAGACTTAGTAATGCGTTTGATGAAGTATAAGAAACTTCACTTCAATCGATTTGTTCCAAAAGAACTGAACGTATCAAGCAAATGAGGTTCACTGTTACATGACTTGTGGTTAGAACCTAAGTTATCCATCTAACCTTCAAGGTTTTAACTTGACGTAATCAGAACAATGTGTACGGAGGACCCAATAAGCTTCATGGATGCGTAATTAAGAATTAGTAATGCATTTGATGAAGTATAAGAAAGTTCACTTCAATCGATTTGTTCCAAAAGAACTGAACGTATCAAGCAAATGAGGTTCACTGTTACATGACTTGTGGTTAGAACCTAAGTTATCCATCTAACCTTCAAGGTTTTAACTTGACGTGATGAGAACGACGTGTATGGAGGACCCAATAAGCTTCATGGACGCGTAATTAAGACTTAGTAATGCGTTTGATGAAGTATAAGAAACTTCACTTCAATCGATTTGTTCCAAAAGAACTGAACGTATCAAGCAAATGAGGTTCACTGTTACATGACTTGTGGTTAGAACCTAAGTTATCCATCTAACCTTCAAGGTTTTAACTTGAAGTGATGAGAACGACGTGTATGGAGGACCCAATAAGCTTCATGGACGCGTAATTAAGACTTAGTAATGCGTTTGATAATGTAAAGAAAGTCACTTCAATCGATTGTTCCAAAAGAACTGAACGTATCAGCAAATGAGGTTCACTGTTAATGACTTGTGTTAGAACCTAAGTATATCATCTAACCTTTCGAGGTTTTAACTTGAAGTGATAGAGAACGACGTGTATTGAGGTCCTAATAAGCTTCATGGACGCGTAATAAGACTTAGTAACTGCGTTTGATGAAGTATACGAAACTTCACTTCAATCGATTTGTTCCAAAAGAACTGAACGTATCAAGCAAATGAGTTCACTGTACATTACTTGTCGGTTAGAACTCTAAGTTATCATCGAACCTTCAAGGTTTTAACTTGACGTATGGAGACGACGTGTATGGAGGACCCAATAAGCCTCATGGACAGCGTAATTAAGACTTAGTAATGCGTTTGATGAAGTCTAAGAAGTTCACTTAAATCGATTTGGTTCCAAAGAACTGAACGTATCAAGCACATGAGTTCACTGTTACATGACTGTGGGTAGAAATCTAGTTATACATCTAACCTTCAAGGTTTTACTTGAGCGTGATGAGAAACGACGTGTATGGAGGAGCCCATAAGCTGCATGGACAGTAATTAAGACTTAAGTAATGCGTTTGATGAAATATAAGAACATTCCTTCAATCGATTTGTTCCAAAAGAACTGAACGATAAAGCAAATGAGGTTCACTGTTACATGACTTGCGTTAGAACCTAATTTATTCCATCTACCCTTCAAGGTTTTAACGTGACGTATGAGAACGACGTGTATGGAGGACCCAATAAGCTCATGGACAGCGTAATTAAGACTTAGTAATTCGTTTGATAAGTATAGAAAGTTCACTTCAATCGATTTGTTCCAATAGAACTGAACGTATCAAGCAAATGATGTTCACTATTACATGACTTTGGTTAGAACCTAAGTTATCCATCTCACCTTCAGGTTTTAACTTGAACGTATGAGAACGACGTGTATGGTAGGACCCAATAAGCTTCAATGGACTGCGTATTAAGACTAGTAATGCGTTTGATGAAGTATACGAAAGTTCACTTTAATCGATTTGTTCCAAAAGAACTGAACGTATCAAGCAAATGATGGTTCACTGTTACATGACTTGTCGGTTAGAACCTAAGTTATCCATCTAACCTTCAAGTTTTAACATGACGGGATGAGAACGACGTGTATGGAGGACCAATAAGCTTCATGGACGCGTAATTAACACTTAGTAATGCGTTTGATGAAGTATAAGAAACTTCACTTCAATCGATTTGTCCAAAAGAACTGACGTATCAAGCAAATGAGTTTCACTATTACATGACTTGTATTAGAACCTACATGTATTCCATCTAACCTTCAAGGTTTTACCTTGAAGTGATGAGAACGACGTGTAATGAGGTCCCAATAAGCTTCATGGACGCTGTAATTAAGACTTAGTAATGCGTTTGATGAAGTATAAGAAAGTTCACTTCAATCGATTTGTTCCAAAAGAACTGAACTGTATCAAGCAAATGAGGTTCACTGTAATTGACATTATTGGTTAGAACCTAAGCTTATCATCTAACCTTCAAGTTTTTAACTTGAAGTGATGAGAACGACGTGTATGAGGTCCAGTAGCTTCATGGACGCGTAATTAAGACTTAGTAATGCGTTTGATGAAGTATAAGAACGTCACTTCAATCGATTTGTTCAAAAGAACTGAACGTATCAAGCAAATGAGGTTCACTATTTCATGACTTGTGGTTAGAACCTAAGTTATCCATCTAACCTTCAAGGTTTTAACTTGACGTGATTGAGAACGACGTGTATGAGATCCAGATAGCTCTCATGGACGCGTAATTAAGACTTAGTAATGCGTTTGAATGAAAGTATAAGAAAGTTCACTTCAATCGATTTGTATCCAAAAGAACTGAACGTGATCAAGCAAATGAGGTTCACTATTAATGACTTGTAGGTTAGAACCTAAGTTATCAGTCTAACCTTCAAGGTTTTTTAACTTGAAGTGATGGAGAAACGACGTGTATGGAGGATCTCATATAAGCTCATGGATGCCCGTAAATTAAAGACACTTAAGTAATAGCGTTTGAATGAAGGATAAGAAAGTTCACTTCAATCAGTTTGTTTCCAAAAGAAACTGAATCGTATCAAGCAAATGAGGTTCACATAGTTACATGACTTGTGGTAGACAGCTAAGTTATACATCTAACCTGCAAGGTTTTAACTTGACGATGAATGAGAAACGACGTGTAATGGAGGATCCATAAGCTTCATGGATGAGTAATTAAGACTTGTAAATAGCGTTTGATGAAAGTATAGAAAGCTCACAATTAAAATCGATTTGTTCAAAAGAACTGAACGTATCAAGCACATGAGTTCATGTATACATTGAACTTGCGGTTATAACACTTAGTTATTCCATCTAACCGTCAATGGTTTTAACTTGACGTTATGAGAACAGAAGTGTAATGGAGGACCCAATAAGCCTTCATGGACGCGTAATTAAGACTTAGTAATGCGTTTGATGAAGTATAAGAAAGTTCACTTCAATCGATTGTTCCAAAAGAACTGAACGTATCAAGCAAATGAGGTTCACTGTTACATGACTTGTGGTTAGAACCTAAGTTATCCATCTAACCTTCAAGTTTTTAACTTGAAGTGATGAGAACGACGTGTATGGAGGACCCAATAAGCTTCATGGACGCGTAATTAAGACTTAGTAATGCGTTTGATGAAGTATAAGAAACTTCACTTCAATCGATTGTTCCAAAAGAACTGAACGTATCAAGCAATGAGGTTCACTGTTACATGACTTGTGGTTAGAACCTAAGTTATCCATCTAACCTTCAAGGTTTTAACTTGAAGTGATGAGAACGACGTGTATGGAGGACCCAATAAGCTTCATGGACGCGTAATTAAGACTTAGTAATGCGTTTGATGAAGTATAAGAAAGTTCACTTCAATCGATTGTTCCAAAAGAACTGAACGTATCAAGCAAATGAGGTTCACTGTTACATGACTTGTGGTTAGAACCTAAGTTATCCATCTAACCTTCAAGGTTTTTAACTTGACGTGATGAGAACGACGTGTATGAGGATCCCAGTAAGCTTCATGGACGCGTAATTAAGACTTAGTAATGCGTTTGATGAAGTATAAGAAACTTCACTTCAATCGATTTGTTCCAAAAGAACTGAACGTTTCAAGCAAATGAGGTTCACTGTTACATAACTTGTGGATAGAATCTAAGTTATCCATCTAACCTTCAAGGTTTTAACATTACGTGTTGAGAACGACGTGTACGGAGGACCCAATAAGCTTCATGGACGCGTAATTAAGACTTAGTAATGCGTTTGATGAAATATAAGAAACTTCACTTAAATCGATTTGTTCAAAAGAACTGAACGTATCAAGCAAATGAGATTCACTGTTACATGACTTGTGGTTAGAACCTAAGTTATCCATCTAACCTTCAATGGTTTTAACTTGAGTATGAGAACGACGTGTATGGAGGACCCAATAAGCTTCATGGACGCGTAATTAAGACTTAGTAATGCGTTTGATGAAGTATAAGAAACTTCACTTCAATCGATTTGTTCCAAAAGAACTGAACGTATCAAGCAAATGAGGTTCACTGTTACATGACTTGTGGTTAGAACCTAAATTATCCATCTAACCTTCAAGGTTTTAACTTGACGTGATGAGAACGACGTGTATGGAGGACCCAATAAGCTTCATGGACGCGTAATTAAGACTTAGTAATGCGTTTGATGAAGTATAAGAAAGTTCACTTCAATCGATTTGTTCCAAAAGAACTGAACGTATCAAGCAAATGAGGTTCACTGTTACATGACTTGTGGTTAGAACCTAAGTTATCCATCTAACCTTCAAGTTTTTAACTTGAAGTGATGAGAACGACGTGTATGGAGGACCCAATAAGCTTCATGGACGCGTAATTAAGACTTTGTATTGCGTTTTGATGAAGTATAAGAAAGTTCACTTCATCGATTTGTTCCAAAAGAACTGAACGTATCAAGCAATGAGGTTCACTGTTACATGACTTGTAGTTAGAACCTAAGTTATCCATCTAACCTTCAAGGTTTTAACTTGAAGTGATGAGAACGACTTGTATTGAGGTCCCAATAAGCTTCATGGACGCGTAATTAAGACTTAGTAATGCGTTTGATGAAGTATAAGAAAGTTCACTTCAATCGATTTGTTCCAAAAGAACTGAACGTATCAAGCAAATGAGGTTCACTGTTACATGATTTGTGGTTAGAACCTAAGTTATCCATCTAACCTTCAAGGTTTTAACTTGACGTGATGAGAACGACGTGTATGGAGGACCCAATAAGCTTCATGGATGCGTAATTAAGACTTAGTAATGCGTTTGATGAAGTATAAGAAAGTTCACTTCAATCGATTTGTTCCAAAAGAACTGAACGTATCAAGCAAATGACGTTCACTGTTACATGACTTGTGGTTAGAACCTAAGTTATCCATCTACCTTCAAGGTTTTAACTTGACGTGATGAGAACGACGTGTATGGAGGACCAATAAGCTTCATGGACGCGTAATTAAGACTTAGTAATGCGTTTGATTAAGTATAACGAAACTTCACTTCAATCGATTTGTTCCAAAGAACAGAACGTATCAAGCAAATGAGGTCACTGTGACATGACTTGTGGTTAGAACCTAAGTTATCCATCTAACCTTCAAGGTTTTAACTTGACGTATGAGAACGACGTGTATGGAGGACCAATAAGCCTCATGGACGCGTAATTAAGACTTAGTAATGCGTTTGATGAAGTATAAGAAAGTTCACTTCAATCGATTTGTTCCAAAAGTAACTGAACGTATCAAGCAAATGAGGTTCACTATTACAGGACTTGTAGTTAGAACCTAAGTTATTCATTTAACCTTCAATGTTTTAACTTGAAGTGATGAGAACGACTTGTATTGAGGTCGCAATAAGCTTCATGGATGCGTAATTAAGACTTAGTAATGCGTTTGATGAAGTATAAGAAACTTCACTTCAATCGATTGTTCCAAAAGAACTGAACGTATCAAGCAAATGAGGTTCACTGTTACATGACTTGTGGTTAGAACCTAAGTTATCCATCTAACCTTCAAGGTTTTAACTTGAAGTGATGAGAACGACGTGTATGGAGGACCCAATAAGCTTCATGGACGCGTAATTAAGACTTAGTAATGCGTTGATGAAGTATAAGAAACTTCACTTCAATCGATTGTTCCAAAAGAACTGAACGTATCAAGCAATGAGGTTCACTGTTACATGACTTGTGGTTAGAACCTAAGTTATCCATCTAACCTTCAAGGTTTTAACTTGACGTGATGAGAACGACGTGTATGGAGGACCCAATAAGCTTCATGGACGCGTAATTAAGACTTAGTAATGCGTTTGATGAAGTATAAGAAGTTCGCTTCAATGGATTTTTTCCAAAAAGAACTGAACGTATCAAGACATGAGGTTCACTGTTACATGACTTGTGGTTAGAACCTAAGTTATCCATCTAACCTTCAAGGTTTTAACTTGAAGTGATGAGAACGACGTGTATGGAGGACCCAATAAGCTTCATGGACGCGTAATTAAGACTTAGTAATGCGTTGATGAAGTATAAGAAAGTTCACTTCAATCGATTGTTCCAAAAGAACTGAACGTATCAAGCAATGAGGTTCACTGTTACATGACTTGTGGTTAGAACCTAAGTTATCCATCTAACCTTCAAGGTTTTAACTTGACGTGATGAGAACGACGTGTATGGAGGACCCAATAAGCTTCATGGACGCGTAATTAAGACTTAGTAATGCGTTTGATGAAGTATAAGAAACTTCACTTCAATCGATTGTTCCAAAAGAACTGAACGTATCAAGCAAATGAGGTTCACTGTTACATGACTTGTGGTTAGAACCTAAGTTATCCATCTAACCTTCAAGGTTTTAACTTGAAGTGATGAGAACGACGTGTATGGAGGACCAATACGCTTCATGGACGCGTAATTAAGACTTAGTAATGCGTTTGATGAAAGTATAAGAAAGTTCACTTCAATCAATTTGTTCAAAAGAACTGAGCGTAACAAGCAAATGAGTTCACTATTACATGACTGTAGTTAGAACTAAGTTATTCATCTAACCTTCAAGGTTTTAACTTGAAGTGTAGAGAACGACATGTATGACGGTCCCAATAAGCTTCATGGACGCGTAATTAAGACTTAGTAATGCGTTTGATGAAAGTATAAGAAAGTTCACTTCAATCATTTGTTCAAAAGAACTTAACGTATCAAGCAAATGAGGTTCATGTACATGACTTGTGGTAGAACCTAAGTTATCATCTAACCTTCAAGGTTTTAACTTGAAGTGATGAGAACGAAGTGTATGGAGGACCCAATAAGCTTCATGGACGCGTAATTAAGATTAGTAATGCGTTTGATAAAGTTAAGAAACTTCACTTCAATCTATTTGCTTCCAAAAGAACTGAACGTATCAAGCAAATGAGGTTCACTGTTACATGACTTGTGGTTAGAACCTAAGTTATCCATCTAACCTTCAAGTTTTTAACTTGAAGTGATGAGAACGACGTGTATGGAGGACCCAATAAGCTTCATGGACGCGTAATTAAGACTTAGTAATGCGTTTGATGAAGTATAAGAAACTTCACTTCAATCGATTTGTTCCAAAAGAACTGAACGTATCAAGCAATGAGGTTCACTGTTACATGACTTGTGGTTAGAACCTAAGTTATCCATCTAACCTTCAAGTTTTTAACTTGAAGTGATGAGAACGACGTGTATTGATGTCCCAGTAAGCTTCATGGACGCGTAATTAAGACTTAGTAATGCGTTTGATGAAGTATAAGAAACTTCACTTCAATCGATTGTTCCAAAAGAACTGAACGTATCAAGCAATGAGGTTCACTGTTACATGTCTTGTGGTTAGAACCTAAGTTATCCATCTAACCTTCAAGGTTTTAACTTGACGTGATGAGAACGACGTGTATGGAGGACCCAATAAGCTTCATGGACGCGTAATTAAGACTTAGTAATGCGTTTGATGAAGTATAAGAAAGTTCACTTCAATCGATTTGTTCCAAAAGAACTGAACGTATCAAGCAAATGAGGTTCACTGTTACATGACTTGTGGTTAGAACCTAAGTTATCCATCTAACCTTCAAGTTTTTAACTTGAAGTGATGAGAACGACGTGTATTGAGGTCCCAATAAGCTTCATGGACGCGTAATTAAGACTTAGTAATGCGTTTGATGAAGTATAAGAAACTTCACTTCAATCGATTTGTTCCAAAAGAACTGAACGTATCAAGCAAATGAGGTTCACTGTTACATGACTTGTGGTTAGAACCTAAGTTATCCATCTAACCTTCAAGGTTTTAACTTGACGTGATGAGAACGACGTGTATGGAGGACCCAATAAGCTTCATGGACGCGTAATTAAGACTTAGTAATGCGTTTGATGAAGTATAAGAAAGTTCACTTCAATCGATTTGTTCCAAAAGAACTGAACGTATCAAGCAAATGAGGTTCACTATTACATGACTTGTGGTTAGAACCTAAGTTATACATCTAACCTTCAAGGTTTTAACTTGAGTGATGAGAACGACGTGTATTGAGGTACCAGTAAGCTTCATGAACGCGTAATTAGGACTTAGTAATGAGTTTGATGAAGTATAAGAATGTTTTCTTCAATCGATTTGTTCTAAAAGAACTTTACGTATCAAGCAAATGAGGTTCACTGTACATTGACTTGGGTTAGAACCTAAGTATCCATCTAACCTTCAAGTTTTTAACTTGACGTGATGAGAACGACGTGTATTGAGGTCCCAGTAAGCCTTCATGGACGCATAATTAAGACTTAGTAATGCGTTTGATGAAGTATAAGAAGTTCACTTCAATCGATTTGTTCCAAAAGAACTGAACGTTTCAAGCAAATGAGGTTCACTGTTACATAACTTGTGGATAGAATCTAAGTTATCCATCTAACCTTCAAGGTTTTTAACTATGACGTGATGAGAACGACGTGTATGGAGGACCCAATAAGCTTCATGGACGCGTAATTCAGACTTAGTACTGCGTTTGATGAAGTATAAGAAAGCTCACTTCAATGATTTGTTCCAAAAGAACTGAACGTATCAAGCAAATGAAGGTTCACTGTTACATGACTTGCGGTTAGAACCTAAGTTATTCCATCTAACCTTCAAGTTTTTAACTTGACGTATGAGAAGACGTGTATGGAGGCCCCAATAAGCTTCATGGACGCGTAATTAAGACTTAGTAATGCAGTTTGATGAAGTATAAGCAAGTTCACTCAATCGATTGTTCCAAAAGTAATGAACGTATCAAGCAAATGAGTTCACTGTTTACATGACTTGTGGTTAGAACCTCAGTTACCATCTAACCTTCAGGTTTTTAACTTGACGTGATGAGAACGACGTGTATTGAGGACCCTTAAGCTCATGGACGCGTAATTAAGACTTAGTAAGCGTTTGATGAAGTATAAGAAACTTCACTTCAATCGATTTTGTTCCAAAAGAACTGAACGTATCAAGCAAATGAGTTCACTATTACATTGACTTGCGGTTAGAACCTAAGTTATCCATCTAACTTCAAGGTTTTAACTTGGACGTGATGAGAACGACTTGTATTGAGGTACCCAATAAGCTTCATGGACGCGTAATTAAGACTTAGTAATGCGTTGATGAAGTATAAGAAAGTTCAATTCAATCGATTTGTTCCAAAAGAACTGAACGTATCAAGCAAATGAGGTTCACTGTTACATGACTGTGGTTAGAACCTAAGTATCCACTAACCTTCAAGGTTTTAACTTGACGTGATGAGAACGACGTGTATTGAGGTACCCATAAGCTTCATGGACTGCGTAATTAAGACTTAGTAATGCGTTTGATGAAGTATAAGAAAGCTCACTTCAATCGATTTGTTCCAAAAGAACTGAACTACTCAAGCAAATGAGGTTCACTGTTACATGACTTGTGTTAGAAACTAAGTTATCAATCTGGCTTTCAAGTTGTTTGAATTGAAGTGATGAGAACGACGTGTATTGAGGTCCCAAGTAAGCCTCATGGACGCGTAATAAGACCTAGTAATGTGTTTGATGAAGTATAGAAAGTTCACTTCAATCGATTTGTTCCAAAGAACTGAACGTTTCAAGCAAATGAGGTTCACTGTTACATAACTTGTGGATAGAATCTAAGTTATCCATCTAACCTTCAAGGTTTTAACATTACGTGTGAGAACGACGTGTATGGAGGACCCAATAAGCTTCCTGGACGCGTAATTAAGACTTAGTATTGCGTTTGATGATGTATAAGAAAGTTCACTTCAATCGATTTGTTCCAAAGAACTGAAGTATCAAGCAAATGAGGTTCACGTTAATTGGACTTGCTGGTTAGAACCTAAGCTATCTAATCTAACCTTCAAGTTTTTAACTTGACGTGATGAGAACGACGTGTATGGAGGTACCCAGTAAGCTTCATGGACGCGTAATTAAGACTTAGTAATGCGTTTGATGAAGTATAAGAAAGTCACTTCAATCGATTTGTTCCAAAAGAACTGAACGTATCAAGCAAATGAGGTTCACTGTACATGACCTTGTGGTTAGAATCTAAGTTATACATCTACCTTCAAGGTTTTAACTTGACGTGATTGAGAACGACGTGTATGGAGGATCCCAATAAGCTTCATGGACGCGTAATTAAGACTTAGTAATGCGTTTGATGAAGTATAAGAAATTCACTTCAATCGATTTGTTCCAAAAGACTGAACGTTATCAAGCAATGAGGTTCACTGTTACATGACTTTAGTTAGAACCTCAGTTATCATCTAACTTTCAAGGTTTTAACTTGACGTGATGAGAACGACGTGTATTGAGGTACCAATAAGCCTTCATGGATGCGTAATTAAGACTTAGTAATGCGTTTGATGAAGTATAAGAAAGTTCACTTCAATCGATTTGTTCCAAAAGAACTGAACGTATTCAAGCAAATGTAGGTTCACTGTTACATGACTTGTGGTTAGAAGCTAAGTTATACATCTAACCTTCAAGTTTTAACTTGACGTGATGAGAACGACGTGTAGGAGGACCCAATAAGCTTCATGGACGCGTAATTAAGACTTAGTAATGCGTTTGATGAAGTATAAGAAAGCTTCACTTCAATCGATTTGTTCCAAAAGAACTGAACGTATCAAGCAAATGAGGTTCACTGTTACATGACTTGCGGTTAGAACCTAAGTTATCCATCTAACCTTCAAGGTTTTAACTTGAAGTATTGAGAACGACGTGTATGGAGGACCCAGTAAGCTTCATGGATGCGTAATTAAGACTTAGTAATGCCGTTTGATGAAGTATAAGAAAGTTCACTTCAATCGATTTGTTCCAAAAGGAACTGAACGTATCAAGCAAATGAGGTTCACTGTTACATGACTTGTGGTTAGAAACTAAGTTATCCATCTAACCTTCAAGGTTTTAACATTGAAGTGATGAGAACGACGTGTATGGAGGACCCAATAAGCTTCATGGATGCGTAATTAAGACTTAGTAATGCGTTTGATGAAGTATAAGAAAGCTTCACTTCAATCGATTTTGTTTCCAAAAGAACTGAACGTATCAAGCAAATGAGGTTCACTGTTACATTGACTTGGTTAGAACCTAAGTTATCCATCTAACCTTCAAGGTTTTTAACTTGACGTGATGAGAACGACGTGTATTGAGGGACCCAATAAGCTTCATGGAAGCGTAATTAAGACTTAGTAATGCGTTTGATGAATATAAGAACTTCACTTCAATCGATTTGTTCCAAAGAACTGAACTGTATCAAGCAAATGCGGTTCACTGTTACATGACTTGTGGTTAGAACCTAAGTTATCCATCTAACCTTCGAGGTTTTAACTGACGTGATGAGAACGACGTGTATGGAGGACCCAATAAGCTTCATGGATGCGTAATTAAGACTTAGTAATGCGTTTGATGAAGTATAAGAAACGTTCACTTTCATCGATTTCTTCCAAAAGAACTGAACGTATCAAGCAAATGATGGTTCACTATTTACATGATTGTCGGTTAGAACCTAAGTTATCCATCTAACCTTCAAGGTTTAACATTGACGTATTGAGAACGACGTGTATGGAGGATCCAATAAGCTTCATGGACGCGTAATTAAGACTTAGTAATGCGTTGATGAAGTATAAGAAAGTTCCACTTCAATCGATTTGTTTCCAAAGAACTGAACGTAATCAAGCAAATGAGGTTTCACTATTACATGACTTGTAGTTAGAACCTAAGTTATCATTTAACCTTCAAGGTTTTAACTTGAAGTGATGAGAACGACTTGTATTGAGGTCCCAATAGGCTTCATGGACGCGTAATTAAGACTTAGTAATGCGTTTGATGACGTATAAGAAAGCTTCACTTCAATCGATTTTTTCCTAAAAGAACTGAACGTATCAAGCAAATGATGTTCACTGTTACATGACTTGCTGGTTAGAACCTAAGTTATCCATCTAACCTTCAAGGTCTTAACTTGGACGTGATGAGAACGACGTGTATGGAGGTACCAATTAAGCTTCATGGACGCGTAATAAGACTTAGTAATGCGTTTGATGAGGTATAAGGAAAGTCACTTCAATCGTATTTGTTTCAAAGAACTGAACGTATCAAGCAAATGAGGTTCACTATACATGACTTGTGTTAGAACCTAAGTTATACATCTAACCTTCACTGTTTTTAAATTGACGTGATTAGAACGACGTGTATGGAGGACCCCAATAAGCTTCATGGACGCGTAATTAAAGACTTAGTAATGCGTTTGATGAAGTAGACGAAACTTCACTTCAATCGATTTGTTCCAAAAGAACTGAACGTATCAAGCAAATGAGTTTCACTGTACATGACTTGGGTTAGAACCTAAGTTATCCATCTACCTTCAAGGTTTTACTTGAGCTGTATTGAGACGACGTGTATGGAGGTACCCAATAAGCTTCATGGACGCGTAATTAAGACTTAGTAATGCGTTGATGAAGTATAAGAAACGTTCACTTCAATCGATTGTTCCAAAAGAACTGAACGTATCAAGCAAATGAGTTCACTGTTAATTGACTTGTGGTTAGAACCTAAGTTATCAATCTAACCTTCAAGTTTTTAACTTGAAGTGATGAGAACGACGTGTATTGAGGTCCCAGTAAGCTTCATGGACGCGTAATTAAGACTTAGTAATGCGTTTGATGAAGTATAAGAAACTTCACTTCAATCGATTTGTTCCAAAAGAACTGAACGTATCAAGCAAATGAGGTTCACTGTTACATGACTTGTGGTTAGAACCTAAGTTATCCATCTAACCTTCAAGGTTTTAACTTGACGTGATGAGAACGACGTGTATGGAGGACCCAATAAGCTTCATGGACGCGTAATTAAGACTTAGTAATGCGTTTGATGAAGTATAAGAAACTTCACTTCAATCGATTTGTTCTAAAGGACTTGAACGTATCAAGCAAATGAGGTTCACTATTACATGACTTGCGGTTAGAACCTAAGTTATCCATCTAACCTTCAATGTTTTAACTTGACGTATTGAGAACGACGTGTATGGAGGACCCAATAAGCCTCATGGACACGTAATTAAGACTTAGTAATGCGTTTGATGAAGTATAAGAAAGTTCACTTCAATCGATTTGTTCCAATAGAACTGAACGTATCAAGCAAATGAGGTTCACTAGTTACATGACTTGTGGTAGAACCTAAGTTATCCATCTAACCTTCAAGTTTTTAACTTAACGTGATGAGAACGACGTGTATTGAGGTCCCAATAAGCTTCATGGACGCGTAATTAAGACTTAGTAATGCGTTTGATGAAGTATAAGAAAGTTCACTTCAATCGATTTGTTCCAAAAGAACTGAACGTATCAAGCAAATGAGGTTCACTGTTACATGACTTGCGGTTAGAACCTAAGTTATCCATCTAACCTTCAAGGTTTTAACTTGACGTGATGAGAACGACGTGTATGGAGGACCCAATAAGCTTCATGGACTCGTAATTAAGACTTAGTAATGCGTTTGATGAAGTATAAGAAACTTCACTTCAATCGATTGTTCCAAAAGAACTGAACGTATGAAGCAAATGAGGTTCACTATTACAGGACTTGCGGTTAGAAACCTAAGTTATCCATCTAACCTTCAATGTTTTAACTTGACGTATTGAGAACGACGTGTATGGAGGACCCAATAAGCTTCATGGACGCGTAATTAAGACTTAGTAATGCGTTGATGAAGTATAAGAAACTTCACTTCAATCGATTTGTTTCTAAAGAACTGAACGTATCAAGCAAATGAGGTTCACTATTACATGACTTGTGGTTAGAACCTATGTTATCCATCTAACCTTCAAGGTTTTAACTTGACGTGATGAGAACGACGTGTATGGAGGACCCAATAAGCTTCATGGACGCGTAATTAAGACTTAGTAATGCGTTTGATGATGTATAAGAAAGTTCACTTCAATCGATTTGTTCCAAAAGAACTGAACGTATACAGCAAATGAGGTTCACTATTACATGACTTGTGGATTAGAACCTAAGTTATCCATCTAACCTTCAAGGTTTTAACTTGACGTATGAGAACGACGTTTATGGAGGACCCATAAGCTTCATGGACGCGTAATTAAGACTTAGTAATGCGTTTGATGAAGTATAAGAAAGTTCACTTCAATCGATTTGTTCCAAAAGAACTGAACGTATCAAGCAAATGAGGTTCACTGTTACATGACTTGCTGGTTAGAACTAAGTTATCCATCCTAACCTTCAAGGTTTTAACTTGACGTATTGAGAAAGACTGTATGGATGACCCAATAAGCTTCATGGACGGTTAATTAAGACTTAGTAATGCGTTTGATGAAGTATAAGAAAGTTCGCTTCAATCGATTTGTTCCAAAAGAACTGAACGTATCAAGCAAATGAGGTTCACTGGTACATGACTTGTGGTTAGAACTAAGTTATCCATCTAACCTTCAAGGTTTTAACTTGACGTGATGAGAACGACGTGTATGGAGGACCCAATAAGATTCATGGACGCATAATTAAGACTTAGTAATGCGTTTGATGAACTATAAGAAAGTTCACTTCAATCGATTTGTTCCAAAGAACTGAACGTATCAAGCAAATGAGGTTCACTGTTACATGACTTGTGGTTAGAACCTAAGTTATCCATCTAACCTTCAAGGTTTTAACTTGACGTGATGAGAACGACGTGTATGAGGACCAAGTAAGCTTCATGGACGCGTAATTAAGACTTAGTAATGCGTTTGATGAAGTATAAGAAACGTTCACTTCAATCGATTTGTTCCAAAGAACTGAACGTATCAAGCAATGAGGTTCACTAGTTACATGACTTGTGGTTAGAACCTAAGTTATCCATCTAACCTTCAAGGTTTTAACTTGACGTGATGAGAACGACGTGTAGGAGGACCCAATAAGCTTCATGGACGCGTAATTAAGACTTAGTAATGCGTTTGATGATGTATAAGAACTTCACTTCAATCGATTTGTTCCAAAGAACTGAACGTATCAAGCAAATGAGGTTCACTGTTACATGACTTGTGGTTAGAACCTAAGTTATCCATCTAACCTTCAAGGTTTTAACTTGACGTGATGAGAACGACGTGTATGGAGGACTCAATAAGCTTCATGGACGCGTAATTAAGACTTAGTAATGCGTTTGATGAAGTATAAGAAACTTCACTTCAATCGATTTGTTCCAAAAGAACTGAACGTATCAAGCAAATGAGGTTCACTATTACATGACTTGTGGTTAGAACCTAAGTATCCATCTAACCTTCAAGGTTTTAACTGACGTGATGAGAACGACGTGTATGGAGGATCCCAATAAGCTTCATGGATGCGTAATTAAGACTTAAGTAATGCGTTTGATGAAGTATAAGAAATTCACTTCATCGATTTGTTCCAAAAGAACTGAACGTATCAAGCAAATGAGGTTCACTGTTACATTACTTGGGTTAGAACCTATGTATCCATCTAACCTTCATGTTTTAACTTGACGTATGGAGAACGACGTGTATGGAGGACCCAATAAGCTTCATGGACGCGTAATTAAGACTTAAGTAATGCGTTTGATGAAGTATAAGAAAGTTCACTTCAATCGATTGTTCCAATAGAACTGAACGTATCAAGCAAATGATGTTCACTATTACATGACTTGTGGTTAGAACTAAGTTATCCATCACCTTCAAGGTTTTAACTTGACGTAATGAGAACGACGTGTATGGAGGACCCAATAAGCTTCATGGCGCGTAATTAAGACTTAGTATGCGTTTGATGAAGTATAAGAAAGCTCACTTCAATCGATTTGTTTCCAAAAGAACTGAACGTATCAAGCAAATGAGGTTCACTGTGACATGACTTGCGGTTACAACCTAAGTTTATCATCTAACCTTCAAGGTTTTAACTTGACGTATGAAGACGACGTGTATGGAGGACCCAATAAGCTTCATGGACGCGTAATTAAGACTTAATAATGCGTTTGATGAAGTATAAGAAAGTTCACTTCAATCGATTTGTTCCAAAAGAACTGAAACGTATCAAGCAAATGAGGTTCACTAGTACATGACTTGTGGTTATAAACCTAAGTTATCATCTAACCTTCAATTTTTTAACTTGACGTGATGAGAACGACGTGTATTGAGGTCCCATAAGCTTCATGGACTGCGTAATTAAGACTTAGTAATGCGTTTGATGAAGTATAAGAAAGCTTCACTTCAATCGATTTGTTCCAAAAGAATGAACGTATCAAAGCAAATGAGTTCACTGTTACATGACTTGTGGTTAGAACCTAAGTGATCCATCTAACCTTCAAGGTTTTAACTTGACGTGATTAGAACGACGTGTATGGAGGACCCAATAGCTTCATGGACGCGTAATTAAGACTTAGTAAATGCGTTTGATGAAGTATAAGAAATTTCACTTCAATCGATTTGTTCCAAAAGAACTGAATGTATAAAGCAATGATGTTCACTGTTAAATGACTTGTGGTTAGAACCTAAGCTTATCAATCTAACCTTCAAGTTTTTAACTTGAAGTGATGAGAACGACGTGTATGGAGGTCATATAGCTTCATGGACGCGTAATTAAGACTTAGTAATGCGTTTGATGAAGTATAGAAACTTCACTTCAATCGATTTGTTCCAAAGAACTGAACGTATCAAGCAAATGAGGTTCACTATTACATGACTTGGGTTAGAATCTAAGTTATCCATCTAACTTCAAGGTTTAACTTGACGTGATGAGAACGACGGTATGGAGGACCAATAAGCTCATGGACGAGTAATTAAGACTTAGTAATGCGTTTGATGAAGTATAAGAAAAGTCACTGCAATCGATTTGTTCCAAAAGTACTGAACGTATCAGCAAATGAGGTTCACTATTACATGACTTGTCGGTAGAACCTAAGTTATCCATCTAACCTTCAAGGTTTTAACTTGACGTGATGAGAACGACGTGTATTGAGGTCCCAATAAGCTTCATGGACGCGTAATTAAGACTTAGTAATGCGTTTGATGAAGTATAAGAAAGTTCACTTCAATCGATTGTTCCAAAAGAACTGAACGTATCAAGCAAATGAGTTCACTTGTTACATTGACTTGCGGTTAGAACCTAAGTTATCCAATCTAACCTTCAAGTTTTTAACTTGACGTATTGAGAACGACGTGTATGGAGGACCCAGTAAGCTTCATGGACGCGTAATTAAGACTTAGTAATGCGTTTGATGAAGTATAAGAAAGTTCACTTCAATCGATTTGTTCCAAAAGAACTGAACGTATCAAGCACATGAGGTTCACTGTTACATGAATTGTGGTTAGAACCTAAGTTATCCATCTAACCTTCAAGGTTTAACTTGACGTGATGAGAACGACGTGTATGGAGGACCCAATAAGCTTCATGGACGCGTAATTAAGACTTAGTAATGCGTTTGATGAATATAGAAACATCACTTCAATCGATTTGTTCCTAAAAGACTGAACGTATCAAGCAAATGAGGTTCACTG
This sequence comes from Begonia masoniana, assembly GCA_022432975.1. Lineage (NCBI taxonomy): Eukaryota > Viridiplantae > Streptophyta > Magnoliopsida > Cucurbitales > Begoniaceae > Begonia > Begonia masoniana. Next base: position 21,335,320 of record CM039503.1, on the reverse strand, counting down.
TTACATGACTTTTCGGTTAGAACTAAGTTATCCATCTAACCTTCAATGTTTTAACTGAAGTATTGAGAACGACGTGTATGGAGGACCCAATAAGCTGCATGGACGCAGTAATTAAGACTAGTAATGCGTTTGATGAAGTACTAAGAAAGTTCACTTCATTCGATTTGTTCCAAAAGAACTGAACGTATATCAAGCAAATGAGGTTCACTATTAATGACTTGTGGTATAGAACCTAAGTTATCATCTAACCTTCAAGTTTTAACTTGAAGTGATGAGAACGACGTGTATGGAGGACCCATTACGCTTCATGGAGCGTAATTAAGACTTAGTAATTGCGTTTTGATGAAGTATAAGAAACTTCACTTTCAATCGATTTGTTCCAAAAGAACTGAACGTATCAAGCAAATGAGGTTCACTATTACATGACTTGTGGATTAGAACCTAAGTTATCCATCTAACCTTCCAGGTTTTAACTTCACGTATTGAGAACGACGTTATGGAGGACCCAATAAGCTTCATGGACACGTAATTACGACTTAGTAATGCGTTTGATGAAGTATAAGAAAGCTTCACTTCAATCGATTTGTTCCAAAAGAACTAACGTATCAAGTCAAATTTGTTCACTATTACATGACTTGCGGTTAGAACCTTAAGTATCCATCTAACCTTCAAGGTTTTACTTGACGTATTGAGAACGACGTGTATGGAGGACCAATAAGCTCATGGACGCGTAATTAAGACTTAGTAATGCGTTTGATGAAGTAAGAAAGTTCACTTCAATCGATTTGTTTCTAAAAGACTGAACGTATCAAGCAAATGAGGTTCACTGTTACATGACTTGTGGTAGAAACTAAGTTATCCATCTAACCTTCAAGTTTTAACTTAAAGTGATGAAACGACTTGTATGGAGGACCCAATAAGCTTCATGGACGCGTAATTAAGACTTAGTAATGCGTTTGATGAAGTATAAGAAACTTCACTTCAATCGATTTGTTCAAAAGAACTGAACGTATCAAGCAAATGAGGTTCACTGTTACATGACTTGTGGTTAGAACCTAAGTTATCCATCTAACCTTCAAGGTTTTAACTTGACGTGATGAGAACGACGTGTATGGAGGACCCAATAAGCTTCATGGACGCGTAATTAAGACTTAGTAATGCGTTTGATGAAGTATAAGAAAGTTCACTTCAATCGATTTGTTTCTAAAGAACTGAACGTATCAAGCAAATGAGGTTCACTATTACATGACTTGTGGTTAGAACCTAAGTTATCCATCTAACCTTCAAGGTTTTAACTTGACGTGATGAGAACGACGTGTATGGAGGACCCAATAAGCTTCATGGACGCGTAATTAAGACTTAGTAATGCGTTTGATGAAGTATAAGAAACTTCACTTCAATCGATTTGTTCCAAAAGAACTGAACGTATCAAGCAAATGAGGTTCACTGTTACATGACTTGCGGTTAGAACCTAAGTTATCCATCTAACCTTCAAGGTTTTAACTTGACGTATTGAGAACGACGTGTATGGAGGACCCAATAAGCTTCATGGACGCGTAATTAAGACTTAGTAATGCGTTTGATGAAGTATAAGAAAGTTCACTTCAATCGATTTGTTCCAAAAGAACTGAACGTATCAAGCAAATGAGGTTCACTGTTACATGACTTGCGGTTAGAACCTAAGTTATCCATCTAACCTTCAAGGTTTTAACTTGACGTATTGAGAACGACGTGTATGGAGGACCCAATAAGCTTCATGGACGCGTAATTAAGACTTAGTAATGCGTTTGATGAAGTATAAGAAACTTCACTTCAATCGATTTGTTCCAAAAGAACTGAACGTATCAAGCAAATGAGGTTCACTGTTACATGACTTGTGGTTAGAACCTAAGTTATCCATCTAACCTTCAAGGTTTTAACTTGACGTGATGAGAACGACGTGTATGGAGGACCCAATAAGCTTCATGGACGCGTAATTAAGACTTAGTAATGCGTTTGATGAAGTATAATAAAGTTCACTTCAATCGATTTTTTCCAAAATAACTGAACGTATCAAGCAAATGAGGTTCACTGTTACATGACTTGTGGTTAGAAACTAAGTTATCCATCTAACCTTCAAGGTTTTAACTTGACGTGATGAGAACGACGTGTATGGAGGACCCAATAAGCTTCATGGACGCGTAATTAAGACTTAGTAATGCGTTTGATGAAGTATAAGAAAGTTCACTTCAATCGATTTGTTCCAAAAGAACTAAACGTATCAAGCAAATGAGGTTCACTGTTACATGACTTGTGGTTAGAACCTAAGTTATCCATTTAACCTTCAAGGTTTTAACTTGAAGTGATGAGAACGACGTGTATGGAGGACCCAATAAGCTTCATGGACGCGTAATTAAGACTTAGAATGCGTTTTGATGACGTATAAGAAGTTCACTTCAATCGATTTGTTCCAAAAGACTGAACGTATCAAGCAATGAGGTTCACGTTACATGACTTGTGTTAGAACCTAAGGTATCCATCTAACCTTCAAGGTTTTTAACTGAAGTGATGAGAACGACGTGTATGGAGGACCCCAATAGCTTCATGGACGCGTAATTAAGACTAGTATGCGTTTGATGAGTATAAGAACGTTCACTTCATCGATTTGTTCCCAAAGAACTGAACGTATCAAGCAAATGAGGTCACTCGTTACAGACTTGTGGTTAGAACCCTAAGTTTATCATCTAACCTTCAAGGTTTTAACTGACGTGATGAGACGACGTGTATGGAGGACACAATAAGCTTCATGGACGCGTAATTAAGACTTAGTAATGCGTTTGATGAAGTATAAGAAACTTCACTTCAATCGATTTGTTCCAAAAGACTGAACGTATCAAGCAAAGAGTTTCACGTTACATGACTTGTGGTTTGAACCTAAGTTATCCATCTAACCTTCAAGGTTTTAACTTGACGTGATGAGAACGACGTGTATGGAGGACCCAATAAGCTTCATGGACGCGTAATTAAGACTTAGTAATGCGTTTGATGAAGTATAAGAAACTTCACTTCAATCGATTTGTTCCAAAAGAACTGAACGTATCAAGCAAATGAGGTTCACTGTTACATGACTTGCGGTTAGAACCTAAGTTATACATCTAACCTTCAAGGTTTTAACTTGACGTGATGAGAACGACGTGTATGGAGGACCCAATAAGCCTCATGGATGCGTAATTAAGACTTAATAATGCGTTTGATGAAGTATAAGAAAGTTCACTTCAATCGATTTGTTCCAATAGAACTGAACGTATCAAGCAAATGATGTTCACTATTACAGGACTTGTGGTTAGAACCTAAGTTATCCATCTAACCTTCAAGGTTTTAACTGAGTAATGAGAACGACGTGTATGGAGGACCCAATAAGCTTCATGGATGCGTAATTAAGACTTTGTATTGCGTTTTGATGAAGTATAAGAAAGTTCACTTCATTCGATTTGTTCCTAAAGAACTGAACGTATCAAGCAAATGAGGTTCACTATTACATGACTTGCGGTTAGAACCTAAGTTATCCATCTAACCTTCAAGGTTTTAACTTGACGTATTGAGAAAGAAGTGTATGGAGGACCCAATAAGCTTCATGGACGCGTAATTAAGACTTAGTAATGCCTTTGATGAATATAAGAAAGTTCACTTCAATCGATTTGTTTCAAAAGTACTGAACGTATCAAGCAAATGAGGTTCACTGTTACATGACTTGTGGTTAGAAACTAAGTTATCCATCTAACCTTCAAGTTTTTAACTGAAGTGATGAGAACGACGTGTATGGAGGACCAATAAGCTTCATGGACGCGTAATTAAGACTTAGTAATGCGTTTGATGAAGTATAAGAAAGTTCACTTCATTCGATTTGTTCCAAAAGAACTGAACGTATCAAGCAAAGGAGGTTCACTGTTAATTGACTTGTGTTAGAACCTAAGTTATCAATCTAACCTTCAAGTTTTTAACTTGAAGTGATGAGAACGACGTGTATGGAGGACCCAATAAGCTTCATGGACGCGTAATAAGACTTAGTAATGCGTTTGATGAAGTATAAGAAACTTCACTTCAATCGATTTGTTCCAAAAGAACTGACGTATCAAGCAAATGAGGTTCATGTTACATGAATTGTGGTTAGAACCTAAGTTATCCATCTAACCTTCAAGGTTTTAACTTGACGTGATGAGAACGACGTGGATGGAGGACACAATAAGCTTCATGGACGCGTAATTAAGACTTAGTAATGCGTTTGATGAAGTATAAGAAACTTCACTTCAATCGATTTGTTCAAAAGAACTGAAAGTATCAAGCAAATGAGGTTCACTATTACATGACTTGCGGTTAGAACCTAAGTTATCCATCTAACCTTCAAGGTTTTAACTTGACGTATTGAGAACGACGTGTTAAAATGGGGGAAGGGGGGGGGGGGGGGGGGGGGGAAAAAAACACGGAACCCAAATAAGCCTCATGGACGCGTAATTAAGACTTAGTAATGCGTTTAATGAAGTATAAGAACGTTCACTTCAATCGATTTGTTCCAAAAGTACTGAACGTATCAGCAAATGAGGTTCACTATTACATGACTTGTGGTTAGAACTAAGTTATCCATCTAACCTTCAAGGTTTTAACTTGAAGTGATGAGAACGACTTGTATTGAGGTCCCAATAGGCTTCATGGATGCGTAATTAAGACTTAGTAATGCATTAGATGAAGTATAAGAAGGTTCACTTCAATCGATTTGTTCCAAAAGAACTGAACGTATCAAGCAAATGAGGTTCATTGTTACATTACTTGCGGTTAGAACCTATGTTATCCATCTAACCTTCAAGTTTTTAACTTGAAGTGATGAGAACGACGTGTGTTGAGGTCCCAGTAAGCTTCATGGACGCGTAATTAAGACTTAGTAATGCGTTTGATGAAGTATGAGAAAGTTCACTTCAATCGATTTGTTCCAAAAGAACTGAACGTGTCAAGCAAATGAGGTTCACTGTTACATGACTTGCGGTTAGAACCTAAGTTATCCATCTAACCTTCAAGGTCTTAACTTGACGTATTGAGAACGACGTTTATGGAGGACCCATTAAGCTTCATGGACGCGTAATTAAGACTTAGTATTGCGTTTGATGAAGTATAAGAAAGTCACTTCAATCGATTTGTTCAAAAGAACTGAACGTATCAGCAAATGAGGTTCACTGTTACATAACTTGTGGATAGAATCTAAGTTATCCATCTAACCTTCAAGGTTTTAACATTACGTGTTGAGAACGACGTGTACGGAGGACCCAATAAGCTTCATGGACGCGTAATTAAGACTTAGTACTGCGTTTGATGAAGTATAAGAAAGTTCACTTCAATCGATTGTTCCAAAAGAACTTAACGTATCAAGCAAATGAGGTTCACTGTTACATGACTTGCGGTTAGAACCTAAGTTATCCATCTAACCTTCAAGGTTTTAACTTGACGTATTGAGAACGACGTGTATGGAGGACCAATAAGCTTCATGGACGCGTAATTAAGACTTAGTAATGCGTTTGATGAATATAAGAAAGTTCATTCAATCGATTTGTTCCAAAAGAACTGAACGTATCAAGCAAATGAGGTTCACTGTTACATGACTTGTGGTTAGAACCTAAGTTATCCATCTAACCTCAAGGTTTTAACTTGACGTATTGAGAACGACGTGTATGGAGGACCAATAAGCTTCATGGACGCGTAATTAAGACTTAGTAATGCGTTTGATGAAGTATAAGAAAGTTCACTTCAATCGATTTGTTCAAAAGAACTGAACGTATCAAGCAAATTTTGTTCACTATTACATGACTTGCGGTTAGAACCTAAGTTATCCATCTAACCTTCAAGGTTTTTTTTAACTTCGTATTGAGTTTTT